>JAJQZP010000282.1:0-32794 GCA_025403435.1 Artocarpus heterophyllus
AATTCAAATATGAAAATAGAAGGTCAGGAAACCATTGCTTAGAAATGTCCCTTCTAAGGAGCATTCAACTTTGGCCTGAATTCTAATTCAATTTTGAGACCGAGGTCTACTGCAACTTGGTGAGATGAAGGTCTAACTATATTCCCGAGGAACCTATAACCTAGGAATATATCTTCTCGAGAATACTCGCACTTGGAAAATATCAAACATGGTACACAAAAATCCGAGAGGCAAAAAGTAAATAAATTTCATTTATAATATAGGGGAGGTATAATTAACCAGGCACCTCTCAAGCCCGAACACAAAAAAAAGGGGGAAAAAGAAAAAAAATGAAAATGATGATGAAATAAGGATGGATAACCTAAGCCTGGGTCTCATCCCCAGCTAGGCCGTCATCGCCTCCTCCGCCGCTGTGCTCTGCTCATCTCCATTGCCATCGCCATCTATTATGACAACCTCCTCGCTCTGCTGTTACTGAGCAGTGCCTTGCTCAAGCTCGACTATGAGCGACTAGTCAAAGCCTTCAGCCTCAAGGTGTTGCCGGATCAGATGATCCCGGAGGTCAGTCATGCCGAAGTAATAGTAGTCGGCGTACTCTAGAGACGCCTTGAATTCCTCCACGACTTGTGCCAGGCGGCCAGGAAGCTCATCCAAAAGTCGTTGATGGTCGGCCTGCAGAGCCGCCAGCTATACCTAGAGCCAAGCAACCTCATCCTTCGCCTCTCTAGCCTACCTCCAAGCCTCCTCGACCTCAGCCTTGGACTTTTGAACTTCCTCCTTGGCTTGAGAAAGAGAGTTCTTGGTTTGGTCTAGCTCAATGTTCTTAGCACCGAGCTTCTTATCGACGTCCAACTTCCTGAGGAAGGTCTTCTTGTGGATCTCCTTCTCCTTGTGGAGGTCCTTCATCCCGGTCGAGTAGACCATGTGCAAAATGGCAGTCGTCTGAGGATAACAAGACTTTAATGCTCGGCAGGATAATAAAGAAAAAAGGGATTAAAAGCTCAGGTTGGATGAACACTTATAGTGGCGGTGCACGCAGAAAGCTGTGTTGCACAGGTTCTAAAAGTCCTCCCCTCTAAGGTTCATGAAGAAGTCATCTGAGGCACACTGTTGGAAAAAGTGTGAGGTGCGCAGCAAGAATTTTAAAAATTTTAACATTAAGTATTCTTCCAAACACAAGTTTGTCATGTTATGTATAAATTCTACAAACTTTATCAAGATAATCTCTAAGAAAATAAATCAATTCACAATAATTCTACAAGTTTATCTTGATTTAATTTATCCAATTAAATCAACCGATAAACAGATAAGAATTATCCGATCCCAATAATTCAACAAGTTTATCTTAAATTAATTTTATTACAAAATTAATTTAACCAATAAACAGACATGAATTATTTGATTCTTTTAAATTTTAAACCAATCTGATAAATCCGACATAAGTCATCAATTATTGAAAATGCACGTCATATCGTTATAGGATTTTGTGAGCTAGCAAAGAGGACCAAAATTTACCTATAAAGTTCAAGCTCTCGATAATTATAAAATCCAATATCCCAGATATACATTTCACAATTATCAACTCCAACGCTACTCCACTAAAAGCTTGGAGCTGCACTCTCGAACTCTATAGAATTACGAAGCCCGTATAGCTAAGTCTCCATGACATATCAAAGTGTTTTGTATCCCCATATGATAATCCATAATTAACTTAAGGACAAGTTCTGTCTTACCTTCCCGATTATTTTTTTATCTTACGTTCCATTATCTCACCATTAGAAAACTTACAATCCAAAGATAGTATACCATTTGGTTACACCTATGTATCCAAATGGTTGAGCGCTCCAGTTTTTCAATTATAAGATAACGCATATAAGAGGATATCATTACTCCTAAAGAGGAGCTATGGATTTCATATCTATGAATAACAAGTCTACGCTATCAAGAGTCATACCTCTAACGTACCGGCATGCATACCACTATTGAGATATGGGAGTCACCCTTTGGTACATCAAAAGACATAAGTTGAGATAACGCGCCCACTATCCATCTCAAGATTAAGATACAATACAAATGATTGTCTAAAGTGAATCGATTTGCCAAGACAGAATTATTAATCCAAATCAATTCACTTTGTGTCCCGATCCAACACATCGTCACCTATGACAACGTGCCAATGTTTTTATTAACGGAGTCCAACTCCGATAGTCAAGACAAACTATCTCTCAATAGGGATATAGACAACATAACAATCTTTGCATGAATAAAGTGCCCAACTTTATTCCCTCGATTGCGGATCAGTTTTAGACCATCACCTTAAGAATCGTGTCTTCTGCATAATCAGTCCATCATATGCCTAATTTTTAAAGGTTTAGACCGACAGTCTCAGACCACTGTTTGCTTAACATATATTCAACAAATATGAACGTAAAGAGGACAAGATTTGGTATATATAAATGAATAAATTCTTTATTGATAAAAATGTCTCCAAAACGTATTACATTTTTACTCCTTAGGGCATACATATCTAACAATCTCCTACTTGCACTAAGTGAGTAAATATAGCAAATCTCGCATCCCCATAGCTTCCATATGGGTCTCGAAGAGTCTCCCTGTAAGTGTCTTCGTAAATGGATCAGCTAAATTGTCCTCTGACGCGATCTTGCACACCGTGACATGCCCGCCCTCAATGAAGTCCTTTATCACATGATATTTTCGATCAATATGTTTACTCTTCTTGTGAAATCTTGGTTTCTTAGCATTAGCTACTACCGCACTGTTATCACAGTACAGTGATACTATCTTATCCATACCAGGAACAACCTCAAGATCCCCAAGGAACTTGCGGAGCCATACTGCTCCTTTCGAAGCATCACTAGCTGCCACAAACTCGGCCTCCATCGTTGAATCTGAAGTACAATCTTGCTTCGCACTTCTCCAACTGATGGCACCGCCACCTAGAGTAAACACAAACCCCGAAGTCGATTTTCTAGAATCCAGACAAGATTGAAAATCCGAATCAGTATATCCTAGAGGAGTCAGGTCCTCACCCGAATATACAAGCGTATACCCTCGAGTCCTTTGCAGGTACTTGAAAATATGCTTTACCGCAACCCAGTTTTTTGGTCCTGGATCCGCCTGAAATCGACTTACAATCCCGACCGCATAGTTAATATTCGGTCGTGTGTAAAGCATGAGATACATGAGACTACCCACTGCTGAAGCATAAGGCACTTTCTTCATGTATTCTCTTTCTTCATAAGACTTTGGAGAGTCTTTCTTAGAAAGAGTAATTCCAGACCTATATGGTTGCCCACCTTTCTTGGAATCCTACATTGCAAACCTCCTGAGAATTTTATCTATGTAGCCAGCCTATGACAAAGCTATCATTTTGTTCTTCCTATCTTGAAAGATCTGGATACCGAGAACAAAATTAGCCTCACCCAAGTCCTTCATATCAAACTGCTTGGTCAAGCATAATTTGACCGATGACAACGCCCCAACGTCATTGCCAATTAGCAGAATGTCATCTACATAGAGTAGTAAAAAAACCACCTTCCCATCCTTCATGTGTTTAAACACATGGTTCATCCACATTTTGTGAGAACCCATAAGTCTTGATCACTGATCAAATCTTATGTTCCAAGAACGAGAAGCCTACTTAAGTCCATAAATTGAATTTAACAGCTTACAAACCTTACCCTCTTGACCCGTTACCTTGAACCTGTCTGGCTGTTTCATATAAATGGACTCATCAAGATAGCCATTTAGAAAAGCCGTCTTGACATCCATCTGCCAAATCTCATAGTCGAGAGCGGCAGCTATGGATAGAGAATCTGGATGGACTTAAGCATGGCTACAGGTGAAAAGGTTTCCTCATAATCGATTCCTTTCTTTTGCGTATAACCCTTAGCTACCAGTCTAGCCTTAAAGGTTTCGACCTTTCCATCCACTCCTCTTTTCCTCTTGTAGATCCACTTACACCCTATGGGCTTTACCCCTTCGGGAAGATCCACAAGCTCCCAGACCTGATTAGTCTCCATAGACTTCATCTCTATGTTCATGGCCTTTGTCTAGAGTTTTGAATCAACATCCTCCATAGCTTCTGCGTAAGTATAAGGATCCCTGTCATGTTCACCGGTTCAGCCAAAAAGACCTCCCCATTGAACTATATCTCTCAGGTTGACGCCCGATCCTCCCACTACGTCGAAGCCCCTAAGATTGTTGTTCAAGCTTGTTTGGTTTTTCTACACTGATCGAAATGGTTTCATTTGGAACCTGCAGAGTGATTTGATCACTCCTTAACTTCTCAAGCACCACTTTGCTTCGAGGTTTAAAGTTGTCCATGTAACTCTCCTCAAGGAAAGTTGCATTAACAGAAACCACGACTTTATTTTCCTTCTTGTTATAAAAATAACCCCCTTTAGTCCCTTTTAGATATCCTATAAACACGCAAACTTCCGAGCATGCTTCCAACTTATTCGGATCCTTAAACAGGACATGAGCCGAACATCCCCATATGCAAATATGGTTTAAGGGTGTCTTTCTTTTTGTCCACAATTCGTGAGGAGTTTTAGGGACTGATTTTGAAGGCATATTGTTCAAAAGATAACATGCAGTTTGTAGTGCATATCCCCAAAAGGATAAAGGTAATGATGAATAACTTATAATGGACCTGACCATGTCCAACAAAGTCCTATTTCTTCTCTTCGCTATGCCATTCTATAGCGGAGTGCCCGGCGCAGTCAAATGAGATAAAATCTCATTCTCTAACAAGTGTCTCAAGAACTCATCAGAAAGGTATTCTCCACCTCGATCGGATCGAAGTGTCTTTATAGGTCTACCCAATTGCTTTTCCACTTTAGCCTAAAACTCCCTAAACTTGTCAAAAGTTTGCTTTGGTGCATCAGGCACACATACCCATATCTTGAGTAATCGTCAATAAAAGTGACGAAGTACTCATAGCCTCCTCGTGCTCAGATGTTCATCGGTCCGCAAACATCACTATGCACAAGTTCTAGAACCCCTTCGGCCCTGTTGCTTTTAGACCCATATGTTCTTTTGGTCATTTTACTCTCCAAACAAGATTCACATTGAGGTATAGATTCCACCTTTAAGTGACTTAAAGGTCCATCCCTTACCAACCTTTGAATCCTATTCAGGTTAATGTGACCAAGGCGCAAATGCCAAAGATAAGTCTTATTAATGTGAGAAGTTTTAAGTCTTTTAGAGTTATTATTATTCATCTCAGCATTAAGCAATAAGTCCATCTTAGGTTTGATAAAATATAGATTATTTTGCATCCATCCAGAACAGATAAAAGATTGTTTTTACGAATCACCACTTTTTCATTAAAAGATACCATGTGGGTCTTTAAATAAACAAGATACATAAATTAAATTCCTTTTAAATTTAGGAACATAAAAACAATCTTACAAAAATAAATTCCTATAGTTATCAAAGTAAAGATGGACGTCTCCCATTGCATCCGCTGAGACCAAGGATCCATCGCCTATCCGAAGCGTGAAGTCTTCATGTAACATACTTCTTGTTTCTTTGAATCCCTACAGAGAAACACAAATATGATTAGTTGCACCGGAATCTATGACCCAAATGTCACTGGATTCCTCAACCAAACAAGTTTCTAAATACAAAAAATCACACCTACCTCCTTTGGAACGGAAGTCCTTGCTTTGCTTCTTAATATGCCCGACCTTTCCACAGAAGAAGCACTTAAGCTTCTTTGGGTTCTTCTTCTTCTTCTTCTTGCTTTTGGAATTAGCAGGAACAGAAGACTTCCCATTCTTGGCCCATTGCTTCTTTCCATTCCGAGTTAGAATTGGAACCAGAAGCAGCTACCATGTTGGCCTCACCACCCGCAGGAGACTCCCTGATCAGCAATTTGAACTCCTGCAACTGTTTCATCAGTTCTGTCAAGGTCATATCCCGTCTATTGCTTAAATTAATTGTAGCTCTAAATGTAATAAATTCCTTAGACAGAGTCTCAAAGACCATAGTCATCTGAGTTTCAGCATCGATGTCGGCTCCATTGGTTTGAGCCTCAGTGAGGTAACCCATGACCAACATCATATGCTCCTTTATAGATGTCCCCGGTCTCTGTCTATAGTTTAAGAGTTTTCGAAGCTCCCCTTGCTGCTTTGTTACGGCCTGGCCTCCAAACATGTCCTCAATATTATCCAAGATATGCTTCGCAATCTCATAATCTTGATGTTGAGCCTGCAGCACATTATTCATGCTGGCCATAACATAGCAGCGGGCCTGATCATTAACATCTTTCCAGCGGTCATATGCTTGGAATTGCTCATTAGATGAGTCTCCTGTAAGCTCGGGAGGACAAGGGGTTGTCAGAACATATTTTAGTTTCTCAAAGGACAAGACAATATCCAGGTTCCGTTTTCAATCATTGTAATTCTCACCGGTTAATAGGTTTTTGTCAAGTATCGATGAAAAAGCATTTTTTGAAATTTTTAATCTACAATAAAAAATCATATACCAAACATAAACAAACATATAATAATTTAGTAATATAACATAATCATGTAAAATCATACAAATGTGTTTATGTGTCAAAACCTTAAAATATCACAACCTTACAACGATAATTCCCAACTCAAAATTCAACAAGCTCTTAGGAGAGTCATGCCAATTCATCAGGAACACGGATCCCCTCCTGATTAATATATGCCATCTAGGACCCTTATGATCCAGCATATATTAATATCATTTCTTTGGCCATTAATTTTATTAACAGAGCTCCTAGGGGAGGTGTAATAATAAAATTAACGTGAGTGTATAACCATCATTTCAATATTTATCCATGGTTTATAATCACCTCCTAGGGGTGTGCAACCATAAAATCATGCTAAAATACCTTATCCTCTTAGAGATCTAATCTGGTACATGATAGAAAGTCCCTTCCTAGGGGTCGGGACCATCATGTTCTTCCTATGGACCCACGATGGAGGCTTAGGTTCTCTCTTCGAAAAACCTTCTCCCACTCAATCTTTGAAGTCAAGGTTTATTTTTAAAAATTATGCTGAACAATTTTAATAGGAGTCGGCACTTTTTATTCTATATGACATGTTATTCATATACATGCAAATCATATTATAATGCAGACAAGCAAAGCAATTAAGCAAAGCTACAAGCAAATAATTAATAACCGTAATATTATGGCTCCACCCGAGAGAATAGAAAACTAAGAGTACAAGAGAAATAATCGGACATATATCGATTCTTCATCCTTGAATCCGCAAGTTGTATCCTTCTTCACATAATTCCCAGCTTCAAGTCTTCATCTCGTATGACTCAATACTTCATATTTTCGGTCATATCCAAAGTTAATGTTCTCAGAATCGGCGCAAAATAAAATTAAAACTGCACCGTAAAAATTGTACCTTTTCTAGAAAATTTTCTAGCATTTGGTCGGCAGGCCAGATCTGGGTGATCGGCTTGCCGGTCATGCTTCATCGGCTTGTCCGATCGAAAAGATCGCTTGTCGACCCATGAAGTTTGGCCTGCCGGCAGAGCTAGCCTAATTTCTGCCCTACTGACGGCCTACCGGCAGAAGCCAAGCCTATTTTTACCCTACTGAACGGCCTGCCGAACTGAAGGTTCGACATGCCGACAGAGCAGAAATCTCCATTCTAGAAAATACAATTTAATACAATTCATCAATTTTATTTTTAACAATTCAAAAACATAAAATTAGAGACTCGAGAAATACCTGGGTACGCCATCATTGATCTTCTAGATCGGACTTTAAATCCGTCTTCTCTGAATAATTATTTAATTACAAAATTCTTACAAATTATAATTTAAATAACAATTCCTAGACGGAGATGATGTCTGCCATCTAATTACATGAAAAACCTAGATACCATTCTAACTTCCAAGGAACCATAACCGGCATTAGTATTAATTAATAATTAAATAACAATTTAATCAACCATAATTAATTAACGAATATTCACAACATGATCCATGACAACATATAATATTATAGAAACCTAGAGTGCCAACTCTCTTTGTAAAATTAAATTCAAGCATATGAGAGATTAAGATCACAAAATTTATACATATAGTATGATCACAAACTTGTAAATTTATGAAAAAACCTTGGCTCTGATACCAATTGTTGGAAAAAACAGTGTGAGGTGCGCAGCGAAAATTTAAAAAATTTTAACATCAGAGTATTTTTCCAAAACACAAGTTTGACATGCTATATCTATAAATTAAACAGATCTTACTAACCTTTATGTGCCGAAGAACTCTGCAACCCGTGAAAAGAAATAACGTTCTAGAAGAGCCTCAACCAACTGGTCTTCTTTGCTATTCTCTAACCACGATCGGAGTGAGTGGGCTCACACGTACAGCTCTTCCACTGGTGACTCTCCTTCCAACCAATTGAGAGAACCAAAGTAATGTTCGTGATTTGTGAACAAAAGCTCTCAGGGAGTTTTTAAATGCTCATTAGAAGAGTATCACTCTTAATCTCTCAATTGATCTAAGTAACTCATGAGACTTACTCCCTTTATATAGTGATTGGTCCTGGGGTCAGTCCTTATTAAATTAGGTTCAAAAACTAGAAACAGAATCAAGTTCGGATCAATATCTGATAAGATTCGTGTGAAAAGGCGTAATCTTATCTCTCACTGATCGGCAGGCCGAACAGGCCCCATCACAGGCCGAACACGTAGATTGGTAGGCTGAACTACTGCGTAAATATCTCCGCGAATTTTATTTTTCACCCAAGATTCTATAGGATAGAGTCTCAGTTTTGATTCAAATAACCCAATAGAGAAGTTATCTGATCAAAACAAACTTTATCAAGATAATCTCTAAGAAAATAAATCAATTCACAATAATTCTACAAGTTTATCTTGATTTAATTTATCCAATTAAATCAACCGATAAACAGACAAGAATTATCCATCCCAATAATTCAACAAGTTTATCTTAAATTAATTTTATTACCAAATTAATTTAACCAATAAACAGACATGAATTATTTGATTCTTTCAAATTTTAAACCAATCCGATAAATCTAACATAAGTCACCAATTATTGAAAAAGCACGCTGTATTGTTACAAGATTTTGTAAGCTAGCAAAGGGGACCAAAATGGACCTATAAAGTTCAAGCTCTCGATAATTATGAAACCCAATATCCCAGATATACATTTCACAATTATCAACTCCAACGCTACTCTACTAAAAACTTGGAGCTGCACTCTCGAACTCTATAGAATTACGAAGCCCGTATAGCTAAGTCTCTATGACATATCAAAGTGTATTTATCCCCATAGATAATCCATAATTAGCTTAAGGACAAGTTCTGTCTTACCTTCCCGATTATTTTTTTTACCTTACGTTCCATTATCTCACCATTAGAAAACTTACCATCCAAAGATAGTATACCATTCAGTTACCTATGTATCCAAATGGTTGAGCGCTCTAATTTTTTAATTACAGGATAACGCATATAAGAGGATATCATTACTCCTAAAGAGGAGCTATGGATTCCATATCTATGAGTAACAAGTCTACGCTATCAAGAGTTATGCCTCCAACGTACCAGTATGCATACTACTATTGAAATGCGGGAGTCACCCTTTAGTACATCAAAAGACACAAGTCGAGACAATAGGCCCATGATCCATCTTAGGATTAGATACAATACAAATGATTGTCTAAAGTGAATCGATTTGCCAGACAGAATTATTAATCCAAATCAATTCACTTATTTCCCGATCCAACACATCGTCACCTATGACAACGTGCCAATGTTTCTATTTGTGGAGTCCAACTCCGATGGTCAAGACAAACCATTTCCCAATAGGGATATAGACAACATAACAATCTTTGCATGAATAAAGCGCGCAACTTTATTTCCTTGAATGCGGATCATATGTTTTAGACCGTCACCTTAAGAATCGCGTCTTCCGCATAATCAGTCCATCATATGTCCAATTCTTAAAGGTTTAGACCTACGGTCTTAGACCACTATTTGCTTAACATACATTCAACAAATAGAATGTAAAGGACAAGATTTGGTATATATAATGAATAATTCTTTATTGATAAAATGTCTCCAAAAATGTATTACATTTTTACTCCTTAGGGCATGCATATCTAACAATCACATCCCCGACGCTCCAGGATGATTCTGTGGTAATTCAGGCGTCTCCTCTAAGGATCCTTAGAAGTGACCCCATCCATGTCCTCAGCCGGTGTTTCCTCTAATGAAGCCCTAGTCTGCGGAGGCTGGGGTGGTGGCTTTTGTACTATAATAGGAACTTGCTCGGTTCGAGGAGGAAGCTCCGTCCTGAAAGTCCGCTTACGTTTCCTCCTGACGTCCATGGCCCTGCCTTTCTATTTCCTGAGGCTCTCTATAAGAGCCTGTCTCTCAGCAGCGCTGCTTGGCCATGAAGACATCTCTACAAGCCAAAGATTCTCGAGTTAAAATCAGGTCATTACAAAACAAACAAGCAATAAAACAAAAACTCGGGACTGACCTTCGATCTGGAGTGGCGAGATGGGTCAATGAGCCAAATCACGTTCTCGAGGTCCTCGTGGCCACGGTGGCCTCGTATCAAAGGAACCACTCGATGAGTCCTTGGAACTACGATGATGGCCCCCATCATCGCCACCCGAATCGGAAAGTGGTCGGCTCCATGACGTCTACGCCACCCCTTGACTGTGACCTGCTCGAAAGACCGGGCAGAGCTAACTGATGGGGGATTTATTCTGCTAGGTTTCCTTCACCAGCCGTAACGGGAAAGAGTTTCCTTCCCGAGAAGAAAGGACTGCTGCCTAGTTGCCTCCGGCTTCTCGAATAGGTCTTCTACTGCCCTGATTACATGGCTTGGTGCCTAGGGTCTCTTGGACCACACGTGCCCCTGTTCGAACATCCTCGGCACATGTTGGTCACCAAGTACGGCCTCACCAGCTCAGGCAAGATAGTCACCCCCGACGTAGAACCACTCGTACTTCTAGAGTTTATCTAAGTTAGGGTTGCCCAAGATAAAGTCATTCCTGAAGCCGGTGTCATAGTACCATCTGAACTGCCGAGGAAGCTTCTTTATCTTGTACACTTGCTTGAAAGCTTCCAACAACATCTTAGTGGCCCGGTGGTACTTTCATAGCACGTACATCCCGATCAGCGACCTGTAGCTATTCGGGTTTTGTTGGGCCGGGCACACATTAAAGTCGTTAAGTGCCCGACGTAGAAATGGGTGGAATAGGAGGCACAGCCCAGCCTTGAAGAACTCTACATAAAGCGTTGTACACCCCTCGGGTGGCTCTAGTGGTGAATCATTTTCGTCGGGTAAAAGGAGAATCACGTCATCTAGGATGTTGAATTCGGCACGTAGATCCTCCAGCCGAGACTCCATGATAGCACTAGTATACACTGCCATTGAGGTTAGTCCCCCGTATCACCCTATACGCGGTCACCCTCCGGACCCAGGTCATCTGGATCCGCTCGTCCTCTTCGATCTCGGGCCGCTCTGCCTCCTCCGCCTCCTCGGCCACCCACTCTTCGTCGAAAATGTCTATCGCAATTATGCCCTCGACTTGAACTGGGGCTTCGGTATCCCAGCCGGATGTAATCGGACATCGCTGGTCGCCTGAAGCTCGGCTCTCTCCCAGGCAATAACTTGGGAGGAGCCAGTAGTTGTCACCCCGATGTAAGGGTCCTGCTCCCTACACGGCCTGATCGGTCTCTCCCCATCTAGCAAATTCAGGAACTCCTGCTTGGAGACAGTTTGGGAGTCGACCCTCAAAATTTGTTCGAGCTGACCAGCCCCGTCTTGTTCTAGGGACACACTCTCAATGTCGACTTGAGCGGTGGACAAGCTCCCTCCAAACTTCTTTCCGACTAGGAAACATTTTGTCCTGTGAATTGTGATGTCACTCATGTTTGCACTCCTTGGGAAATTACCTGTTCGGCTGTGGTAGCTTGGAAATTTTAAGTCTTCAGGTGAATCACTATAGCTCGGTACTAAAAACTCTTCGGTGTGAAAATTTGACTTCAATCGTGTGAAATCAACAAAATAAAGGCCCTATTTATAGCTGTTTTAGGGAAAAAATTTAGGGCAAAAAGAAGGGGCGCGATCATACGCTTGTTAGGGCGCGTAGTCAATCGTAGAGCGACACGTGTCCCTTGATTAATCTTACGACCTTTCGCCTCACCCCTCTTTGGAGTGCCGTTTGGTCTTCTTTCTTTCGGCCGACCTCACCACTCGACGTAGTCCACCCGGACAGACATCAACCAGGTGAACTAGGGGGCTAATGTTGAGGGTGAGCTCAGTGCCACTACCAAGGAGACAAAAACTTCGGTGGTCACTAAATAGCTCGACAGAGCCCCCAGGGAGCACGCTATCGATTCGACGCGATTGCACCCTGTCCAAGGTGCTTCTCAAGGCCCCCAAGGCTGCACCTTAAGAAGATGCCACCTTGGATCATGCATTAGCTCAGGTCATTAATCTCACTCACAAGCAAACTACTACTCGCCACTATAGGTTGACAAACGACAAATAACTCACCGTCCAATGGGAGCCAATCCATCGACGGAAGGGCATGACATTTGTCACCTATTGCCTAACACATCTTGATGTGACACCTGGGTTGTGGGTAAAACCCACCTGACACTCGGTCCAAGTAGTAACCTATAAATAGGATGCATTTATTGCATTCTAAAAAGAGAGACTCCTTCCCACCTAACAAGCTCCCGTCCTTTGCCGAGTAACCCTTGCCTTGAGCATTAGAGAGCCCTTGTCCTTTGACTGAATCCTTACTCGCCTCTGAAGCCCCTTCCTCTTGTCGCAAGAACGCCAAACTGGGAAAAGACAAGCCAGGGAAGAGTTAGACCGTGCGCAGCCGCACGTGGTGTTGATACGACGCCGATCACGTGAGCATCAACATTGTCCATGTAACTCTCCTTAAGGAAAGCTGCATTAGTTGTGAAACAACGACTTTATTGTCCTTTGGGTTTATAGAATACCCCCTTTAGTCCCTTTTGGATATCCTACAAACACGCAAACTTCCGAACGTGCTTCCACTTATTCGGATCCTTAAATAGGACATGAACCGGACATCCCTATATGCGAATATGGTTTAAGGACGTCTTCCTACTCGTCCACAACTCATGAGGAGTTTTAGGGACGATTTTGAAGCCACATTGTTCAAAAGATCATGTGGTTTGTAGTGCATATCCCCAAAAGGATAAAGGTAATAAAATAACTCATCATAGACCTAACCATATCCAAAAGTCCTATTTCTCTCTCCGCTACGCCATTCTACTGCGGAGTGCCGAGCGTAGTCAAATGGGATAAAATCTCATTCTCTAACAAGTGTCCCAAGAACTCATCAGAAAGGTATTCTTCACCTCGATCGGATCGAAGTGCCTTTATGGGTCTACCAAATTACTTTTTCACTTCAGCCCGAAACTCCCTGAACTTGTCAAAAGTTTTGCTATTGTGGTGCATTAGGTACACATACCCATATCTTGAGTAATCGTCCATAAAAGTGACGAAGTACTCATACCCTCCTCGTGCCTGGATGTTCATCGGTTCGCAATCATCACTATCATAAGTTCTAGAACCCATTCGGCCCTATTGCCCTTAGATCCGAATGGTCTTTTGGTCATTTTACCCTCCAAACAAGATTCACATTGTGGTATAGATTCACCTTTAAGTGACTTAAAGGTCCATCCCTTACCAACCTTTAACCTATTCAGGTTAATATGACCAAGGTGCAAATGCCAAATATAAGTCTTATTAGAGCGAGAAGTTTAAGTCTTTTAGAGTTATTATCATTCATCTCAGCATTAAGTAAAGTCCATCTTAGGTTTGACAAAATATAGATTATTTTGCATCCATCTAGAATAGATAAAAGATTTATTTTTACGAATCACCACTTTATCATTAAAAGAAACCAAATAGGAGTCTTTAAATAAACAAGATACAAAATTAAATTCCTTTTAAATTTAGGAACATAAAAACAATCTTGCAAAATAATTCCTATAATTATCAAAATAAAGATGGACGTCTCCCACTGCTTCCGCTGAGACCAAGGATCCATCGCCCATCTGAAGCATGAAGTCCTCATGTAGCAGACTTCTCGTTTTTGAACCCCTGCAGAGAAACACAAACTGATTAGTTACATCGGAATCTATGACCCAAATGTCACTGGATTCCTCAACCAAACAGTTTTTAATATAGAAGATCACACCTACCTCCTTTGAAAAGGAAGTCTTGCAATGCTTCTTGATATGCCCGACCTTTCCACAAAAGAAGCACTTAAGCTTCTTCAGGTTCTTCTTCTTCTTCTCTTGATCTTGGTGCTAGCAGGAATAGAAGACTTCCCATTCTTGGCCCATTGCTTCTTTCCATTCCCAGAGTTAGGATTAGAACCAGAAGCAGCTACCATGTTGGCCTCACCACCGCAGGAGACTCCCTGATCAGTAGTTTGAACTCATGTATCTGTTTCATCAGTTCTATTAAGGTCATATCCCGTCTATGGCTTAAATTAATATAGCTCTAAACAGAATAAATTCCTTAGACAGAGTTTCAAAGACCATAGTCATCTGAGTTTCAGCATCGATGTCGGCTCCATTGGTTTGAGCCTCAGCGAGGTAACCCATGACCAACATCATATGCTCCTTTACAGATGTCCCTACCTCTTCTACAGTTTAGAAGTTTTCAAAGCGCCCCTTGCTGCTTTGTTATGGCATGGCCTCCAACTATATCCTCAAGATTATCCAAGATTTGCTTCGTAGTCTCATAATCCTGATGTTGAGCCTACAGCACATTATTCATGTTGGCCACAACATAGCAGCAGGCTTGATCATTAGCATCTTTCAGTGATCATACACTTGGAATTGCTCATTAGTTGAGTCTCCCGTAGGCTCGGGAGAATAAGGGGTTGTCAGTACATATTTCATTTCTCAAAGGACAATACGATATCTAGGTTCGTTTCCAATCATTATAGTTTTCTTCGGTTAATAGGTTTTGTCAAGTATCGATGATAAAACGTTTTTAGACATTTTTAATCTACAATAAAGAATTATATATCAAACATAAGCAAACATATGATAATTTAGTAAGATAACACAATTATGTAAAAATATACAAATTGTTTATGTGTCAAAACCTTGAAAATATCATAACCTTACAACGATAATTTCCAACTCAGAATTCAACAAGCTCTTACGAGAGTCATGCCAAATTCAATCAGGAACACGGATCCTCTCCTGATTAATATATGCTATCTAGGACCCGTATGATCCAACATATATTAATAATCTTTCTTTGCCCATTAATTTTATTAACAGAGCT
Source organism: Artocarpus heterophyllus (assembly GCA_025403435.1). Lineage (NCBI taxonomy): Eukaryota > Viridiplantae > Streptophyta > Magnoliopsida > Rosales > Moraceae > Artocarpus > Artocarpus heterophyllus. The sequence goes on from JAJQZP010000282.1 coordinate 15,361, forward strand.
CCTAGGGGAGGTTAATAAAATTAACATGAGTGTATAACCATCATTTTAATATTTTATTCATTTTCTAATCACCACCTAGGGTGTGCAACCATAAATCATGCTAAAATACCTTATCCTCTCAAAGATCCAATCTGGTACATGATAGAAATCCCTTCCTAGGGGTCGGGACCACCATGTTCTGCCTATGGACCAATGATTGAGGCCTTAGGTTGTCTCTTCAAAAACCTTCTCCCACTTAATCTTTTGAAATCAAGGTTTTATTTTAAGAATATGCATGAATAATTTTAATATGAGCGGCATTCCCTATTCTATATGACATGTTATCAAAATACATGGCAAATCATATTATAATGTAGACATGCAAAGCAATTACGCAAAGCTACAAACAAAATAATAAATAACTGTAATATTATGGCTCCATCCTAGAGAATAGAAACTTAAGATTACAAGAGAATAATCGAGACATATTATCGATTCTTCATCCTTGAATCCTCAAGTTGTATTCTTCTTCATGTAATGCCCATCTTCAAGTCTTCAATCCCGTATGAATCGAATACTTCATATTTCCATCATATCCAAATTTAATATTTCTTAGAATTCTCCCAAAAATAAAATTAAAACTGCATCGAAAAAATTGCACCTTTTTGAAAATTTTCTAGCTTTCGATTGGTAGGCTGATCTGGGTGATTGGCCTGCCAGTCATGCTCCATCGCCTGCCGATCAGAAGATCGGCCTACCGATTCATGAAAGTTTGGCCTGTCCGCCAGCCACCTTATGTTTGCCCCACGGCCTGCCAACCACACACGTCCGGCCTACCGATCTGTGACCATCGGCATGCCGACCGAGCAGAAATCTCTCATTCTAGAAAATACAATTTTTAATGTAATTCTTTAATTTTATTTTTAACAATTCAAAAACATAAAATTAGAGACTCAGGAAATACCTTGGAGCGCCATCATCATTTTCTAGATCTGACTTCTAAATCCCTTCTCGATCCGTCTTCTCCAAATAATTATTTAATTACAAAATTCTTACAAATTTAAAATAAATAATAATTCCTAGATGGAGATGATAGTCCGCTATCTAATTACATGAAAAAAAAACTTAGATACACATTCTAACCTCTAAGGAACCATAACCGACATAAATTAATTAATTAATAAATAATTAAATAACTATTTAGTCAACCATAATTAATTAATGAACATTCACCACATAATCCATGACAACATAAAATTATATAAAAACCTAGAGTGCCAACTCTCTATAAAATTAAATTCAAGTATAGAAGAGATTAAGATCATAAAATCTATACATACAACATGATCACAAACTCGTAAATTTATAAAAATCATAGCTCTGATACCAATTGTTGGAAAAGAGTACGCAGCAGGAATTTTTTAAAATTTTACATTAGAGTATTTTTCAAAACACAAGTTTGACATGCTATATGTATAAATTAACAAGATCTTACTAACCTTGTATGCCGAAGAACCCTTGCAAAAAACGTGAAGCGAAGTAAACATTCCAAAAAAGCCTCAACCAACTGGTCTTCTTTGCTATTCTCTATCCACGACCGAAGTGAGTGTGGGCTCACATGTATAGCTCTTCCATGAAGTGACTCTCCTTCCAACCAATCAAGAGAACCCAAAGCAAGTGTTTGTGATTTGTGAACAAAAGCACTTAGGGAGTTTTCAGATTCTCACTAGCAGAGTATCACTCTTAATCTCTCAATTAATTTGAGTAACTCTTAAGACTTACTCCCTATTTATAAAAGTTGGGCCTAAGGTCAGTCCTTATCAGATTAGGTCTTAAAAACTCAAAAGAAAATCAAGTGTGGATCAATATCTGATAAGATCCGCGTAAAAAATGTGTAATCTTATCCTTCACTCATGGCAGGCCGAACAACATGATCGGCAGGTCGAACAGGCTCCATCGACAGGCTGAACTGTCGATAAAAAATCTTCGCGAATCTTTTATTTTCCACCCAAGAATCTATAGGATAAAAAATCTTGTTTTCCACCCGAGAATCTATAGGATAAAGTTTTAGTTTTAATTCAAATAACCCAATAGAGAAGTTATCTGATCAAAACAACTTTATCTAGATAATCTCTAAGAAAATAAATTAATTCCCAATAATTCTATAAGTTTATCTTGATCTAATTTATCAAAAATTAAATCAACCGATAAACAGACAAGAATTATCTGATCCCAATAATTCAACAAGTTTATCTTAAATTAATTTTATCACAAAATTAATTCAACCGATAAACAGACATGAATTATTTGATTCTTTCAAATTTCAACAAATTTGATAAATTCGACATAAGTCACCAATTGTTGAAAAAGCACGCCGTGTCGTTACAAGATGTTGTGAGCTAGCAAAAGGGACCAAATAGACCTATATAGTTCAAGCTCCTGATAATTATGAAACCCAATATCCAAGATAATACATTTCATAATTATCAACTCCAACGCTACTCACTAAAAGCTTGGAGCTATACTCTTGAACTACATAGAATTATGAAGCTCGTATAGCTAAGTCTCTATGACATAACCATAGTGTATCGTATCTCCATATGATAATCCATATCGCTTAAGGACAAGTTATGCCTTACCTTTCTGATTATTTTATCTTACATAGAAATTATGAAGCTCGTATAGCTAAGTCTCCATGACATAACATAGTGTATCGTATCCCCATATGATAATCCATAATCGGCTTAAAAACAAGTTATGTCTTACCTTTCTGATTATTTTTATCTTACGTTCCATTATCTCAACATCAAAAACTTACTATCCAGAGACAGTATACCATTTGGTACACCTATGTATCCAAATGGTTGAGCGCTCCAGTTTTCCAATTATAGGATACACATATAAGAGGATATCATTACTCTAAAGAGGAGCTATGGATTTCATATCTATGAATAACAAGTCTAACGCTATCAAGAGTCATGCTCCAACGTACCGACATGCATACCACTATTAAGATATGGGTGTCACTATTTGGTACATCAAAAGACACAAGTCAAGACAACGGGCCCACATTCATGTCAAGATTAAGATACAACACAAATGATTGTCCTAAAGTGAATCGATTTACCGAGACAGAATTATTAATCCAAATCAATTCACTTTATGTCCCGATCCAACACATTGTCACCTACGACAATGCGCCAATGTTTCTATTCACGGAGTCCACCTCCGATGGTCAAGACAAACCATATTTCAAAAGGGATATAGACAACATAATAATCTTTGCATAAATAAAGCGCCCAACTTTGTTTTCTCGATTGTGGATCATATGATTCAAACCATCACCTTAAGAGCCATGTCTTCTGCATAATTCATCCATCATATGCCCAATTCTTAAGGTTTAAACTGACAATCTTAGACTATTGTTTACTTAACATACATTCAACAAATATGAACGTAAAGAGGATAAGATTTGGTATATAAACAACGAATAAATTCTTTATTGATAAAAATGTCTCTAAAAAACTTATTACATTTTACTCCTTAGGGCATACATGTCTAACATGGAGTTGGGTTGAATTTCTAATTTTTTTTCACTCTAATTTTAGCTTTGAAATTTCACGTTTGCCCTTGTCAATTAAGGGTTTGTTTGGTAAATGGATTCAAATTAGTGATCAGAGTTAGTGTGTTTTGAATTAGGATTTAAGTTAGTAATTTGAATTGTTATCCAAATTGACGTTTGGATGTGCATTTAAGTTGAAATCCAAGTATGGAATAAAATTAGAATTTGTGTTTGGAGAGGTTGTGAAAATAGTTTTTGATTTATCAACAAATCTAATGAAATTTTAATATTAATGATCCTAAAAAAAATGCAATATGGATCTTAATTTATTCCTCTCTTTACTGGGAATACAATGAAAAAAGAACCATCTCAATTGGATAACAAATGAAGAAGTTATGATTTTTTTCCCTCAAATATAGGAGAAAGAATTTTATTTTACTGTAGTAAGAGATATCCGAGTATCAAAAGTTTAGGAAGAAGTCAGAATTCTGAAAACTTGGATTCTTAGGGTCCGCTTAGTAAATGAATTCGAATTAGTGATTGATTTGAGTTAGTGTGATTTGAATTAGGATTTGAGTTAGTGATTTGAATTGTTATCCATATTGATGTTTGGATGTATGAGTAAGAGAATAAAAATTAAAATTTGTGTTTGGAGTGGTAGTGAAAATAGTTTTTAATTTATCAACAAATCTAATAAAATCTTAATGTTAATAATCCTAAAAAATATGCAATATAGATATTAATTTATTCCTCTCTCCACTAGGAATACAATAAAAAAGAATAATCTCAATTTGATAACAAATGGAGAAGTTATGATTTTTTTCCTCAAATATAGGAGAGAGAATTTTAGTTTTTACTGTAGCAGAGATATTCGAGTATCAAAAGTTTAGGGGGAGTTAGAACTCTGAAAACTTAGATTCTTAATAGTTAAAGGATTCAGATTTTGGGGAAACAAACAAGTATTCAAAGGATTCTTAATACTCGAATCTAAATTTGAGTCTAAAGAATCCAAAGAGTTCTCGAAACAAACAGGCCCTTAATACTTAAAGGATTCAGATTTTAGGGGAAACAAGCACGTATCCAAAGAATTCATAATATTCAAATCTAAATTTGAGTATAAAGAATTCAAAGAGTTTTTGAAACAAACGGGCCCTAATTCACCTACACAAGTACGAATAAGATAAAATAAATAAAAGAAATATATAAAATAATAATAATAATAATAATAATAAAATAATACTAATAAATATTAGTATTATTATTATTATTAGACTGATAAACAATAATAATATATATAAATATAAAATTCTATATAAAAAATAAAATATATAAAAGAAGTAAAATTAAATAAAAATATCACCAACACAGAAAAAAAATATGTGCATTGAAGTACATGAATAACTCTATTTTTATAGAGATTATTTCCATGATTAATTTAATAGCTATTGTTTAGTGGAGAGTGATCCTTTAAATGGTTTTATTATCATTGTTTTGCATCGATTTATCTTCTTGTGTTTTCTTTAATTTACTAATTTAGTTTATAATCAAAACCCCCTTATTTTGTATTTGGTTTTGGCGTGTCTTAAGTTATAGAGCTAATACTAATTATTTAGAACCACTCCTTTTCGAGAATGACCATTGCTTACCACTTTACTCAATAATGACCATATTCTTAGCAAGGTTTAATTTAGTATTCCCTTAAAATCTATTATCAACCAATCCTAGTTTAAGATTTTGTGATCTCCTATATCATCTAAGATAACTTCAATTTAAACAATTCAATTTAAATTAGAATCTTATTATTTTAAATAATAATCTATTTTAATAATTGTGAGTAATTATCTTTTAATCAAATACAACTAAGATTTAAATTTATTATTCAAATATATGTTACACAGTTTAATTATTCCAATCCCAATTAATCCATATTTTTTTTGAAATTAATTAAACGATTAATTATTCAGAATCTCTTATGGACTGGAGCCTACAATCAAGTGATTGGTCTTGGCTCCATACAATTTATCAAGGAGAAAATTACATATTATGTTTAGTTTTAGAAGTTGCGTTTATTCATGTCACACTATCATTCATATTACATGTTAAGTTGTGTCATAAATTAACATGTTGATATTTATAAAAATAAACCTTAAAAAATGGCATTTATGAAACTTCCCCTTTATCTAGACTGTGGCATGTACAATATTAGGCCAAGTGGCCTGCATTATGCTTTGTTATGTATTACATGTGGTAAACTATATCTGTCTATTGCATTATGATCCGATTCATAGATATTATCAAGCTCCAATAATAACGGATGAAATTAATCCTTAATTAGTAACCCATTTAATTATTAACTTGGTGTCACTCCATTACAATGAAAATATACTTTTAAGAAAATCATATTACAAGACTCCAAATATATTAATCTTGTTCATCAAAAAATGTGTATCCCCTCACGATATCTATTATGGGATAAAGGAGTTACTTTTGCTCTCATTTCAACTATTTTATTTTTAAAGTTTTATTATTTTACTTATTTAGAAATTTCCATTCATAACAATACATAATAGAAAAGTCATATGATTATCATATGTATCCAGAAGACCAATGCATTGTTCTTTACCATTTTCCAAATAATATCTTTAGGAGAATAAATTAAAAAGTGTATTATGCTCTATCAAATATATGTTGCATTTTCAATATACATTTTCTATAATAAACATCTTTTATTTTTATTTTTTTATAAATTATAATTTTTAAACATCAATTTAATTTTAAATATTTTATTCTCATTTTAAATTTTACCCCTCTATGATCATTTAAAACCACCGTTCCTTTCAAACCCGCGCACTAAATTCCCAACTCCAAATCTCTAACTCCCTCACATTCCAAAAAAACAAATCTCTTCTCAGCTTTAGCCAATTGCCGGTGCCGGCGTCCGCCGTCGCTGTTCGTCCGCCCAACGCCGTCCGTCCCTCCCTATTCGTCAGTCACCTTGCTACAAAGCCAGTATCCATTTGGTTCGTTTCTTTTGTTATCGGGAGTGATTTATGCAGGTTTTTGATAGTTAAAAGCCCTAGAAAGAATGTGCTAGGTCCGTCTTCAGGACTGTAATTCTGATAGGAATTTGGATTTGATTGATTGGCTACTGAGAATACGTAGTTGGTTTTGGATCCGTGGTGATATGTTGGTTTGGTTAGTGATTATGTTAAGCCTCCAGTAGGTTCATAAATGCCAAGTGTGCCCAAGCACGTGACCGAATTTTTCTGGTTTGCTCAGTGTTGTCTGTATTTCCTTTCGTTGCTTAGTGGAATCCAATATCAGTTCTAATCAGCTGAATTTCTTTGTTCTGCTTAATTTCTTTCTGTTACTCTTGTCTCTTATCACATTATAGTTGGTAATCTTGTATCTATTTGTGATATGGGTTCCTCTATCGTTTTCAATTGGTTGTGGATTTGTAGACACAAGATGAGGAAGGAAGTTGAATGAGGTTTGATACTTTTTTTTCCCCTTAATCTTTTGAAATTGGAATTCAAGGGGAAGGTGACTGTAGGTTGACTTTACTATCTGAATTGTTTCTTGACTTTTATCTAGTGATAGTGCTTAGCCAATGCATATCTATAGGATTTTTGGGCTAATATTTGTTGATGCATCAATTCGTTAGTGTTTTATTATTAGTTAGGCATTCTCATAATGAATTTGGGTGAAATTTTAAGTTGTTTGTATGAAACTTGCAGCTTTTAATATTTGCATGGTATAGTAAGCATGAGATAGGGATGGCTTTATCTTAATTGTCATTCGTCATCAACATTTCTTAGTAACAAAATGATGATCATAGAGATGGCAATAAAATAGTTCAAAAAAGAGAGGAAATAGTTCTGTGTGAATTGAAGTGAAAGGTTCAGATTGTTTTCTGCTTTGGTATTGTTAATTTCCTCCTTTTGATTCAATTAAAAAAGGGCCAAATTTTGAGGAAATTTCAGCGATAATTTTGTTTAATTGTTATTCGTTTTGTTCTCCGAATTTGTGGAATTAATTTGTATAATCATCTTTCTGTTTATTCATTTGCTGAGAGTATGATAATTTTATTCACAAGTCAAATAGGATCATAGGAATCTGATTTTTTTACCCTGTGGGAATCAATTTTAAGTTAAAGAATATTGATTCTTCTCCTTGTGATTTTTTTGGCCCAATTTTTGTGATTTTTTTTTCATATCTTTCTGTTTTGTTGTTAGAGTGTTTGATATGTTAAGGCATTTGCAGATGGATCATCTTTGTTCTACTAGACAAAAATGGAAATTGTCTTAGTATATGTGTATGTAAGTCGACCATTTTCCTCTATATTGAGCCTGTAAAAAAAAAAAAATCCTGGTTACTTGTACAATTTAAAAAAAAAAGAGTAAAACGAAGTAAGTTGCTTCCAATGGCATGGAGAAAAGAACAATGACACTACATTTTAAGCACTCAATTTTGGAAGCATTGTCTTATAAAGTGGTAGTAATTCTTATCACGGATACAAAAATAGCCAAACAATCACTCCACATAGAAAGGAAGTACAGGAGATCTTCACAAGCACCTATTATGATCATGTTTGGTTGGGCTGAATGGCATGGAAGGGGAGGCAATTCCATTCAATGGGTCCAATTCCGATGTTTTGTCATGAGGCCCAAATTAGAAACATTGTTCAAATGGAAAGCCTTTCATGTACTTCGGGTGATTGGCCATTCATTTGGTCGTAGAGGGAAATTGCTATTCCTTTCTATCACTTACTCTTGCTTGCCCTAATTACCTTTCTGCTCTTGATCAGAAGTCGAAGCCACAGGAGTGAAAACTTCACAGCCACACTTGCTACCTCATCGACTTCGCTCCTCTTCTGATTTTGAAATTGTACATTTTGTTCACTATTTCATTTTTTGCTCCCTTCATTATTTTCCTCATCTTTGTAAATGCATTTTCTTTGATCTGTAATGTTGATTTTGTGTATGGATCTTTTTTTTTAGAGGACTTTGTGTATGGTTTTGGTTGAGTGAATTCTCAGGTCTGTGATATTCTTTAAATTCTCTGTGATTCTCAAATCACTCATGTTTTCAATTTTGAGAATTTAATCTCTGCCTTCTGTATTGTTTTATCCCTGTTTTGGGCTCCTGATTTTGTTTGCTTTGGACTGATTTTATTATTTTATTTTTTATGTTGGCTTGTGCTTTGTGCTTGCTTTTCTTCATGCGTTTCTGCTGTTGCTCTTGCCTTGTTGCTGCTTGGCGTTTGTCCCTATTATTGAAGCTTTTTACACAAAAAAAAAGAGGAAACAAAGCATTGGAGACACAAAAGGAAAGCGTTTTATATTTAGGTGAAGGTCATATGGCATAGGATCGTTTATATGCTGCTTGTTAATTCTGCCTGTAATATGCATATGATAGAATTCTTGACACTAACTTGGAGATTGAACTAAGAATAGGAATTTATTGATGAAGTAATTGAAAGATTACAAAGAAAACCCTGATTCGGAGAGTGTTCGAGAGACTATCCAACTCTCCCCCATACTTGGATTCACCACTACTTTTTCCCATAAACCAGACCTGCCTATTAGCTATTAACACCCCTTATTTATACTAATTCCAACTAACCAACTCTAACTATCAATTAACACTAATTCCCTTAACTAACTAACAAGTCCTATCATTACCCCCCCCCAAAGAAACACCTTGACCTCGAGGTGGTGACAGGAAATTGCGAACGAATGAGTCCACTTTCTTTCCATTTCGTGCACTTGGATCTTGGAACATCAAAGGGCACAATGAATCTTGAAGAGCTGAACTCAGCTGCGACCAACTCAAATGTAATTGGAGCCATGGAAATGAATAACACAGATTTTGTGTAGAACAGACTAGTCTTAACAATTTTTCATTTAGAGTTCTGGTCTTAACAATTTTGGTATCAGAGTGGTTCTTGTATCTTGGGAAAGATGGTGCGAAAACATTCAGAGATAAGAGAGATTCTATGGAATTAAACAAGAGATAGAACTTTTATTGATGAAAGTAACTAACTCTAACATACAATTGAGTAGTAATTCCAGGAACCACTCAGACCTCCCCTGCTTGGCAAGCCAAGACATTCCCTGACCCAATTCACTACTAATTTCTAGATATGCCACTTAGCTACCAATCCCTCCATTTATACTACTATTTCTTCTAACCAATGTAACTAACTACTAACAGTAGTTAACAACCTAACAACTACGAACAAAACTACTAATTCTCTTAACTACAAGTCCTATCAGCATGTCAACTTTAGGCGGGTGAGATTTTGGGAGGATGTGTAGGTGGTGAGGAGTCATTTTCTTCCAAATTTCCCATTCTTTTCGGAATTTCCTCTCTTCATAATGAGGCAATTTTCTTCTTTCTTTTCTGTTAATGGTGGTCATACAATCTCTTGGAATTTTTATTTCAGAACAGACCCTAGTGAGAGGGAGATGGGGGAGGTGGTGGATTTGTTGACTAGCTTAGAGGGAGTGAGGGTTTATGAAGGAATGGCTGATCATTGGGTTTGGAGCTAGAGTGGTCAGGTCGTTCTCTTGTAAATCCTTCTTTAGAGTCTTGATGATCATTCTTTTCCTCCTATTAAACCATTTAATTTATTTGAAAAATCTTGGCTCCATACAAAGTTCAAGTTTTCAATTGGCTACTTGCTCTTAGCAACCTGAATACTTATGATGTTTGCAAAGGAAGAAGCCTTATCTTCACCTTTCGCCGGGATGGTGTTTCTCTGCCCGTCTGACCATGAATCAGTAGATCATTTATTCCTGCATTGTGCTTTTTCTGCTGAAGCTTTGGCACAAAATTTTGAGGGAGTTTAACACTAGTTGGGCTATGCCTAGTAAAATTGTGCATTGATGGAGGTTGAGTTTATGATCGCAAGGAACAAGAAACGTAGGAGGCTTTGGAACCTGGTGGTTCTTGCGGTCCTTGGTTATTTAACTGGAAGAAAGAATTGTATTTTCGAAGAAGTGGAAGGGAGATTTTAGTGTTCTGTGGGATAAAGTTAAACTCTGGGTGGCTTTGTGGGCTTCTCAGGATAGAGATTTGGCTGTTTTCCTCTAATTCTGATCTTCTTAGGGATTTGATCCGATTCTGATTTTGTGCGGCTGTGTATCTGCTGGGATTGTCGTTGTTTTGTTTCATTGTTGTCTTTGTGTTCTGCGGGTTTTTTTCGGTTGAGGGACTGCTTGTCCTCTGTTGTAATTCTTTTTCCCCTTCCTAATAAAATTTTGTTTCTTATCCAAAAAAAAAGTTAAGTCTGTTTTCAGACTTTGGACAAGCACGCTAACCTTTTTATCAGAAAATATTGTCTTTTAACTTAATGGAAACTTTAGTCTGAAAGAACTTTGGATGTAAAAGTTTGATTCTGTTGTTACTAGAACTGAGGAGTTTTAATGCAGTATTGACATAAGAAAGAAATTTTGCAGGTATAATTTAAGAAGTGATATTGTTAAGGAATTCAGTAGCAAGGACTCAACCTTATTGGATATAATTATTAGAAATAATTATGAAATTTTCGTGATTTCAATTCTCTGTCAATGCCTTCAGCAAGAGGTTGTACTTATTGACATAGGAATGTATAAAATAATTGTTGGCAAGGACATAGGTTTTTTCTGTTAGTCCGTTTACTGCATAATCCTTCAAATAATGAATTTGTAAATGATAAAATAATTAAACTATTTTAAATATATAATCATCCTTAAGTTAAGGTTTAGTTATTATTATTTTTTTTGTTTTTGGTTCTGGTCAAAATCATTAGGTATTGATTCCATAACCCTAATCAAGAAAAGAATTTGTAGATGGTTTCCAACCCATTCCTATCCCATTCCCATTCCCATTCTCATTCCCATTCTCCTGCTGCACCCAATCGCACTTGTTTATTTTTGTTTCCTCAATTACAAATAATGTTTTTCTTTATCTGTTTCTATTTCTAATTGAATTTTTGCTGATTATAAAAAATAAAGTCCTCTCACCATGAGGAATTTGCATTGTGTTAAGTCTTCTCTGAGTTGATTAGATTGAAACCCCTACAATAAAAATGAAGAATTTTCAAGGCATAACAAAAGTAATATTTTCTAATATGAACATAGTTTCTAATATGTGGGTGTGCCATTGTTTTGCTGAATTCTGAGGTTGTTGCTCAAAGTAATAAAGGATCCACAGTTAAATTTAGTCAAAATGTTCTTTGATTATTGTCCCTTATTTAATTAGATGACCTTTTTCGAGTGACGAGTGTCGAGTGTGTTTTCTCTCCTCTTCCTCTCTCGTCTTCAGGCTGGATTTTTTGTCCATCAACTGCTTTGAAAGAAAAAAGAATATCGACTTGGCAATTTTAGCTTCTTTGAGTGACGAGTGTCGAGTGTTTTCTCTCCTCTTCCGCTCTCTTCTTCAGGCTGGATTTTTGTCCATCAACCGCTTTGAAAGAAAAAAGAATAGCAACTTGGCATATTTAGCTTTTTCTGTGCTGCACAAGGGTGAACGTGATGCTTTGCAAGGTCTTAATCTGGAACAAGGTGTCACTGACTTTTGCAGGCAAGTTCCAAAACTAGTATCTGCACTAGTGTTTTCCATTTAGAGGTTGCTTTTTGATGACTATAGCAGGCACCCTTATATAGATAATAGTCTCTGTATCTTCTCACCATGTCTTATTTGGTTTAATAGTAAAATATTTGTTGGACAATTAAGTTTGACTTTTTGGTTTGTCTTTGTTTACGTGATTCATACATGGAAAGGACATTCATTTGCATCGAATAACTGCTCTAAGTTCTAGAACAGTTGCACGTTCCTTCACTGTTGGGTGTTATTTACTCTATGCATGTAGGACAATAGCTTGTGTGGTTTTGGGTACAGGAGCTTGATTTTTTTTTTTTAAAACATTAGATGATGCAATTCTTGTTTGTACTCTAATCTGATCAAAGGCCTAAAATTCAAGACCTAGATTGTCATCAAAGAGTCCGAATGTCCTCTGACATCTTCATGTTACGGTTTTTGCAAAAGTGAACTCTGTTATTTCAGTGACTGTTTGAGTGGTTATTACTGAATCTTTAGTTTGAAAACCAGTACTTCTGTTCGTCCACAACACATCAGAGAAATACTTGCTCGCATTACATAGTTCAACGGTTACATTTTTAGTACCTAAAAGAAAACATTAGATTCTTGGTGGTACAAGTTCATTGTTTTGCATATTTGTTGGCAACAAAACTGACATAGCAATTATTGCAGGTGGTTTTGAGAAACGTCTTTCGGGAGAATGTTGAATACTTGGAGGGGCTCAAAACTTTAGCCAAGAGGGAAGGAGGATCTGGTCGGGGTTAATTTCAATCACATCGTGCTCAACATCTCGGGGAAAAGAACTTCTCTCCCAATGTTTAGTGTCCTTATACACCAAGGTATGGAGATTATGTCATGTTTTTATTTTAATTGGATGCTATGGAACAAAAAATAACACAATTATTCAATTGATGTAGATGAACACTTAGCATCGTTCCTCTGGAGGCATGGGAAGCACAAAAACCTGTTATCGCATGCAAGATGGGGGGCCTGTAGAGACGGTTAAAAACGGCGCGACAGGATATCTGTGCCCCTACCCCACGAGATTTTTCTTTAGCTATGGCTAAATTCATTCAAGACCACAGTTGGCAGAGAGAATGGGGATAGAAGCTCGACAGCACATCACCGAGTCATTCTCTACAAATATATTCAGGCAGTGTTTGAATCGATATGTTGTTGATGTTGCTCGGAGTGAGAAAGACCGATGATCTCTGACAAAATGTTTGAACCTACACGTTTTAATCATGCCTAATCCAAGGAAACGAACTCTTGTTTTTGCTAGCTGATTGAAGGCCATTGTACTCATTAGAGATAGATTTATGTGTTTAAACTTAATCAAAGGGTAGTTTGCGCTATTCCTTACTGGTCTCGAGCTGAGGATTGCTAGAATCAATAGCTGCAAGGTTTAAGTAAAATATTTGAGAGCTTCCAAAATCTTGGTATTGTGTTCACATTTCTAAGCTCCATTTTTTCATGGTAAGTTTTAGTTTAACAGACAAATCCATGCAATGTTCTGACATTTAAAAAAAAAAAAAAAAAAACTCATTGTAGGTATATTTCTCTACCTGTGAAGCCTTAAACTATACTTTCACTTTCTAGTTATTTGTTGCTGACAAAAGTAATAATATCCCTCCCTAACTATCTCGTCCAAGCAACATGTTCCCAATTTTGGAATCAAATTTTTGCGCAACGTCTCTTGTAGCCGTATATATCTTGTATGTACATTCTTCTAAGCTGCTTTCAAGTTTTGTGAACATTTGAATTTCATTCATATTACCTTCAATGAGGAGTTATTTTGAGATTAGTTATATAACATGATCATCTTAAATCTTAAAATGGATAGTTATTGTGGCGTTTGATTTTAAATGGTTTGAATTACATTTCAGACCATTTTTTTTGGCTCAAACTTCAAACCTACTAACTAAACGAGTTATATTTTCTTAAGCAAAATTAGAAGCTAGTCTAAATTGGCTGCTTCCTCCAATAGCCAATGCTATTGATTTTGATTCTCATACCCTCTCGCGTGTCCTAACTGTATGTACCTCTCATTTCTAGATTATTTGTTTGTAATTTTTAGTTGGTTATCTCCATAGGCCTTGTTAATTAACTTAGTCACTTCCATAGTCCTTGTTAACGATGGATTATACAGGAAAAGTTTATGCATTTTATTACATCAACAATTATATAGATCGTGAGCACTATATATTTCATGATGTTATGTATTTGTTTATAAAAAAAGTTATTTACCTTTTTATACTTTGTGTTTAGGTTTATTCAAACATTATATTTTTGGTTTTTGATCTCATCAAGTATATACCTTTAAATTAGATTTAGTATACAAATCTATACTTTTTCTCAGCTAACAATTGATTTTGACATTTTAAATTGACCAAATTATCTTTATGTAAAGAGAAAAACTAAACTTATAAAAAATAAGAAGAAAACAAAAATCAACACAAAAAATCCATGAGTATTCTAGACATTTTTGAGGTTAAAACCCTTAATTCAAAGTGTTTTTTTAGTTCTCTTATCTTTCTTAAGGTATTTTGGGCAAGGTTTTAGGTTAAAATTGAAAATTATCAGAAAAAAATAAATTTGTATATTAAATCTAATCTGTTAGTATATATTTGATCAGATAAAAAATAAGGTGAAAAAATGTATAAAAAATATATCCCTACAAAAATTGTATACTGAAAAATAGAAGGATCAAGGATGGCTCCGTTAATTAATATTGAGCATCCTTGAGATGGTAAACTTGTACATTAGCTATCCACAGTGACAATACCTGAAACATCGTTAATTCAATAATAAATTGAACCTCATATTTTTGATAGTATTTATTTGGATCTGACAAATGGGAGAGAGTAATAAATTTTTTTCTTCTCATAAAAGGAGCAGTATCAAACATTAAGAAAAGATAGTCACATCCCAACTAGGTTGGCACCCAACTATCTAACCCATTAATAATAAAAGGTCTATCTACAATTCTGAAAAATAAATAAATAAATACAATCTATACAACTGACATTCAGCCTATCAAAAATAAAATTGATAGAACCACCGTCAATGGATCTACTCATCCCTGATAGGGAGAGGCCTCGTTAAAACCTTCCCAAGTAAAAACCTCACAGGGTAAAAACCTCAACAAGGAAAAAAGAGTGCCCCCGATGATTTTATCTTGAACAACTCCTAAAAACGTCCTTGCCATTCTCCACGATGAGTCTTGAGCTCTTCATATCCTGCTAAAGAAAAGCGTCATTAAGATCTGCTCTAATTACTTCCATTAATACATATAGACAATCTGGATTTCTTCACTAAGACAACCAATAACCAATAAAACAGGCTTCAATTATTAACACAAAAAAAAAAAGAAAGAAAGTAAGAATGATCAGACAAAACTAAGCATACAGAACATGAACAAAAAGCAATATTGAGAATGGTCAGATTACATACCGTACTCCTGAATTCACATAATCACGTGTGCAGCTTAAGATCGTAGTGTCGACTGATCTTGCCAACAACCACCGTAATATCATCCACCTTGCCTCCTTTGTGCTTTTTTCCAGCCATTGTATTCTTAATTTCAAAGGACTAACATAAGATTCATTCAACGAATTTTTATAAGCCGCTCCTGCTATCTTCCACGCCAACACCTCGAGTACTAATTTCCCTTCTTTCTTCTTCTCGAATCCCTCGATGATCTCCTCGATTTCCGACGGATATATGTTATCCCACAATCCATCAGTTCCCATCACTATAAGATCTCCCTCCTTCGCTCCCTCTAATTCTATCTCCTCAGCACAATCCGGACGGTCGCACTTCTTCGTATTCCCCAACTGATACGGATGGTTGAACCGGTGTTGCTGAGTCGGAGATGTGTAGTACAACTTTCTGTCTCTGAAGACCATGAATCCGCTGTCTCCGACGTTGGCTGCGCGCAACAGCCTTCGTTGTGTGTCAAAATACAAGCTGTGGATGCCCCTGGAGTTTGGTCTTTGAGAAAGCCTCGTGCAAAACCCTTTTAGGGTTAACTTGTACGGATCCTTCTTTGGCTTCCCCTTGGATTGCTGTGATCGAGTTCTTCATTAGTTCTCGGGCATATACACCAGAATCGATGCCACGTTTGGCCCACCCACCAACACCGTCGGCCACTCCAATCGTCTGCTCCTCCGCGGCGATGAAGTGGGCGTCTTCTCCTAGAGGCTTCAAGTGCTGGTCTTTCGGTAGGTATAACGCTGAGGAAACCAACTTTAAACCCTTTTTCTTGATAACTATCTTCATTCGTTTGGAAGGGTTTTCTTGTTTCCTGCTTCTGCTTCAGCTTCACGTTTCTGGAAAGCGTTGTTCTTGAAAACTATCTTCATGCTTTGTTTCTCGGATTTCCCAGATCTTGTACGATGCATGCATATGTAGGCAGTCAGCGTGCAAGTTGACCAGGGAGATAAGTCAAAGACCAAAGATATAAAAACGTATTATTATAAAACGGATTATTCTTAAATAAAACTGCAAGAAATTATAACATTTGAAGCAATCGATCTTACTAGATAAAATATTCAATATTTAAAATCATTGTTCGGAAATATTTAAATATTCAATATTTAAAAAGTTTAGCCATTTTTCAAAAAAAAAAAAAAAAAGAAGTTTAGTTCATCAAAACTTACACTTTTTTTTTTTTGAGAAAAACCAAAAAATACACCTTTCAACCGCATAAAATTAAAGAGTGCTTATATATAGTTTCGTCATATAATTTATGTACTAACGTTGTTAATCTTCAATCATTGTCCCTTCAAAAAACTAATTACCCTTTACAAATGTGTAATTTCTCTCTTCGCAATTTCTAAAGTAAAAAAAAAAGAAGAAAACGGAAAAAAGAGCAAAAAAGGTGATATTTCTGAACTTATATCTTGCAATTTGAGTATATAGAAAAATTTGTGTTTTACGTGTTCTAAATATTATAAATTTGAATTTGAAATCCATATTAAATTTGTACCCACTCTAAGCCAATGCTTGTTTTTGACCTCTAGATTGACGAGTTTACCTTTTAGTAAGCTACAAATAAACATATAGTGAAAACTTAGTGGACAAATTATCCTTTGTAACTTAGCTTAAAAAATACATTTTTTTATTGTTTCTTTTTTTTTTTTAAACAATACACCTTATTTATTTTTGGATATAAGGTCACTATTAGTTACAAGGTCAAATTTGTCATTTTAAATATCAAAATCAACTGATGGCCTAAAAAAATATACAAAATCGATACAAAGTTGAAAATCAATAAAATTTCTTGAAAACATCCAAAATACAGGTT
>JAJQZP010000283.1:0-287697 GCA_025403435.1 Artocarpus heterophyllus
TCAAGTCTTAGCGGATTTCCTTGCTGAGTTTACAGAGGCCAAAAAAGTGGCTCCCTTAGTGGAGAAATCACCCGTTGAGGAGCCGGATACAGCTGGCTGCAGTGAGCGAGGCCTTTCCCCGGAGCTGAACTGGAAACTACACGTCGATGGCTCAACCTGCGTCGACGGGTCGGGGGCAAGCTTGATTTTAACAAGCCCCGACGGATATAAGGTCATTTATGCCCTTCGTTTCGACTTCAAAACCTCTAATAACGAAGCGGAGTATGAAGCTTTGTTGGCCGGACTACGAATTGCCCGAGACCTCAGAGTTGATCGGCTGACCATCTATAGTGACTCAATGCTAGTGGTGCAGCAAGTCACAGGAGGATTCCAGGCCCGAGCAGAATCGATGACGGCATATTTAAAAGAAGCGAAACGGTTGCTTGGACAATTCAAGTCCTACACTTTTAAACAAATCCCCCGGTCCGAGAACGTGGAAGCCGATGTCCTTGCCCGACTAGCCTCCGGGATAGGCAGAGTAGACCCGATGTCCGTTCCTATTGAAAGACTCTCTGGACCAAGTATCAGTAAGGAGGTCATGAGCCTGGCAGCCGAACCAAAATGCACGTGGATGGATGCGATCATCCGATACCTGACCCTAGCCGAATTACCCGACGACCGGGAAGAAGCACGTCGGATACGTAACAGCTCGGCCCGGTATTCGATGATTGGGAAAAAGCTGTACCGACGCGGCTACACGACGCCATGCCTAAGATGTTTGGATCCCCAGGAGGCCGAGTACTTAATGAAAGAGATTCATGAAGGCCT
This sequence comes from Artocarpus heterophyllus, assembly GCA_025403435.1. Taxonomy (NCBI): domain Eukaryota; kingdom Viridiplantae; phylum Streptophyta; class Magnoliopsida; order Rosales; family Moraceae; genus Artocarpus; species Artocarpus heterophyllus. Next base: position 808 of record JAJQZP010000283.1, read on the forward strand.
TTGTGGCAATCACTCCGGTGGACGCTCCTTGGCCCAAAAATGCCTGCGGCAGGGTTACTACTGGCCTACCATGCAACAAGACTGCGGGAGCTTTGCACAGAAATGCTTCAAATGCCAGCAATTTGCTAGGATGCTAGGTTCACACGTCGAGCCTCTAAATCCGGTGACTTCGGCGTGGCCATTTGCAAAATGGGCCATTGACTTGATCGGACCACTCCCTCCGGCTCGTTCGCAATTCAGATATTGTATCGTCGCCATAGACTATCTGACGAAATGGATCGAAATCGAGCCTTGCACCAACATGACCGAAGCCAAGTGCACCAACTTTGTATGGAAAAATATTGTTTGCCGGTTCGGAGTCCCGCACACTATCGTGACCGACAATGCCAAGCAGTTTGACTCCTCGGGTCTACGCCATCTGTGCGAGCAGCTCAGAATTAAGAAAGTCTTCTCCTCCCCGAGCTATCCGCAGAGTAACGGCCAGGTAGAAGCCGTGAACAAGACCATTAAAGACAATCTGAAGAAGAAGCTCGAGGGGCTTAAGGGTGCGTGGATCGACGAACTACCCCAAGTGCTCTGGGCATACTGAACAACTACACGAGCTGCAACTGGCGAGACACCGTTCTCCCTAGTTTATGGGGCAGAAGCCGTCATCCCAGCCGAGGTTGGATTACCGAGCTTGAGGGTCGAGCAATACGAAGAAAAACTGAATGAAAAGCTCATGATGACCGAGCTCGACCTACTTGAAGAAAAAAGGAACCGGGCATCCATTCGTAATGCAGCCCAGAATCAGGTTGTAGCTCGGTATTACAACAAACGGGTTCAGCCGAGAAGCTTTAAAGTTGGTGACTTAGTGATGAAGAAGGTCACGGTTCAACAACCCGGTCTCGGGTCCTTTGGTCCGAAATGGGAAGGTCCATTTAAAGTCGAAGGTATCGTGCAGCCAGGCACTTACAGGCTGACCGATACGGAGGGGAATCAGCTCGGGCATCCATGGAATGCTGAGCTTTTAAAAAGATTCTATATTTAAAAAAAAAAAAGGAGAACAGAAATTAGAGCCAGATTCCTTTTTTGATCTCTGGCCACAATTCTTTCGTGACTAGACCTGCTGAGCAGGGCTGGAAAAATCAATGTAAATATTACATTAATGGAGTACAACTTCCCTAAACTCATTCCACCTGAGCAATGTCTTTAAGGGAGGACTATGCCTAAGACGCCAGAATCCTATCTCGGAAGACAGGATGTTGACCCCCCATCAAGGGAGTCATCCTCGTCAAACTGGACAAGGGGGCTAGTCCGTATATGTATCATGTCTGTCATGCAGACACCCTTAAGTTGCTCGGCACATCTATGTGCCCGATTAGTCCTATACTTGTAAAGTTTCTTTAAAACTTCAACAAGTCTATGGGGGGCAACAGGGTAAGGGTAGACATACGCCGTTTATATTCTGTTCGACAGAGACCAAAAACTTAAACTTGCTTGGAGAACTAAGCAAAAATGGATAACTACTCAGAACGACCGAGAACAGAAGTCCTCGGATTAACTGAGGACAGAACTAAGCAAAAATGGATAACTACTCGGAACAACCGAACAAAAGTCCTCGGATTAACTGAGGACAGAGGTACTCGGCTTAACCGAGAAGAATTGTACCATTTACCTCTGCTCGGTCAATTGTCTCCCAGCCTGGGAACCCCCGCCAAGAAGTATCTAACTTTAAACATTACGTGGGATGTAAAATAAAACTACACGTAAGAAAAAGTGGATGCAAAACGGGAAAATATAAAATGTTTTAACTTTATTTACTAGGGAGGTACAAGAAAGTCGGGCACCTCCCAAGCCCAATTACAAAAAGCAAGAAAAGCAGAGGATCAATCGGCCCGAGTCTCATCACCAGCCTGAGTCTCGTCCCCGGCCTCGTTATCGTCTTGGCCTCCCTCGGCAGCCGGTACATCCCCGTCATCATCACCGTCCACGATGACGATCTCTTCTCCAACATCCCGCTGTTGCTCGGCATCGCCCTGGTCCGGCTCAGCGATAACCGACCAGTCGAATGCAGCCGCCTCGGGATGCTTTTCGATTAGATGGTCACGGAGATCAGCCATTCCATCGAAGTAGAGATTAGTATATTAGGGGGATGTCTTAAACTCCTCGACCGCAGCGGCCAGCTGGTCGGGGAGCCCGACTACGAATCGGTGGTGCTCAGTTTGCAGGGTTGCCAGCTGCCCCTCTAGCCGTGCAGCTTTCTCTTCCTACCGAGCGGCCTTATCCTCCACCTCCTTGAGCCGCCTCAACATGTCCTCGGCCTCGGACTTTGCTTTCTGGGCCTCCTCCTAGGCCCGATCTAGTTCACCCTTCTTCTCGTTGAGCTCTCTGTCGGAGTCCAACTTTATCAGGAGGGCCTTCTTGTGCCTTTCTCTCTCCTTGTGGATCTCCCTCATCTCGATAGAGTGCACCATATGCACCATGGCGCTTGACTGTGAGAAACACAAGGGGTTAGTCCTCGGCAATATTATTACAAGCCCCTGAACTATTGATCAGCTCGGATACTTACTGAGGCAGTCGCTCGGAGGGTCATGTTGCACAAGTCCTGGAAGTCCTCGCCCCGGATGTTCATAAAGAAGTCATTCGGGGGTGCTACGTCCCTGAGACGTTCGAGGAGCATGCCACGGTAGTCCGGGCGCCTTCTTTGCTGGTCCTCGGAAGAGCCTCTAGACGCCTCGTCTACTCGGTCAACCTCTGACGAGGTCCTTCTCGGTGGTGGCGGCGGTAGAACTTAGACTGATGTGGAGGTTTGCCCGGTGCGTGTTGAGGGCTTGGGCGCCGACGTCCGCTGGCGTTTTTTGCTACCTTCGGCAGCCTTGCCCTTGCCCTTCCTTTGAGTCGTCATCTGGACAAGCCTGCCAGCGCGGGAGGTCGGTGCGGTCATTTCTGCACAAAGAAATCAAAGTAAAACGAAGGTCGGAATAAAAAGGGAGGAAATGGCGACTATAAATAAAGTTCTGGGCTGACCTCCGATCCGGAGTTGGCCCGACGGGTACAGGAGCCCAATCACGCCCTCGAGGTCCTCGTCGGCTATAGGTGGCCCTGCATCGAGGGAGCCACTGGACGAGTCCTCGGTACTGGACGAAGAAGGCTCCCTCGTCGGCCACCCGGACCGGGAAGTGCTTGGCCCTGGAAGGTCCGCGTTACTCGGACGGGCAACTGTAACCTGCCCGGTTTCCCGGGCAGGACGCCCTGCTCGGGGAAGACTGCTGGACTCCCCAAACCAACCGTATCTGGACAGAGTGTCCTTTCTCAGAAGAAAGGACTGTTGTCTGGACGACTCGGGCTTTTCGAACAGTTCATCCACGGCCTTTATTACGTGGCTCGGTGCCCAAGGGCGCTTGGTCCAGACGTGCCCCTGCTCAAATGACCTCGGCACCTGTTCATCCTCAGGGACAACTTCATCGGCTCGGGCTAAAAAGTTTCCCCCGACATAAAACCATTCGTACTTCCACAGCTTGTCCGAGTCGGGGTTGCCCGGAATAAAGTCCTTTCTGAAGCCGGTGAAGTAGTACCAGCCGGACTGCCGATGAAGCTTCTTCATCTTGAATACTTGCTTGAAAGCCTCCAACGGCATCTCAGTGCTCCGGTGGTACTTCCACAAAATGTACATCCCGATCAGCGACCTATAGCTGTTCGGGTTTAACTGTGCCGGGCACGCGTTAAAGTCATTAAGCGCCCGGCGAAGGAAACGGTGCAGTGGTAGACGCAGCCCGGCCTTGAAGAACTCGGCGTAAAGTGTGATAAATCCCTCTGGCGCCTCTAAAGGTGAATCTCCCTCACCGGGAACGACGAGATCCACATCGGCCGGAATACCATATTCGGCGCGTAGGGTCTCTAACCGCGACTCTGTAATCGCGCTCGTATATCCTGCCGTCGAGGTTTGCCCAGGAAGGCTTACCCGATATGCTGTAACGCCTCGCACGCGGGTGGCCCGGACCTCTTGCTCCATTTCTGGCTGCTCTGCCCCCGTATCCTCGGCTGCGTGCTCCTCATCGGAGGCATCAACCGTAATCACACCTGCAACTTGGACGGGGGCCTCGACATTCCGACCAGAGGTGCTCGGAGCATCCTCATGGGTTTGAAACTCGGTCCTCTCCCTTGGAAAAACTTGGGAATGGCCCGCTGTTGCCGCCCCAGTATAAGGGTCTTGTTCCCTGGACGGCCTGATAAGCTTGCGCCTGTCTAGCATATTTAAAAACTCCTGCTCGGGCACGGTCTGGGAATCTACCCTTAGGATCCGCTCCAGCCGACCGGCCCCGTCCCGTCTTTGGGACGCCACCTCGGTGTCGGATTGGGTCGAAGAAGAGCTACTGCTCTCCTCGCTACTTTTCGACCATGAAACCTCCACGTTTTGTGAGTCGGACAAATCACTCATTTTCACTCAAGAAATTACCTGCTCGGGTTCTTGGTAGCTCGGTTGATATAATCCTTGGCTATTACTTAAGCTCGGCAGCCAAAATTTCTCGTTCGTAAAATTTCTGAAAATGAAGTGCAAATTATGAAGGAAAGGAACCCTATTTATAGCCATTTAAAGTGGGAAATTCGAGCGCAAAAACCCAAAAGGCGCAATTAATACGCCTGACAGCCGCACAGACGGCCGCGATGCGACACGCGTCCCCCGCCTGATCCGCGCGTCTTTTCACCTCACCCCGCTTCTAAGTGTTGCTTGGTCTTCTTCCTTTAAGCCGACCTCACCCACTCGGCATAGTCCACCCGGCCGAACACCGACCAGGTGAACTGGGGGGCTAATGTTGAGGGTAAGCTCGGCGCCGCCATCGAGGACACTAACTTTTGGTGGTCGGCAGACATAGGCTACCGCCCGACCCGATGACTTATGCTTCTTCCCGAGGTGCCTTCCATTTATCTTAGGGCACGCCCCCAGGAAGGCTGCCACCTCGGGGATGTACAGTAGCTCGGGCCGGGCCACGTTATCCGTCATAATACGTCACTACCCATCCTTGTAGGCCAACACCAGGCAAACGTGCTGCCGTCCGATAGAGTCCAATCCATTGGACAAGGGACGCGACACTTGTCACTTATTGCTTGATACACTTTGATGTGACACCTGGGTAATGGGCAAAACCCATCTTGCACCCGATCCAGCTGGTGGCCTATAAATAGGATGCATTTATGACGTTTTAGAGAGAGAGACCTCTTCACACTTAATTAGCTGTCGACCTCTGCCGAGCAATACTTGCCTTGAGCATCGGAGAGCCCTTGTCTATTGACTAACCCCATTTCTCCAAATCATCCCTCTCGCAGGTACTCACTCCCGACCAGGGGCAAGCTTAAGAGGAGGTCAGAAGGTGTTCAGTCACACGTGGGTGTTGATCCGACGCCGGACAGCGGTAAGCATCAAACAGTGCATATTCTAATACCATTACATCTTATAAAAATGACTTTTTATGTAAATCTGATGGTTGAATGTGAAGTGTCTTTTTACTTTCTTTTTTTAATCTTCTTTTTTTTTTCTTTCTTTATAATTTTTCTACTTTTTCTTTTTTTTTTTCTATATATTTCTTTTAATTTGCTCATGTTAGCATAACTTTTCTAAAATAATATTTTTAGAATCATACTCATAAACAATGTGTTGTCTAATTTGTTCTTTAAATTGTTTTTTTTTTTTTTTAAAGTGTGGCCTATTTAACAAATTAAATACACACATTGTGGCACATGCTTTAAAATTAGTACTAAAAGACACTATAAAATGCTTTTAAATTCATTAAAAGAAGTAATATACTTCATTTGGAACACAAAAAATATAGAATTCCTTTTGTAGCATGTATCACGTCACACTCACACATGAAGGGAGTATTGAATTCCTATTTGCATGCGTGTGTGTGTGTTTTGCTCATAGTCAAAGATCTGATTCTGCCATTGACGCATGGACTTTCCATTAGAAATGTATATGCTTGGTATTTGTTTATCTTACTCTCACTATGTCGTTTGTATTGCGATGCGTTAAAAGATAAATTCTATAACCTTTCCCCAAAAAAAAAAAAAGGAAAAGAAAAAAAAAGAATCTTCAATCGTGAATGCGTTTGCCGGGAGTCGAACCCGGGTCTATTGCTTGGAAGGCAATTATCCTAACCGTTGGACTACAAACGCGTCGATGAAAGCTGGTCCATATGACTTATTTTTATCATAAAACAAATCTTTCTCTTGACATTTCCTATATCTCCTTGAAAGTTCACCTTCGCATCAGTGCAACTGCAATGGTGCGTGTTGGTTTTGTTTTGATGGGTGTTGGGAGTTGTGTTATGGAGTCCGTTGCAATGTCTAGTTTTTTCTCAAAATCAAAAGCATTCCCAATTCCTCTGAAGACCTTTCACTCAAAATCACCAACTGGGTATTTTCCCTTTCCCCCTATTCGTTCCAAACAATACGATTCCCAAGGTCAGTATTCCTGTTTTTTTTTTTTTTGGTAAAGAAATTGTTCATTATAATTAATCCTGTCACTTGGTTCATGGGGTTTTTCCTCTGAAGACTATCCAATATACACATATATATGAGTATATGTATATTTCATTCCAAGGTGTTTCTTTCTTATTAATATTATGGGCTTAAAAAAACATATTGATTGATTTCTCTTTCTGGGGGTGCCTAATTCATACTTGTAGTACATATGAATATTGTTATCTTGCATGGAGTGGTTTTCCAACCTATCAAATGGCATGATACTTAAAGCTAAAGCTTCCCTATTAACAGTCAAGTCTTCAGGTCTGTTTGTTGTGTTTTCTGTCCATTTTGATTAATGCATTGAGGAATGAATGAGTAATGACTAGGATATTTGGTCTGTTCTTTTGAGAATCAATCATTTAGAATCTCCTTTCCTGTCTTTTTTTAAACTTTCCTGAGCTTCATGATTGAAAAAGCAACTAAAGGGTCTTCTTATTACAGATTTTCGTGACTATGCAAAGCCTGAGCGCCTTTTGCGAGCAGCAGAAGTTAAAACCTGTACAGATAGCTCAGTAGAAAAGGTTCTCACGTCGTTTTGGGATGGCCAATCTTCGCCTTTGTATAAGGCGAAGCTAGGCACTAGTAACTTCTCCGCCTCGAGCCTCAGTGACTCGAATGCTGGAGTCCTCCTGTGTTTTATAGACGAAAATGGAGACTCGATATTACAGAGAATATCTGCAATTTCAGATGGTGATGACTCACTCCATTTTCAAAGAGGTTCTGTGGATGAATTCACTTTTGAGGGTCCAAAATTAGGGAGAGTTGAAGCTATTTGGATTGGTGTTGAATCAGGTTTGTATCTGCTAAATATTAGATGTTAATTTATAAGATGACAATGGGGAAACACACTTTTACACCTTCTCAACTGCATAGAAAGATAGCCTAAATTAGGTGATGTGTTTACTTATCATGGATAAGAAAGTATAAGGCAGGAGTCCTTCTCTATCCCACCTAATAGCGTGTTTATTAATAAAATTGCTAATGCCAATTTCATGGATACGTAGAGAAATGAGGAAACCAAAAGTCAATCCTAAAGTTAGTAATTACTGTATTCTTACAATTTAATAGTCATGCCCCTGTAGAACGTTTATTTTTGCCCTGTGTCCTATGTTCCTTTAATTTGACTGCTCTAGCATTGGGAAATTTTTCGCTTTTACATGCAGTGCTGTTATGATCAAAGCATCCTAACAAATTTTCCCTTTAACTTTCTAAGGCCAGGCCAATGGAGGTTAGGTATAGTGAGCTTGACTGTCATTCATGGGTGTCAACAGTTGTTGAAAGAGAAAAACAGAGAAAATTTTAAATACACTGGTTTCAGGTACGAATTTGAAGCCGAGGATATCCTGATTGGGGAGGGAACTAATGTCTCGATGCTGGAACTGAGACCTTGTCGAGTCACAGAAGTATCTGGAGTTGACGCCTCCACCTTGTTTTCCGAAAGCCTTCATGAACCAGCATCACTTGCAAGCCAACACTTTTCAAATGAGGAGAGCATGAGGGAATATGCAGATCTTAAGCTCTCTTTGCTACTTTACGATGCCATCTTGATCTGTATTGGCACATCAGCGGCATCTTTCACAGATGGAGAACATGCAGCTCTTGCATTTTTAGCCGGGGGAGCTGTTGGCTTTTTGTATCTGCTTCTATTGCAGAGGTCCGTTGACGGAATATCAGCTCCAGAATCGAGTTATGAGAATGCTGAAGGAACTGAGAAAACATTTGGCAGCTTTAAGGGCCCGATATCTAGCATTGCATTGGCAATTGGTTTCACATTATTTGCACTCAAATATAGCTCGGGAGATCTTCCGATGGTGTTAACACCGAAAGAGCTTATAATTGGTATGATGGGATTTCTTGCATGTAAAGCTGCTGTGGTATTGGCAGCATTTAGGCCTTTGGCAAACGGAGTGAAGATAAACAAGTGAAGCCCTCTAGTTTTTTTTATCTTAACACTTCATAGGTTAAAAACTTGTGGAGATTTGAGACCCCTCTGCTGTATATACATTTCATACACGGTCAAAAATCATCTAGACATAGAATTTTGTAACTGGAAAGGAAGACATATAGCATACAAATCATTTTATCAATTATTGCTTTTTCCTTTTTTAGCAATTTTTGGCGTTAATTTCCTTGAGAACAAAAATTCCCATGTAGAAAAACCTAAAAAGCCATTTTGACATTAGAAGACCTCATCCCCACGGGTCAAGGGGTGTAATTGACTGAACATGCTGGAGTGTTTCAAATCTAAACATCTTGTTATGAGAGGATTACCTTGTCTTCAATTCCCAATTATTTTCTTAATAGCTGTTGATAAGAACATTGAGGCGTCACTAACTTAGATTTATGAAAGTCTTTGTATTGTATTGGACTAAAAGGGTATATGAATATCCTATGCTAGCACTTGGAAATTTTAATTGCACAAATTTAACAACAAATGGAACTACTTTAACACGCTTCTTTTATGAAATTGTTTTTTATTTTATTTCATTAGGAGAAAGATCACATATGAGAATTTGTCATCTGTTTTCTGTCAAATGACAAAGGTTTGAACTAAATTGCAGATCACCAAATGAAAATCAAGAAAATCACAATGACTTGGATTTGTATAAATAATAATAATAATAATAATAATAATGTTTGAACAATTTTAAATTCGATCACGACATGTTTCTAATTGTCGAATGCTCTTCTCGAACGATCCTTTCAATTTAATTCCACAATCTTATGATTTCTCCATTTCCATTTTTGTTTCTTCAAGTCATGTTGGAGTAGTGGAGACAAAATCAAACATGTCTTCATGACAAAACCAGCATCTTCGTAGTTTACGCTAGTTCCTTTAGCATCTATTTAACGTTTAATGTCTTTCTGTGAGTTTGAAATTTAAAAACTATAGTAAAAGACACTCTATATGTACAATTGCACCACATTATACTATTAACGAAAAGGTTTACCTAGTTTGCCCCACTTCCATTTATTGTTCCACTTTGTAACTTAATATTACCAGTTCTATCAAGTCACTCTTCTTTATTTTATTTTTTTTATTTATTTATTTATCTCTTTGGCCAACATAGGTTTGCTTTTGTAAGTAACTATTACAGACAAGAAATACATTATTTGGAAATTGCAGAAGCCAACTTAAATAATATATTACATGATAAGACCCTTAACCGTTTAAAGAGTAGTGGACCACATTTTTGCATCATATATAGTTACTATGCTGCTTCAAAGTTCAATATTACTTCTTGTATTTTATATTAAAGATTGGTAAAATAGAGAGATATCCTAGACAGTTCTAACATTTTGAATCATTCAATCCCCCCTTTTTTTTCTCTTCCATTGTAGAGAGTATTTATAACAACCCCTTTTGAGTGTCATTTGATATTTCTCTCTTAGGGACTAAATCTCAAATGTGTACCTCATTTTCCCTTTCAACCGCTAAGCCACGCAATATCAGACAAGGCAATGTTGGATTCGTGTCTCAAAAGCTCTTCACCGCAAGAGCTGAAGTGACATATATGCCTCCTAAGAAGCAAAGCAGCATTCCTGTTTTTCCTGAATTGACAAAAGCAGGGATTTCACTCACCGATTCACGCATCAAACAAGATGTTGAAAAGCAGTCTCAGACCCCACAAAAGCTTGGGGAGAGACAACGATCATGCTCGGAGAAAGCCGCACTTCCATCCTAACTTTCTTGAAGAAGCATATGAGAGGTGCAGAAATATATGTGCAGAATATGCCAAAACCTGCTATCCAGGTCCTATTTCATTTCCTTTATCTCCTTTTTCAAAAGAGATATTTATGCAGTCTCGCAATGGATTCTGAATCTTTGTATTGCACATGAATTTTTAAGATTGGATCACTATATTTCCTTAAAAAATGAAGAGGATTTTTATCTCTATGTATTTGTCTTCATGGTTAGATGTCTGATACGTTATTGATGCAGATACCTTGCTAATGACACAGGAAAGAAGAAGAGCCATTTGGGCGATATATGGTAAGAATTTGTTGCTTAATCTCATATTGACAAAATGGACAGAAATCAATTTGAGAAATATAACTTATAAATCATTGGATCACTGTCAGCCACATCTATAAGTACTTTAAAAGTAAGAGGAGTGCATAAATTTGGATTTTCCTTAATCCCGATGAAAACCAACACTGAACTCATCCTTCGCAAATGTATTCATTTTTCTATTTTAATGTTTGACAAAAATATTGTGCTGAATTATTTTTTTTTTTTTTTTTTTTTGGCGCTGTTTGGTGTAGGACAGATGAACTTGCTGATGGTCCTAATGCCGTGCACATGAGCTCTGAAGTGCTTGAGAGATGGGAAGAGAATTTTGAAGACATCTTTGACGGACGACCTTATGACATGCTTGATGCTGCACTCACAGATACTGTTTTCAACTTCCCCCTAGACATCAAGGTACTCAATTTTTATCTTATTATTATTATTTTTGTTCTCCGTTTGTTTCCATCTTGCACATTTCCTTGCTTTTTTTCGCCGCAGCCTTTCCAGGACATGATTGAAGGAATGAGAATGGACACAAGAAAGTGTTGCTATGCAAATTTCCAAGAGTTCTATCTTTTACTGCTAGTATGTGGCAGGAATTGTAGGACCAATGAGTGTTCCTGTGATGGGAATCTCCCTAGAGTCTTTGATCTCCGTTCAACGCACATATGATTCTGCGCTCTACTTGGGCATTGGAAACCAGTTAACAAATACACTTCGAGATGTGGGAGAAGAGTAAGCTCAGTTCCTTGTTATTTAAGCTCAGTTCCTTGTTATTCTTTTTTTTTTCCCTCATATTTTGTCATGTGTGGTAATGCAATAATAGTGATGAAGGGCAATGCTCTTTTGTTTTACATGTTTTTCTCTTCATGAGTTGTCTCTCCCTTTGTAGCATCTCTCTTACATGTTTGAGTTGCTCTCCAACGGTGCCATGAGAGGGAGAGTTTACCTTCCCCAAGACGAGCTCGCACAATTTGGATTATCGGACATGGACGTTTTCTCAAGGAAGGTCACTAATAGATGGAGAGAGTTCATGAGAGAAGAGATAAAAAGAGCAAGCTTCTTTTTTAACTTAGCAGAAGAAGGAGCTTCTTAGCTGGACAAAGCAAGCCGTTGGCCGGTAACTAATAGGAACAATTCCATATTCTGTGACTATAAATTCTGAGAAGGGAGTGTTTAAAAACAAAATGGTATTGTATTGAATGGTTGTTTTATGGTTACAATCTGTAGGTATGGTCCTCCTTGCTGCTATATCGAGAAATTTTGGATGCAATCGAGGAAAATGATTACGATAACTTCACCAAGCGAGCATGTGTAGGGAGGACTAAGAAGCTTCTCATGTTGCCTTTGGCTTACTCAAAGATCTTTGTCATCACCTAGCCTGGTTTTTCATTAACCGTGTCCCAATGCGTGTGAGAGAGAGAGAGAGAGAAGAGTAAACATGAAACTTATATCATAGAAATGAGGATTGTTCTATCACAATGGTAATGTGGGACCATCTCTGTAAAGACTGTACATAAATTTGTTTCTTTTAAGTTTCATTTTTCATTTTTTTTTTTTTTTTGGCTTCTATCTTGGACATTGCTTGCATATCGGTGAGGAAATTGGACAACTTGGGAGGCACTCAAGTTAAATTGCAACAAACTTTTAGCTGAGGTTATTGGGGTGTCAAAACTTGATAGTCCACCGTCTTTTCACCTTTGCAAAGGTAATAACACTTCTAGCACGTTTTTTATTTCAATCTCTTATTGCTGTATGGGAAAACTTCAAAAAATAATAACAACAACAATAATAATAAGTTAAAAAAATCAATGAAGCGATGTAACTTTGGTTTAACAACTTGTTAGTCATTGACAGTTTCTTCTTTTTCATTTTTTTTTTTTTTTTAGCAATGCCACATAAAGTATCCACTTGGTAATTATAACAGTTCGAATAGCCAAAGTTGCGGTAACTTCATTCTCATTCCAATTCCTTGTTGAAAAAGCCTTTCCATAGCCATGCACAAAATTGTAAGCCAAAGTTTAACATGTAGTGTATTTTTTAGACTGTAATTTAAAGTTTTATAAGTAAATTATGTTGGATACCACTTTTTTCTTATCGTTGTTATGTTCTATCACTTATTTTTTCTTCCTTTCATTCATACTTCACCTAGTCAAAAAAGCTAAAATACATTCAAATAACACTCATTTGCTTAACTCTAAAATCTAACCCAAATACTTGTGATCAAAGTGGTATGTTTCAAATTTTTTTTAAAAAGTGGTAGGTTGAAAAACAATGCCACAAAAATTATATTTCTCAAATTAATCCCAATTTTGTTAGTAGCATATTAATAACCACATGGGTCACAATAGGATAACTTTTTCTCATTTTGTAATAAATACAGTGTTTTTTATTATTATTTTAGAATAAATTACATTGTTGTACCTTATATTATTTACTTTTTATATAATACACCTTAACTTTCAATCTTAAAAACATACACCATGAATTTTGAAATTCTCAACAATTGATGTCCAACAACTAACAAACGTTAAAAGACGGACAATTTTAGACGCGAGTTTCACTCGTAAGCTTTTTTTTTTAATATAAAGCTCGTCATTTTAAGAAAAAAATTTACAACTCAACACATAAAAAAAATACTTAACAAAGATTAAAAACAACTATTAAACCTCAATTGTCAATGATTTTTAAATTCAATATATATTATGTCAAGATTAAAAATTCAAGGTGTATTATGATAGAAAAAAAAAAGTATCGTTCAAGTTGCAATAATACAATTTGTAGAGTGATTTACTCTATTCCAGTGAATAATTCCAATTGCTTCAACCCCATTAAGAATTCATATATGGGGCCAAAAAGCATCACGACCTGAATATCATTAGATACCGCAACTTAAATAAGAAAAATATTGGGGTAAATGACACGAGTAACAAATTCAAAAATGGCGAAAAAGAAAATACACAAGGAGCAAGAACACAGTAAATTCAGACTAATTATGAGAACCGGTAAAATTAAATCAACCTATTGAAAAGAACATTTGGATCATACCAGGGGCAAAAACAAAATTACAAACGCACCCATTATAGGTAACTCATCATCCCTCTACAGACCCCTACCAAAAAACCAACCTAGTACAAAAGTAAATATGGGATATGGAAGGAGAAAAAGGAAAACCAAATAACCAAAAGAGGCCATATCGTCTGCAGGAAATGGTACATATGCTATGAATGAGTCGCCAGCTGCACCGCACCCTTTGCAAAGACTTGAGCATAACGAAGGAAGCCTTCACCTGCCTGTTTTACATGCTTTTCGCGGACCACCAGTGTAGCATAATGATAATTTAATTTTAAATATAAAAGCAGCTCCCGCAACATGAAAACCAGCTAGCAGGCGTTAGCCGCTGAAGATACAGCAACTAATTTAATCTACCATCATAGGAAATAATCAGGCGTTCTCCGCGTTACATCGGGCTCTCCTCGCCTTGGAGCCGGCTCAAACTGAAACGAAGAGCACAGAATCAAGCTCTTGCCATGCAATTAGTGCATGAGCATCAAGTTACCTTAAGCATATGGTACGAATACCCCAAAGTATGATTGTCCGATAATATAAAACCGATAACTACATATAGTATACAATCTGCTTTTTGTTTCACAGGGGACAAAAGGGTTGAAGAGAAAAAACCTGGATGAATGTGTGGCCTTTGCAGTCATCAACCTCAAGAATGGATGCCATGTTTCCACAGCGATAGCAATAATTTGGTGCACTGAATATGGTGACCACTTTTTGCTCCTGTGACAGGGAAAATAGATCAGACATATTAGCTGAAGATAAATTTAAGTAGAGACAGTTAATATGGGGTAAAGGTGCATACATGACCCCAGTTATATCCTTCCATAACCAGCTGGTGTGCTCTAGCAATAAGCTTCAAGTTATTGGTGTGATTGAACTGCTCAGATATATCCTGCAAAAGCATATTTAAAAAGAAATAAATAAATATAAATATAAGGTTAAATGGAGCTCCAAAAAAGTCGTGAACATCCTTGTAACCTCTCACACCAGAAGAAGGAATAAGCAAAAGCATGATTGGAAAGTAGAATACCTGACCAAATGTATATCCAGCACCTCTTGGGGAGATTCCCCACCCGCATCGATCATCTGGGTCGGACCATAAAAGATCACACATTGGACCTTCATGGGGAACCTCTTGAACACGATCAAAATTGCGTATGTTATCAAGCGTTTCAATTGACGGAGACAGTCCGCCATGCAGACAGAATATCTCCGATTCAACCTTCAAATACAAAAGAGGTTTGTCATATGACAGCGGTATCATCAAAAAAAAAATAATAAATAAATAAAAGGTCAAACTATTGACGTTTCATGATTATTGCAAGGGCATAAGTATAAGAAGTCATCAAGCACATATAATAACCACTTCTAACACCACTTCACAAACCAAAATCTGGCTGAGAATTGCCAATGCTTCCATAAAATTTTAAGCATTTCGTGTAACTACTAACAGAATAATTTGTAAATAAAACAATAATACAAGCAAGTTTGCGTGGGGTGCTTTCAATCTCAAATTTGTTATTATAAGCATGATGCTTTCATTTAATCAATTACAAGAAAAAGAGAATGATAGATCCTCAAAGCGATAAAAGAGAGGAAAAAACAGCAACCAAAGATTCGGTTAAAAAATCAACCATAGCACCCTAAACATCTGTGAGAAAACTATCTTCTTATTACATCATTCAAATCTAATACGATGAAATACAATGGGATCTCCTTCAATGCTTTGTCAGTTGAAGCCCATAGCGAGGCTAAAAAAGTCAAACTTTTTGAAAATGTCTATCAGCCCTCAATTCTTTTCCCTCAAAAATGATTTCATATATTGGCCTCAGAAAGCAAAGGTAATCAAACTGATGACTATCTTTAACGTTGATATATTAAGCTTTATAGAAATGTAATATCCAATTTATTATACTAACCAGAGCTGTAAGCGGAAAATAGTCAAACAAATCTGTAAAGATCTTCCAAACATTGGCGTTACCATACCTGCAAACAGAGAGGATGAGTTATCTTTTCAGATTCGTGTAAAATGACATCAAATACAAACCACTTGAAGGATATGGAGATTTCGAGATGGTCAAACAAGCAATTATTGTAAACCCCAAACATGCCCAGATCATGAAGAAAATGGTCTAATGAGCAAATACACAATCGTTTTTTAGAGCAATATAAATTAGAATATTTGCATTTACTACAGTCCAAGAACTGAATTCAGGTTATAACTATTAAACTAAATTGCTAAACTGGCTTCTGGCACAAAAAAATTTGGTATGCCACAGAGTCTTTCACACCTACCAGAAAAGACTTGATCGTATCCGTAACATTAGTGAACAAGAAAGGAGAACGAAAAACAAATTGGCCACGCAACGAGCATATCCAAGGATATTTTATCACCAGCAAAGGATAGGAGTACAAAGCAGCAATGGGCATGCTCTGCAATTATCACATAGATATCCCAATATGCAGACAAATTGGTGCAATAATTGATGAAAGGTATAGCATTTGGTGGCACAAAACACGCATGAAAAAAGATATGCACAGATCCAATGCTAATAGGCTCTCAAAGAATTTTCATTTCAAGACTGAAAATTAGACATCATGTTCTCACTGCTACTCAAGATTCAACTACAAAACCCTTAATAGCTAGATATTGCAATCACAAGTTAGTCATGTTAGTCTTTGTATTACTGACTTAAAAGCAAAATGAGAGAAACTTCAAACAGAATCTGAAATAAAAAAGAAAGATGATAATAAAGAAAAGGAGAGATTATTGATACTGTATAGTCAAATGATAGTATAGACTAATTTTCAAGCTAGGGTCTTGGACAATGTAACATCAATATTTTGCAAAAAATAACTCTCTTAGCTAAGAAACTCACTTCCGAAGGCACTCATCATAAAAACCATAAACTTGAGTAATCTGCAATGGGGAAACAAATGGACACATCAGCACAAATAATTTCAACGCAGACGAATAAATTGAAACATAATAACCCTGGAATTTTGAAACCATAACACCCTAAGAATAAGAGAAAAAGAAAAGGGAAGACAAAAGAAACAGAACATTTGCTGATATACATAATGGAATAAAATCATAGTGGAAACGAAATGAAATTGGAATGCAAATGAAATAAGAATAAGAATTCAGCAGTTGATTAAGTGTTCCACTGTACTTCCACGTAGATTATTATATCTAATTAAATACGAAAACGAAGAAAGAAACCAATAAAATCAAGAAGAAGAAGCAAATTCATAAGCCTTGAACAATGTTATACCTGCCGGCTTTCATGATTTCCTCTTAGAATGGTAATCCGTTGAGGATATCGCACTTTCAAAGCGACAAGGAGCTGAACAGATGAAAACACCTTATAAGTAATTCACTATTAAGGTTAGAACTCCCATGAAAAGCCCAAAATAATTAAAAATTACGTGTAAAAAAATCAAATAATAAATATGAAAGCTAAAAGGCAAGATGAAATAAACTCACATTATTCCTCTCATCCTGAGTTATACTTCAAAAAATTTTGTACTAAAAGCAATCACAGCTAAACCTAGTTTTCAATGGAAATCCCCAAAAAAAGACAACTAAAACAATGCTCTATAGAAACTGATTTTTTTTTTTTTTTTGTTCTCCATGCCTAAACCAAGAAGAATAAAAAAATAAAAATAAAAATGTGAAGATAATGAAAAGTTCTATAAGTTAAATTATAAAATATATGTACTAAATTCGATGCTTACCGTTACAGTTTCAACAGAATAATAGCCACGATCAACATAATCTCCCATGAACAAATAATTTGTGTCCGGACACTACAACAAAATTGCAACCGAAGATCAATATTGCACTTGTACGTGTAAAATTTTCAAGACATGCATATAAATAAATTAAACAAATAAATATAGGAAATATCACATAACAATGACAGGAGTTTACGAACAAATTACTATAAGGAACACTATACTTGTCTTTACTTCACAAAAAATTAAAAAATAATTGGAAAAGAAAGAAAGAAAAGTGGACGAAAATAATGCAATTTGACAAAGATTAATTTTTAAAAAAAAAATCTTGGAAAGAAACATGATTCCCAAGCAAGTTCAAGTATCAAACACGTATAAGCACCAGTATTCCAAATAAATTGAAGAAGTATACATAACCATAAGATTTGAATGTGAGAAACTAGAGTTTTAATTCTTCCCTTACCATTAACAAGGGAGTTCAACAAACACCCAAGGCTTGGAAAAAGTTCAGATCCATTCAAGGCATCTTCTCATGTTACAATAACGCATCTATTATCCTTTAAAAAAAAACACAAAACAAAACAAAACAAAACAAAAGACGCACACACACTCTAGAACAGTTCCCTTGTACGTCAAATTTAAAATGATGTCACCTTTTCATGTCATGAAGCATTTCAAAGGAAAATGTGAATTCAGTAAAATGCCTAGAAAAATAATAAATACCTTCCCTCCAATGCAAAAAAGCTCTGCAAGATCATGAAATTGCCCATGGATGTCACCACAGATTGTAACAGGGCTCTTCACGGGCTGCATAAAATGACAACCTCAAAAGCTGACAACTTTAAAAATCTCTACAGACTGAAAACCACTACTCTGTTATAGAAACTGAAGCACAGCAAAAGTTAGTAGCACCTGAACATTGCTTTCTTCCATTAAAATCTCCTTAGCCTTCTCACACAGCACTCTTACCTACAGCCAGAAGCAAAGCGCAATGAACAATAATTCAGCCATTGAAACAAGAGAAAAAAGGCTGAAAAGACTGCTTTCATGCGAGTATAATAAGATGTTTCTGAATTTTTAAAGAAATGAAGTGGACAAATTCACCTCTGCAATGACTAAAAAAAAGTTATAATTAATCACCGAATTTGTAGAGCACCAGATTGAAAATGCAAGCTTAAATGACATACCATCTAGTAAGTAGAATCACTATTTCTTCATTAGCAGAGAATTGTTACTTTTGGGGAGGATAATTAGCTGAGAATTGCTACTACCATGAAAAAGCCACACACCCTACTTACAGTAAATGTGTAAATCTTAAATAGAAATATATATATATATATATATATATATGTATAAGAAAACAAAATTGAAAAAGCCTCCTTTCAATTTCTCTTGCCCTTTTCTCTCTCTCTCTCTCTCCCTCTCTTTTTCATGGTAATTAATGCTACAAAGAAAACTCACTGCCCTAAGAGATTCTCCACAGCTTATTCGGACCGAACATAGTATAAGTTGTCCTAAAAATTTTGAGGCATGCTGAAAAGTCAAAATTAAATGAGAAGGGACCCAACATGGCCGATAGAAAATGATGAGAATCCGCATCCAAAAATAAAACAAAATCAAATAAACAGCAATAAAATCCTCTAATGTAGAATGATACAGGTACACTTGAAAATGCATTAAATTAATTGAGATAAATCAAATAACTGATACAACAGTTAAACGGCAAAAATTTTGTGCCATCCATGATGGCTAGCAAGAAAAACCACGCAATAAAATTTAATCAGTAATCTTCTCATCATTAGTATTATTAAACCACAGAGACTTTAAATGTTTGTCAACTGAAAGCAATGACAATAAAATATCCTCCATGAGCACATGAGACTTGTCTCCAGCAACAAATTCATAAACCAAACCATCAACTTCAATTGAACTACAACCTGGGACTTTTGCCACCTTCTTCACTTCCATTTTCTTTCTCACTTTTGTGACAAAATCCCATTGGTCAGCAGATGCATACATGTTTGAAAGAAGAACATGAACCCCACTATGGTCTAATCCTTGCTCAGCCAAGCACTTGACCATCTCTTGACCCAACTCAACATCACCATGAACTCTACATGCATTGAGCAATGCACCCAACACATACGAGTCTGGTTCTATTGGCATCTCTCTTATCACCTTCTTTGCCTCTTCTATCATTCCAACTCCCCCCAAAAGATCCACCAAACATCCATAGTGCTGGACCCTCGGCTCAATCCCATAAAGACTACTCATGCTTTCAAAGATTCTCAGCCCTTCATTAACCAATCCCATTCGGCTACAAGCACTCAAGACACCGATAAATGTAACTTCATTAGGTTGAACTCCTTCTTTCTGCATCCTCATAAATACCTCAATGGCTCTTGTGCTCTGACCATGATTAGCTAGGCCCGAAATTAAAGAAGTAAAAGCAAATACATCCCTTTCCAACATCTCATCAAATACAACACAAGCAGTTTGTATACAGCCGCATTTAGCATACATGTCAATAAGAGCAGTGCCCACCACTCTATCTATTTGCATTCCTTTTCTATCCACATATGCATGTATCCACCTTCCTTGGTCTAATGCACCAACAAAAGCACAAGCAGTTAGTGCACCTACTATAGCAGCATGGTTAGGCGCAAAACCGGAAGCCTGCATGTAACTGAAAAGCTCTAGAGCCTCTTTGAATAATCCAACTTGGCAATAACCATTAATCATAGCACTCCAAGAAATGGTATTCTTTTGTGGCATTTTATCAAAGAATTCACGTGCAATCAAAACCTGATCTGACTTGGCATACCCATTAATTAAAGAAGTCCATGTTATAACATCCCTATTTAGACTCATATCAAACAACTTACGAGCTGAATCCATGCAGAAACAAGTAGCATACAAATGGATTAATCCATTCTGCACAAAGTCATATGATTCCCAACCCAATACAATGGCTTGACCGTGGATCATAAAACCCAAAGCAAGGTCAGAAAGCTGAGTACAAGCCCTAAGGAGGAAAGAGAAAGTGTAGTTGTTTGGTAGGAATCCATTCTCTCGCATATTCTTGTAAAGAGACAAGGCTCTTGTGGCCTCATTTCTCTCAGCAAAGGCTCTAATCATGGTATTCCAAATGTA
Organism: Artocarpus heterophyllus; assembly: GCA_025403435.1. NCBI lineage: Eukaryota > Viridiplantae > Streptophyta > Magnoliopsida > Rosales > Moraceae > Artocarpus > Artocarpus heterophyllus. The sequence continues at coordinate 21,284 of JAJQZP010000283.1, forward strand.
GGTGGTCCGGAAAGGCATACAACAAAATAGACGATAAGCATGACAAACATCACTAGAATCAAACCTAGTGCAAAAGGCGATGATCTTGGCTGCAGCGTAGGGATCGAAAAGGGAGCCTGAAACAGTGATTTGTGATTGAATTTGCTTGATTTGTGTCAAGGTAAGACACTGGTCCAATAGGGAAAGAAATCTTCGACTGGATTTCATAATATTACCACTTGTAAAGAAGAGACCCCAGTTTGCTGCTACACCTAATAAGTTTAGAAACCCAATATGCCAATCATTTTCATTTGTTAATTGAAATTAAAAAAAAAAAAAAAGAATTTTTATCATTTAACGGGCGTTTTTGAAGCAATAAGTAGGCTGAAATTTGCAGGGTTGAATGCATTACTGATAACACACCTAAAAAAAACCATGTTTTTCACTGTCTACCAAACCAAGTACCCAAGTCCAAGTCCAAGAACACAAGGAAGGAATTATTAGTTCACATCAATTGGCATCTGAGAAAGTAGTATTCCTATAATGTCATGTCAAAAAAAAAAAAAGAAACTGTGAGAGAAACATCCTCTTTTGAAGGGATCTGATATGCTAATAAATGCAATGCCACATAAACATTGTATTTGGATTTGGACAAGAATCTCTCAACTCAAGAATGTGAGATTGGTTGCCTCAAATACAGTAATAAATAATTTAGCTAAATTCACAGATCACAACCACAAAGCATGAAATTATGAGAGAGGAAAGGAGAGAGAAACAAAAATCCAAAGAAAAATTCACGAATTCATCCAAATCTTAATCTTATTAAAAGGAAAGAAAAGATGAAAAAGGAAGAAATGTGAAAACCTCTTGTTCAGATGAGGGCTTGCACTGCATGAGCTGAGCAATCTCTTCATCGAGATTTCCATGGGAGTTCGAAGGGACCGATTCCATACCTTTTCTTCTTCTTCTTCTTCTCAAAACGCAGCGTTTTAGAGATCGAGATCCCTTCGATTAGGCCTCCTCCTCCTCCCAAACCCTAGACACACTTCTTCGTCGTCGTCGTCGTCTTCTTCTTCTTTCTTCTCTGAGACAGAGGGAAAGACAGAGAAACTAGAGAGAGAAAATAACTTTGGGTCGACAACCCAATGGCTTTTATATATTTTTTTTTTCCTGGTAAATTTCTTCAAGGGGCAGTACTATTTGGCTTTTCACGTTTGGGAAGAAGGGCAGAAAGAATACACACCTGGGGAGTTTTTTTAAATAAACAAAAAATAAAACTTAATTACTAAAATGTGAAACAACAATAAGTTACAGTAATCTAAAGCTTTTACTTGTTATACTTTAAATTTGTTCTAACTATATCACCAAATATATTCAAAATAGTTGAATAATTGTTTTTTGATATATGATCTCATATGTTATATGTTGTGTGAGAGTAATTGATCGGCCCCTTGGGATTGTTAGAACCTCGTTTGGTACTATGCTAAAATGTTTTTGAGAATATTTTTGTAGTCTTTTGAAGAAAAAATTGAAAAAGCACTCTCGATATTATATTTAAACTTTTTTATTTTTCAAAATAAAAACATTTCAAAAACATTGAGAGAGAGCGTGAAAATTTTATTTCTTTTCTTTTTATTTACTAAAAGGAGATTTTTTCCATCATACATCTTAAATTTTATATCCTCTAGCATTTAGGTCTTTATTTTAAGAATTCAGATACTAAAGTCCTCAAATTTTTAATTTGTTGGCCTTGTTAGTATTCATTTTACGAATCCGGACACTCAAATCCTAAACCTTTTAATATGTTTGCACATTTCGTCCTTATTTTAAGAACTTAGATATTCATGTTTTCAAACTCTTAATGTGTCAGCACTGTTAGTTCTCATCTTTGCTATTAAATGGAGTAAAAAATATTTAAAGTAGGGATGGCAATTTGTACCGACGGTTCGGGTCAAGTTGAGGGTTAATTTTTACATAAACTAGCTGTAGATGTTAAATCTACAATTAAATATAAAATATGTCAATTCAAGTTATTATATCTGTTTAATGAATTTGGGCCCTCAAATTACTGTTATTTGGATCTGTTAGCTTCAAAGCAAATGTGTTGATTGAATTATAGGAAACAATTAACAAATTGGAATCAGGTTAAATAAAGTAATATTGAAAATAAAGAGATACCACACACAGATTTTTATAGTGGTTCACTCTGTTAAAAGAACTATGTCTATTGTTCTTTACTATGTCAAAATTTTGGTGTGCAGATTACAAGAAAGCACAGGGAAAATGAGAAGTAAATTTGACAGAGTTTCTATATATTTAGTATCTCGTCCCTCTACAATGAAGAAGCTATCACCTTTTATGGAAAGCATGGATGAGTCGTGGCCTCCAACCATCTGGCGGAGTAGAGTGATGAACTGGAGGTAACTGTAATAATGGGACACATGTCGGTCCGTGATAGGCTGCAAGGATCGTGCTTCCCAACATTTAAGTTCATGGTTGGACGTGCTAACAACTGTCAATTTGTGCCGATAACCATCAGTTCATGTTGATCGATCCCGTTGAACGAACACCTAGAAACAAATCTGGATAACCGTTAATAGCCTATGTAATTTGGATACATAAAATACATATAGGATTGAACACATCGAATCAAACGAAACCTTAATTCGATTTATACTGTTTACGTTGATCTTGCGTCGCCTCGCTCTGCTCGACTTATTAACAACAATGGGTTGTCATCTTGGGCCTTGTGAACAATTTGGGCCTGACCAAATTATACCCCAACACTTAGCCCTTCACTCCTAAGTCGATGTAATCGATTATAGGAGTGATCAGATGTCAAACTTTAGTTCGTTGGCACGTCATCTCGATCGAAATTTTGCACTCATACTTGAATCATCACCCTTCCTCGGGAAATCGTGATACTCAACTGCCTGTAACACGTGTCACAACATGATTGGAAGGCTCCAAAATATCTCTGTTGCACTGACGTATGCACATGATTCGAAAGGATACCACCTTAGTTTGAGCGGGAATTTAAAAAGACGTGAAACCCTAGCCCTCGGATCAAATTGTCTTGAACTGATCTCAGTCGTTGATCAGACTCTTTCGAACAATACATAACATACATCTTCTCTCTCCTCTTCATTTTGCTTCTTATTCTTCGAACCCTAGGCAATTTTCTTCCATTTTCTTGAGTTTTCCAACGATCCTCGGGCAAGATTTCTCTCTTTTCTTCTGTTTTTCTTGCAATTTTCTTTCCATAACCTTATTTCTCCTTCAATTTCAAGAGTTTTGATACCGTTTCCATAACATTTTCTAAGAAAATCTACGATCCCCTGGCCTGTTTTGCTTTCACAAGTTTAGGGCTTTACGAACTGTTGACATTCTTTAGATTTTAGGATCCTTAAGCCCTTAGATCTTTAAAGCTCTAGATCCACTTTCAAAAACTCGTTTCTGTAAAAATGTAGAAAGTGATCGCCATTGATTCGAGCACAAGTAGCGATAAGGATCTTTGGTCAAATAGCGACGAAAGAGAAGTCGACAAAATGATTCACGAGTAGTTGATGATGCGGAGAAAAGCTTGGAGAAGTACGAGCAGGAGGTCCTAAAAAATACGGAGCTTGGAGAAAAGCTTAGGAAGGTGGAGTCTGAGAGGGATAACAAGAAGAGGGAACTTGATGATGCAGTCGATGCATTAACCAGGTCGAACAAAAAGCTAATAAATTTAGGCAGCAGGCTAACTTGGAAGAGGAGAAGGTCGCCAACTTAACAAAATCAGTTGAGGCTAAGGACAAAGATAGCGAAGACATAAAGGAACAATTGCTTGAGGTCCATGGCACTTCCTCCTTCAAAGAATGACTCGAGGCTTTAATAGAATTCAAGTCAGGCAAACTTAGCGTTGAGGCCATTGACGAAGAGATTAAAGTACTGACAAGCTGCTATCCCCTAACGACTCTAATGTTCAAGTTGTCAATGCGAATGACCCAGTTTGCAAAGATGTTAGGGTTGAGACCCCTATGCCCGAATCAGGAATCAGCGCGCCATTGGCAAGTGATGAAGTTGTTGAGCCCCTCTTGTCGAGCCCACCGAGGGTGAAAACGTTCGGATGATGGAATAAGGAGACTCTTGAGGAAACTTTATTTTGTTTTGTTTTGTTTTGCTTTACTTTGCTTTGTAATATTTCAACAATTTGTATCTATATTTGAACAGTGGTTTGTATTGAACAACTTTTCATTCGAATCATCAAATAGAATTTTACTTTTCGCAAATTTGAACTTCAAATTAGTCATCGAATGATAACCAAATAAATCAAACTTTGAGAGAATTTGACAAAATTTGAAGCATTGTTTATAAAGGCCAGGTCGAATACCAACAAATATATTCGATTAACAACGTATTATAAAAATGATAGTTACTTGACATGCTGATAGAAAGCCATAAAGATGGCAAGCCGTAAAAGTGGCAGTATATGATCAAACCTAAAATATAGTCAACCATGCCACGAAATAGGTGATATAAGCCCGAGCCATGACAATGGTAGTGAAAGGTCAAACTCGAAGAAAGTTGATCGAGCCAAGAGTTGGGCTATCCCCTGATGGCTATTAAAAATAAAACTCGAGATAAGTTGATCGAGCCCAAGGTCAGGACTGAGCCATGATGATGGCGATAGATCGAATTCGTGGCGAGTTGATTGAGCCCAGTGTTGAGCTACGCCATAAAGATCGCAATGTAAGATCTAACTCTCAGAGTAAGAGCGAGCCATATTGATGGCGGTGAAGCATGTTTGGACGAGTTGATCGAGTCTAAAGTTTAGCAATGACGATGGCATTATAGAAGTGAGTTCAGATCGAGTTGATCGAGTATGAAGTTTAGCCATGATGATGGCATTATAGAAGCAAGTTTAGATCGAGTTGATTGAGTCCAAAGTTGTACTAAGCCATAAAGATGGCTAGTCAAAGTCAAGTAGGGTTGATCCAAGAACTTCTTGATGGTAATCCTAGGAAAATAACATTTGAATTAATAAAATGGCTGCACTCGTTTATAGTTCACGAGCTGCCTATATACCTATGTGTAGGGATTAAGCCGAATATAGTTTAATTACATAAAATCGAATCATAACTTGATGAAATTTGAAAGTCTCAAACATGATACTTCCTCAAGTGGTGCACGTTCCAACTTTTGGTTATGATCGAGTCGTCAAGTTTCTTCAGCTTCTAGACCCCATCTTGAATAATGGACTGAATTTGATAGGGACCTTCCCAGTTGGCCACCAATTTCCTAGCATAGGCTTCCTTCATATTCTAAAAGACTTTTCTAAGTACGAGTTCACCCTCATCAAACTTTCTGAATTTCACTTTCTAATTGTAATATATGGCGGCTACTTACTAGTAACGTCCAAGGCGATAGAAGGCATTATCCTTCTTTTTGTCTATCAAATCCAAAGCATCTTGTCATTCTTCGCTTCTTTTAAGAGTGAGTAATCGACCCAAAGATTTCAAGCGACTACCTCTGCAGGAATGACAACATCCATTCTGTATACGAGAAAAAAGGGAGATTCTCTAGTTGCCTTTCTCGGAGTCGTTTGATAGGCCCACAGCACCATGGGGAGTTCTTCGATGTAGCATTCTTTTCTAGCCTCCAGTTTCTTCTTGAGGTTTTGCACAATCGTCTTGTTTGTTGCTGCCCATTCCCTTGTGGGTACCTTGGCGTGGAGAAGCTCAAAACAATTTCCCAGTTATGGTAGAAATTCTTAAAAGAGGCAGAAATAAACTGCGAACTATTATCAGTGACAATCTCCTTTGGCACTCCGAACCGACAGATGATATTCTTCCAAATAAATCTCTCGACATCTTGCTCTTTAACATCCGCAAAAGCTTTGGGTTTGACCCATTTAGAGAAATAATCTATAAGAACGAGCAGATACTTGACCTGTCTAGGGGCTAAAGGGAATGGTCCAACCACATCCATGGAGTACTTCATGAAAGGGTATGACAAACTCATTGAAGAAAGTTCCTCAGCAGGCTGATGAATGGTAGGCACATGTCTCCAACAGCTATCACATTTCTTAGCGAAGTTTTCAAAATCACTCTACATGGTTGGCCAGTAGAAACCTTGCCTTTTAACCTTGTTACACAATGATCTTTCTCCTGAGTAGTTGCCACATGAACCTTCATGTACTTCCTGGATGACCTTCTCTACTTTGTCTTCCCTAAGGCAGCGGAGATAAGGACCTGTGAAGGAACGCCTGTAGAGTTTCTCGTTGGTCATACAGTTCCTTGCAGCTTGAACTTTGATCTTCTTTGCCATCTGCTTGTCTTCAAATAGCCATCCATCATGCATGTAGATCTCGATGGGGTCCTCTAATCATCCCTTGGGTCCACGTAGTTCATCTCCTCAGTCAACTCGATGCTCGGATGGTCAACGCGTTCCAAGGGGATAACTCTTTTTTTGTTGACTTTGACAGAGGACCCCAAACTAGTGAGAGCGTCTGCTCTGGAATTATGCTCTCGCGGCACATACTTTACCTCAAAGTGAGCGAACTGGGCCTTGAGCTTGTTCACCAGCTTCAGATAAGAGAGTATCTTCTCATCCCGAGCTTCATAATCTCCATTTATTTAGTTAACAATCAAAGTGGAATCACTCTCTACAGCAAGTTCAGTAGCCCCAAGTGTGGCAGTAAGTCTCAGCCTGTCAACCATAACTTCGTATTTGGCTTCATTGTTTGTAGCTTTAAATCCCAACTGAAAACTTTGCTCGATCTCTTCACCAATGGGTGACCGTAACAACAGTCCTACTCTCGATCCTTTTTTGTTTATAGCTCCATCGACCTGCACAATCCATTTCTTAAATCCCTCATCGTCTGGTCTGTACGTCAATTCAGCAACGAAATTCACAAGCACCTATGCCTTCAATACTGTCCGAGGTCTATACTCAATGTCGAACTCTATCAGCTCGATCACCCATTTAGTCAACCTTCCAAAGACGTCAGGTTTATGGAGAATGGCTCGCGTCGGGTACGTCGATAACACCGCGATTGTATGACCTTGGAAGTATGGACAAAGCTTTCAAGCCGACATGATGAAAGCTAAAGCTAGCTTCTCAATGGAATACCTCGTCTCAGCATCCAGCATTATGTGGCTGCTAAAGAAAGCTGGTTTTTAGATTGCATCTTCTTCTCTGACTAGAGCCAAACTCATCATAGTTTCTAAAATCGCCAAGTAGAGATAGAGTCGCTCCCGTCTTTGGGCTTCAACAGGATTAGTGGTGTGGACAAGTATCTTTTTAATTCCTAGAATGCTTCTTCAAATTGTTCATTCCACTCAAATTTTTTATTCTTCTTGAGCAGTAGAAAAAATGGAAAGCATCTATCCAAAGACTGTGCTATGAATCGACTCAGGGCGGCGACTCTTCCAGTGAGCTTCTGTATGTCACGCTTGTTTCTTGGTGATGACATCATTTAGAAGGCTTTGATTTGGTCTGGGTTGCCTCGATTCCCAACTTTGTGATGAAGTAGCCCAGGAACACTCTGCTCGTAACTCCAAATGTGCATTTCTCAAGGTTCAGCTTCATGTTATATTTACGAAGAACGTCAAAGCATTCTTGCAAATACTGAACATAGAGGTTAGCCTGCAAAGACTTCACCAACATATCATCAATATAAACTTCCATGTTTTACCAATCTGCTGTTCAAACATCATGTTGACTAGCCTCTGGTAAGTAGCCCCCACGCTCTTCAATCCAAAAGGCATAACCTTGACGCAAAAAATCATTTGCTCAATGACGAAAGCGGTCTTCTCTTGGTCTTTTAAATGTAGGAGGATTTGATTGTAGCCAAAAAAAGCATCGAGAAAGCTTAGGATTTCATGGCCAACTGTTGCGTTGACGAGTCAATCAACGTGCGGTAGTAGGTAACTGTTTTTAGAACATGCTTTGTTCAAATCTGTAAAGTCCACGCACATCCGTCATTTCCCGTTCTTTTTCCTTACAATCACCACTTTGGCAAGCCAATTTAGGTACTGCACAGGGCATATAAACCCAGCTTTGAGTAGTCTTCTAACCTCATCTTTCACAATGATGTTTCGCTCGATTCTAAGCTTTCATCGTTTTTGTCACACGGGTCGATGATTCGGATCGACATTAAGTCGATGTGAAATTATGCTTAGGTCAATTCTAGGCATATCTGCTTGAAATCATGCGAAATAATCATTGTTAGCTTTCAAGAAATCAATTATTTTAGATTTTATCTCAATGTCAAGTTGTGACCTGATCTTCATTGTACATTTTTCATATTTCGGATTGATTTAAACTTCATTAAGCTACTCCAAAACTGATTTAGCGTAGTCTCGATTACTCGATCCGTTCTGTTGCCATGTCTGTAATTGGCATAAAGCCTTCTTTTGCTTCATAGCTGTTAGATAGCTGTTTCACGTTGTTTCCTGGCTCCCTATAATTTCTCTTACATTTTGCTTCATCGGGAACCAAATCCGCTGGTGGTAGGTTGATGGGACTGCCTTCATCGAGTGTATCCAAGGTCTCTTAAGTATACTGTTGTATCTCAAAGGACAATCTATGACAAGAAAACTCATCATCTTGTTTTCTTCTACTGCATAGAATAGGAGTTTAATCCTCTTGATGGCCGTGGTTGATTTGCTATTAAAACCTACCAATGACGTGGAAGATTTCTAAATCTCCTCTTCTTCAATTTCTATCTCTTTTAGCTTTGAAAAGAACAAGATGTTGGTAGAGCTTCCATTATCAACTAGTATGCTACTAATTTCATAATTTGCGATGTTGAGTTTTATAACCAAGGCATCGTCGTGTAGAGTGTCGAGCCCAAATGCCTCATTGCTTCGAAATAAAATAGTATGCTCATCGCATTCACTAGTTATCAAATTGATAGTAGCTTGACTGGCTCTTCATTAATGAGCCTTCATTTGGTTGGCGGAATCACCATTGAGAATAGAGCCTCCACAAATGGCTCCAATGACTTTTCTGACTAGTGGTGGTGATGGTGATGGTGTCTTGTCATGGGCCCAACGATCCTTTTGTCCTCATCGTTCTCTATCGAGCCTATAGATTTTCCTTCCTCTTTCGGATAAGTACTCTCTTAAATGTCCTTTTTTAAGTAGTTCTACAATCTCTGACTGTAAAGCCTTCCAGTCGACCGTTAAATGTCCTGTATCCCTATGAAATTTGCAATACTTAGTGTTGTCACGGGATTGACTTGGGGCCATCTTGTTTGGCCATCTAACATAGTCTTTCACCTCGAGTTATGCGATGAGTTCCATTGGGGATATGCTCAAGGCATATTTTGGTGGCAACATAGGCTTGCTCCTACACTGTGACTTCTCTTCCTTTCTCCTTCATTCCCATCTCGGTGGTGTCCTTGTTTGTCTTCATTGATCTACTGATGCTTTTTTTGTTTTCTCATCCCATATGTTCTGATCTCTGTGTCTGGTGAGCTCCCGTTCGTATCTTTCATTTTCCTCTTCAAGATCTATCCATCCCTTCACTTTGTTCAAGGCTTCTTGGATGGTCTGAGGGTAATCAGAATATATACTGTTCATAAAGGAAATTTTGTGCAAGAGTGCCTTCTTCAACGCTTCTCGACCTGTTCCATCTTCCAAATCTAAAATCTCGAAGAAAGTCTTACTAAACCTCTTGATGTATGCTTATAGCGATTCACCTGGGTTCTGCATGACTGACCAAAGGTCCTTAGTCGTCTTGTTGGTCTTTATGTGCATAGAGTAAGGTTTGACAAACAAATCTACCAAGTCTTCAAAGCTGTCGATTAATCCAGTTGGCAAGTTACCGAACCATTGAAGCATTGGGCCTTTGAGGCTTTGAGCGAATAGCTCATACATCATCTCGTCAAGGATTGAGTTGAGGATGCTTGTTGCGCTGACTACATTCTTGTACTGCAACAAGTGATCCTTGGGGTCAGATGTTCCGTCAAAGCGAGCGAACACAAGATTTCCATATTTTGGGGGGATTACTGAAGTAATCCTTCTTATGAATGGGGTTTCTCGAATATTTTTCAAGATATTGTCCAGTGTTGGGGTTTTGCTCATAGCTCTCGAAACTTTTTGGCCAATCTTCTCTTCCACGAGCTTAGTGTTCTGTTCTAGCATCTCCCTCATCATCTGCTGAATGGACTCGGGAGTTAACAAGGTTAGAGTTAGAGTGGCTTCAAAGTGAATGGTTGGTTTGACTCTTTTTTCTTGTTCCTTATTTTCTTCACTAACTCGTTGGTTCAATTTTGGACGAGTGTCCGTAGTTGTAGTCATTGTTTTGGCACACATTGCTTGGTTTGTTGTTGTGGCGTTTGGTGTTACTGTGATCGTTGTTGCTGGTGCTGGAGTTGATGGGGTGTACAGCCGCTACATCCTGAGGATGGGGCTGTAAGAGGATGGTTGTCTGATTGTCTATGGCATCTGCAACTGCCATTGTGCTACTGTTGTTACTGGGAAAGTTGAGTACCTATAGTATGGGTAACAGCGAGGCCATCTTGGAAATTCCGATAACTAATCTGGCTTCACAGAGTCAGAGTTCTCATTGTTGAGTTACTCCAATCTTCTGTCTCATTCTCGAGAACGCGTTGTTTGTTCTTGTAACGCCACTATATGGGGGTTAACAATTTTTAATGAATTAAAATAAAAATCAAAAAAATAAAAGTAAAACCTTAAAAATAAAGTTGCCCGGAGCTTAAATGAAAACTCTCAAATCAAAAATAAAAATATCAACAGCAATTAAACCACAGTTTAATGTAGCACCTTAAATTTAATAATATAAACTGTTGTCATCATCATTTCAACCCTCAACGCATTTTAATACAGTCACAGAAAGTAACAATTGATGCTTACATTATTATGAAGAACATTCTTAGCATTTGAAGCAGTCCCAACGTAATATAGCTACATCGCTTCCTCAACTATTTTTCTCGTAACCACCTCACACTTAGTGAGTCCTAAAAAGATAAAAATATAAGGGAATGAGCAACAATATGCTCAGTAGAGAAAACCATTACTCACCTTTAGGTTTTTATCATTACCACATTAAAACCTGCATGGTTAGTTAAGTTACATCATATTCCAGATTATGAGGTTTATTATGATCACATCTAGTGGATACCATAGTTAATCATTACCAAGTTTCATAATTATACATTTATACAAATATTACCAATTATCATTGTTCATAGGTATCCATGTTAAATAGAGTATCACTCAACTCATCGAAACCCAAATGGGCGCGCTTGATCACCCTGTAAACATTCCAAGGGTGTTCCGGTGAGGGGACATCAAGCCCTGAGTCCTCACCAAATCGGTTCCTGTACAGTGCATTCTGGGACTTTCAACCCAAGGAAGCGTCATCACCTTCCCCCTATTTTACTTTTTAGGGTATTCGTACCCAAGGACATAACCGCCGCCCTTTTTACATCTCACTATTCTTTTATATTCAAATTTTTACTTATAGAGTCAATTTCTGAACCATGCTTCTCAATTTATAACATATGTCAAATCATTATATTCATCGCTATACAATATACATATTTTACAACATAAAATAACCAAATTTAATTTACCAAAAACCTCACAAAAGATGAGTAATAGAATCCCTACCTTTCAAGCTTATCACCAATCTTTTAATCCCGAAATCAATTAACGTTAGCTCCACACTCCCTTGATCCTAAGGCGTGCATAAGGACAATTTAAAACTAAAGCACAACATACAACTACATTCATAAATAAATCATGTGCAAATCCATCTTACTAGTGTGCCATTAAAGCTTTTATGCAAATCTCTTTCAAATGCCACAGTAAACAATCTTTGTCTTAACACGATATAAAATATATACAAGTAATCTATTTGTTTTAGTCCCTAATAAGATTCGTCAATCACTTAGGATAATATTGGAAAGGTTGCAAGACATTAAGGAATTAGGTGGTGAGCAAAGATGGTTTCTTAGTTCAGGTTAACAGCTGGTATACCATGGCAAACTGGCAATATACTTTTACAAAAAGTATATGTTCACTATCTACAATCATCACACGGGTTAACAGGTGGTTTACTTAACATAAACAGGCGGTATATTGTCACTGGCAGGCTTACTCGTTTCTAATCCGAAAATTAAAAAATTCATAGAAAATAAAGTACAACTTTGATTTAGGCTTATGATAGCTCGTTGGAAAGCTTAGGATGTTTACTTTTTAAATATTCAAACCTATTTACAAAATTCATTTTTATTTAATCCCAGAATTTCAAGAAAGAGCCATTGCCCATAGAGGTATTACAAAGTTTAACAATATAAATTTTCTGTCTACAGCGTATACACTTAGACTTTATACATATGCTCCAAAATAGTAACAAAACATATACTCAGGTTTAAGAACATAAATTTGAATAATCCTTGAGTATAAAAAAAATTTATAAATAAAAGACTAAATTTGTTCATAAGATTCTAACCTCGGATTATAGCTAGTTGGAAGCTTGAAATAGCTTCAAAACAGGTTCCTTAACTTCAGTATGGCTGAAATTCTTGCTCAAATGGAGGTGATGGTGGCTAATTTTTATAGCTGCCTTGAAGAAGTTCTCTAAGTATTTTGCTTTAGCAAAGAAATGAGAAGAAGAGTATGGGAACCGTGGAAGAAAAAGGAAGAAAAGATAACGTCTTTGAAGAGAAGTGATAGAAGCAATTATGGAGGAGACATGTTGAAACATGTCACGAAGGAAATAAAGAAAATGAGGGTCAAGAGTAGTTAGAAAAAAATATCCTCATGTCTCTTCTGGAGACTTTAGCGCACATAATGCCAAAATGATATTTTTGAAATTTATTAGAAGTTCTAAGGCTTTTCAGTAAACATACTAAATAAGTATAGGAGAAATTTAGAAAATATAAAAATAGATAGAAATAAATATTGTGAAATGGATTTTAAATGAAACAAATTTTTGATTGGCACACTAAAATTTAATTTAATTACCTTAATACCTGTTAGGAGAATAATAGGTGTCATAGTTCTTAGAGAATTTTCTTTGGAGTCTCAACTTATGTTGTAAGAGCTTCCATTTGCTGGTTCGCTTGGGTTGTTTCAGTCTCTGAGTTTGGAATTTCTTGTGTGTGTTGGTTGTCAGAATTGTCAACCATTTGTGATTTAGCTAGGAGATCCTGGAGTTAGCAATCTGAAGGCCCCACGGTGGGCACCAAACTGTAGACATTGAATCTACAATCAAATATAAAATGTGTCAATTCAAGTTATTATATCTGTTTAATGAATTTGGACCCTAAAATCACCGTTATTTGGATTTGTTAGCTTCAAAGCAAAAGTGTTAGATTGAATTATAGGAAACAATTAACAAATTGGAATCAAGTTGCATAAAGTAATACTGAAAATAAAGAGATACATACACAGATTTTTATAGTGGTTCACTCTGTCAAAAGACCTACGTCCACTGTTCTTTACTATGTCAAAATTTTGGTGTACAGATTACAAAAAAGCACAGGGAAAAAAGAGAAGTAAATTTGACAGAGTTTCTATATCTTCAGTATCTAGTTTCTATATATTTAGTATCTTGTCCCTCTACAATGAAGAAGCTATCTCCTTTTATAGAGAGCATGGATGAGTTGTGGCCTCCAACCATCTGGCAGAGTAGAGTGATGCACTGGAGGTAACTATAATAGTGGGACACGTGTCAGTTCATGATAGGCTACATGGATCGTGCTTCTCAACATTTAAGTTCATGGTTGGATGTGCTCACAACCGTCAATTCGCGCCAATAACCATCAGTTCATGTCAATTGATCCCGTCAAATGAACACCTAGAAACAAATCTTGATAACCTTTAGCAGCCTATGTAATTTGGATACATAAAATACATACAGGATCGAACGGATCGAATCAAACGAAGCCTTAATTCGATTTATACTCCTCACGTTGATCTTGTGTCGCTTCGCTTTGCTCGACTTATTAACAACAATGGGCTGTCATCCTGGGCCTTATGAACAATTTGGGCCTGACCTAATTGTACGCCAACACTAGCTAACCCGTGACATGAACGGGTTGAGAAATCTCAACACTAAAATAACATATTCTAATACGGGTTGACATAAACACAATCTACACTAACCCATTCCTTATGCACCCTATGAAATGCTACTGACCTGCAACTCACCAAAGACCAGCAACCTGTTAATGACCCGTAGTAACTGATTTTTTAGCTTTGAAATACACTAATATGACATAAAAACAAACATAAAACAAATTTCCTTAAAATCAAATGAGTTCCATCCTACAACAATAAAAAATACTCCTAAAAATTTATAAAAACACCCAACAAAATAACAAGTTTAACACTAACAAGATAATAATTCTAACAAAATAACAAGTCCAACAAAACAAAAGAGTTTCGAGTAATCATGCTAAACTCATCTTCTTATTCTACAAGAGTTAAAATTAATTTAGTTTGAAACTTGGTCTTAGATTAAGTGAGCGACGGCTTTGCCTTATGGGTTTATTTAATAGTAGGGGAAAATATTTTTAAAATATTTAAATAATTAATCGCGAGTGGTCATTTTAGTATCATGTGAATTGACCAGAACATGACTCGTTTTTTGGACGAATCAGTTTCAAATTGACGCTAAATGACCCATGGTTAATTTTTTTCCTAACCCGTAAAACAAACATCTCGCATTCGTTGTCGTGTTGTCGTCTCATAACTCTGACTTCCCAAAGATCGCGTGCAATCAATATGCTCACCCAAGCCCATTCAATAAGATAAGTTAAAGCTTAAAGAATTAAGCATAAAACAAGTTAATAAACAAGCATAAAATATCCATGCATGTTTTTATTTAAATGATTTCAATTATGTTTTGCGAGTCTAATTTCCTACTTGCTAAGCAAAAGCTCATTTAAGTATGTTCATGCTGTAAGTAAGAAAACCTGTTAGTGACACTTAATAAGCAGTATGAGCAGCGAACGAATAGCAGAGAATGGAAATAGATACCGCTCATACAAATGTAATATTTTCGTATTATTAGCTTACAAAATTCTGCACGTTTTTATTTTACAAAATTATGTACGTGTTTGGGTCTAAAAGTGTAAGTCTGATATAAAAGTATAAGGCTGTTTAAGTAATAAAAACTCAGAGAATCTGAAGTCGATTCCATGGGGAAAAAGTTCTATAAAGGTCCAATATATCAGTTATATTAATTTTAGCTAAAAATTTTGAGGATTAAAGTTAATTATTTACAATTTATTTACTAAATTTACAAATTTTTTACTTTTTTCATTTTTAGACTTTTTTGTGATTTTTGGAACCTTCACAACAAGAAATGTGACTTAAATTAAAATGGTAAATGGAATTTTAATAAGTGCAATTAAATAGAAGATGAAACTTTAATAATAAGTGCAATTTAACTAAAAAGAAACAACAATTTTAAACAACATTAAGGATTAAAGGTTTTATTCTGGCAAATAACTTAAAAATGTTTTAGTTTTTCTAAATTTTTTTATTAAAATAGTTTAAGTATACAATATATCATCTTTTACCTACAATAAATCAAGAGTTATTAAGCATTTAATGTGTCAATTCATGTCTATAATGCACCAAAATTTCATTTTTAACAAATATGTATGATTTCAAAATTAACTAACCAAAATCACCAATTAAATTTACAGTCAAGTATTTACTGTGTCATTCTATGTCTATGAATAATCAAAATGTTTCTAAACATTACTCATGCTAACCTATATCTACAATAAAGCAAAACTTAATTTTGCAACAGTTTTAGTTAAGTTAACATAAAAGCAAAAGTTTTCTAAAAATGATTTTGACATTATAACAACTGAGAAAATATTAAAAAATTAAAAATATTTACTTTAATTTTATCATAATTTTCCCATCTCTCCTCAACAAAAAAGGAATTTTAGAAAGACATATTGAAGGTGAAAACACACATAATTTTACTAAGAATAATTATTTATGGAAACTAGAAGCATTTAAAAAAAACATAAAAATAAAATTAAAAGAAAATCACCTAAGAAAAAAGAAGAGAATTAACTCCAAAATTATAGAGAAAGATATGTATTACAATGCATGAAGAGGATATTTATAGAAGAAAATCTACTATTTATAGGATTTTTTATATTTTTATTTGTTTTTATATTTTTTATTATTTTATTAGGATATTTTTATGCAAAATGACTAGGATGCGAATCGAGTGATTTAGGATTTTTTTTGAAATATTTATTTGAAGCAGCCCATATTTTGTTTTGATTCAAATCATTTAGATTTTATTTTGTTTAATTTTTATTAATTTTCTTTTTTTTTTCTTCTTTTCTTCAGGCCTGAATTAGGCCTGGGGTGCTTGAGATTTTCTTTGTGATCTAGTAGAGCATGGAGTAGCAGACTAACATGGAGACACATTGAAGACCGTTGATTGCGCAAACTTTGACTGGGCAAACAAACTAGATTGGGGCATAGGAAGGAGGCCTAAGGACCATTGCATGGGTGAACTGGTAAGCTGATTGCAAGGTAGAGAAGAAGCGCACAGTGGAGCTTGAAGCACCAGATTCCACGGGGGAGGGGGAATGCGTGGAAGGTTGAGATGACTTGGGCTACTTGATCCAATGGCTCTAACGGCGCCACATAGCACTGTTTGATTTTTGTTTTCTTTTTTGATTTCTTGATGCATTTGAGGTCCGTTTTTTCTCGTTTTCATGACGTTTTGCTGCCTTTTTGCATATTTTAAACCTAAAATAAAATAAACAAACTAAAATTAATTATTTTACAAACATAATTTTTACAATAATTTAAAAATATTTATTTTACAATAAAACACACAAAATTACAAAAAATAAGTAAAAACTTCTAAAATTAATAAACCTTAACAGATATATTATTTAAGACTCAAGAATATTTTTAGAAATTACTAGAAATATTATAAAATATATTTACATATTCAAAACTTATTTATAAACAATTTAAGACTCAAAATAAATTTTACACAATATTATTTTTACGGTTTTAACTATTTTCAAACTTATTAATTATAAAACACACAAAAATAATTTTAAAAATTTCTAAAGATGCTATAAAACATAAAAACATACTAAAAACATATTTTAGGTAAATTTTCACATAATCAGACTAAATACGAATTAACATACAAATGCTATAATTAAAGGATTTAACGAGAAATGTGAATGCAAAATGATAATATTTAGCTATAAAAATATACATTTTCATAGTCTCATTATTATATATTAAATAAGTAATGAATTTATGTAGTTATATTTTAAAAACCGAGATTGTAATCATACAACCTTAGTTTAAGGAATTATAAGATTTAAAAATATTGCAATAGAAAATGCAACAAATGCATAAAAATTTTCAAGCAAGAAAATTATTAAATTATTTAAAATTAAAAATGTTTATAAGATTTTTATGTTAAATTAAGAAAGGATTTTAATATATGTTTATGAATTCATTTTTATGAAAGTTTAAAATGTTATGCTTCAAGAAACTCATATATTAGACTTAAGTAAATAAAGTATAAGAAATTATTATTATGTTAAGTTTAAAAAGGGATAAATTTTAAGAAATCAATACATTAATTTTAAGATAATAAATTATAAGAAAGTATACCGATAATTTATGGAAGGATTTAAAAAGCATTTAAAATAGGAATTTATAACGATATTTAATTTAGAATTGTTTAAAAAATATTTTCATTTGAATAAAAAATAGTTTCTAAATAATTATCTTGATGTTTTAAAGAAAGATTCTAGGAAATTATTATTATCATGTTTTAAGAAATTAATGTTATGACATATGTAAAGAATTAAGTCTTTAAAAATTATGATACGTTAAAATGTAATAATTATTATTACGTTATTATTATGTTTAAAGAAATCAATATTTCTCTAAAAGAAATATTTTAGGAAATCATTATCAAGGTTTTATTTTAGAAAAAAGAATTTATCCCGCAATTTAAGTACTTTATGTTAAAATATGTTTAAGATCAATAATAAGTAGTTAAGTAACGGTAACGTAAGTAGGGTTGTTGCAAATGACATAAGAGATGTTAATATTTTGAGGCTTTTTTTGATCCAAAACGTATATTTTTTAACAGAAAGGTCCCCAAAAGCTTTTTTTGAAGTATAACTTATTTTTTTTGTCTAAAATAAAGCTTAAATGCCCTAGAAAAAAAATTAATTATGATGATTATTGACAAGTAATTGATTATAAAACAAAAAAAATTCATAAACGTCACTGAGAAAATTAGCTATCCATACTATTACATTTTGGATAAGTTGGTTCAAATTACAACAATATAACTAAAGACAAACACAATAATTAGTTGTCCAATCATGTACTATTTGATTACATGCTTTTTATTATCCTCAATTATATAAAAGATCTTTAGGAAAGAAAAGTGTGTAATTGAACAACTTAATATTGTTGCGTTATAATTATTTAGTTATATTTTTATAATTTAATACCAACTTGCTAAAAATAAAATAGAATGGATACTTATGAATTTCTTTTTTTATTTATAATCAAACTTTTTGTTGTCAATAACTATCATAATTAACATTATGCTAGGTTATTCAAATATTATTTTTGGACAAAAAACTATGAGCTATACTAAAAAAAGATAGCTTTTAGGAACCTTTCTGCTAAAAAAAATACATTTTCAAGACCTAAGAAGCAAAAAAGCCTCAAAATAGGAATTTAATAGTAAAATAAAATAGAGACTAACGGTACCAACAAATTAAGAGTTTAGAAACTTGAGTATCTAAATTCTTAAAATGAGGATTAAGATGTCAAGAGATCAAGAGTTTGGAGATCTATGTTTAAATTCTTAAAATGGGAACCTAAATGCCAAAAATTACAAAGTTTGAGGACATGTGGCGCAAAAATCTCATTCAAAAATGCCTTGAGATTTTATGTAAAAGCAAAAATGAGAGTAAAAACAATTTCTTGAAAACGTTCAGGAAAAAAGTGTCACTCTAACAATAAATACATAATCAGGATTTCATTAAATGTAAGTCTTTTTTCTTTCTACAATGTATTACAAGCTTTAAGGGTAGTTTGAAACCCTTCTTTCGTTCCTTCTTACCAAAGAGAGTGTTAAAGTTCGAAAGTAAAAGGTTTTTTTTTTTTTTTCAAAAGTTGAGGAGTTCTACAAATTCACCATAACTAGTCATTTTTTTTAAGTGAAATAAATTTTAGCAGAAACAAATAGAAATCTTAATTCTTAGCAGTTTATAGAATAAAAACAAAGACCAAGTATGAGTTTGATAGGAATTAAGAGACGTGAATCATTCACTTTGATGGTAATCTAGCGGGAATTAATGCGGCTTCAATCTTAGAAAGGGTGTACAAATGATATGTTGGAGCCACTTTTTGCAATTTCCACATTGTTTGGAGTCACTTGTAAAGTGTAACCCACCACCAATGACTTAATCAATCTCAATTCTCAATAAGTATTGCTATTGAAAAAAAAAAAACCAATGGAGTTGATGACAAATTAGTTATTCACCTTCTCTTTCCTAAGTTGTTTGAGAATAGAAAGTGCGATACTCTCAGCTTCCCTCGGAGTTAGATGCTGCCAAAATATAAAATATTTTTAACCTATTTTTGCACATTTTTTCCGATGCAGAATAAAGTTATAAATTTCGAACCTTGCTTTTGTAGGATATAACGCAGAGAGAGATCTACATTCATTCTTCAGTCAGAATCCAAAATAGAACACTCTCATTTCTTTGGAATCGGGGAAAAAAGTGAGAGGAGAGACTTTTAAATCATGTTTGACACGTCATATTATATTGTATTGTATTGTATTATATTAGATATAAAAAATTAAATGCAATATAATATAATACGATGTGTCAAATAAATTCTTAGTGTTATAATTACTGCATTGTCACTACTTTTTGTTAAGAGGTCATACTCTTTTAAAAAAGGGGAAAAAGGAGAATGAAAAAACATAGTTCTTTCACCTTAAGTCTCGTTCCTCCTCCCCAAAATCAGTTCCAAAATTTGTGGGCCGCATTGTTTGAAATTGCGCAATAGGAGGCATGCACCATGAGGTGCCTCAAAGTAACAAAGAGGCATGCACCCCTATATTCAAAGGCAGAACTTAACGCTAAGTCTCGAGGTGTAGTTTTGGGTGAATGAGAGGAATACCACAACTCCTACATTTAGAAAAGGGAAAAGCCACAAGGTATTTGTGGAACATAACCCCTGTAAGTTAAAAAGGGACTTTGGATGTTTATATTGCTATTACAAAGACCGCTAGAACTCAGATCAACTTCTGCTTCTGATAGCCAGTTAGTAAGAAACAAACTACAATCTGAAACATCTTTTCTGCCACAAGACAAAAATACAACAGCACTCTCAAAATACTTTCTATTTATTTGTTTTGCTTTGCTGTGCGCTAAAGCCAAGACGGTGACTTATATATAGCCATGTGAAACCATTAGACTAATGACAAGTGGACGACATTCATGTTGCACTGTAACTTCCACGAAGCTTCCTTGCTTCAATATTACAATGCATAAATATTTTACTTATTCTAATGGAAGAGTGTGAGTTTGACGTTGGACTCTCTAATCAATTGAGTCTATTGGGCCGGTGTTGATTGTAACACTTCAAACAGCGGCTTCTAATCTTTTTCGATTCACTTTGAGACTTTTTGAATTTGCCAATGTTCATTCTTTCAGTGAACAAGTCTACAACTTGATCATCCTCTTGACATGCTGTATTTTTATCTCTTCCTGTAACATTTTTTTCTCTAATGAAATGATAGTGCACCTCAACATGTTTGATCTTCGCATAAAACACATGATTTTCTACCAAACGGGCTGTCGACTGATTATCGCAATAAAGTGGCATTACATAATCAACTAGTTAGTGCAAACCTTTCATCAACTGGATTAGCCATGTGCTTTCCTGAGCTGCCATAGCTGTTGCTCTATGCTTTTATGGTTGATAATGAAACTGTTGGCTGTCTTTTACTACACCATGAAATTACTTCTAAGCCGAGTCTAAACACATATTCATCGACTGACGTGTCTCATGATCTCTTGCGTAATCAGCGTCACAGTAGCCAACCAATTTGCAATCTTTACCTTTCTTGTACAATAGACCATGGTCAATAGTACCTTTGACATATCTCAAAATTCGTCGAACTGCTTCCAAGTATGACTTCTTTAGATTTTGCATGTATCGACTTACTATGCTAACTGCGAAGAAAATGTCAGGTTGAGTCAAAGTTAGGGAATAAGATCATCTACAAGTTAATACATCGTCCTATCTTCTAAATTTTTTTTTTATGTGCACACAACTTGGCATGGGCTTCCATTGGTGTTGAGATGGGTTTGCACTCATACATTCTAAATCTCTGCAATAGGTCTTTTGCATAGTTTTGTTGACAAGGATATAAACCTTCTTCTCTGCAATCGAGCTCAAGCCCAAGAAAGTGCTTAAGCTCTCCAAGCTCCTTCATCTAGAAGTGAACTGATAAATTCTCTTTTGTTTGACGAATTACTATTTTATCATCTCCAATGATAATCAAATCATCTACATACACAAGCACTATCTCCAACTTTTCTTCTTTAGCTTTAACATGTTGGCCCCAAGGTTTCAAATGAAATATTTATTTTTATTTTGATGACAAGAAACAATTAATTGCTTAAATACTAATAATTTATCTTGAGTATGTAGTACCATTTAGAAGTATCATTTCATCATCTCAAGATATTTGAAAGAAATTCATTAAGTCTCGGAAGGAATTAAAAGGAAGACGGATCAATTTACTGAGAGCTTGAAGATCGAAGAAATGACATCAACAAAGCATGAAGAATTAGTTTAATTTTTATTTCTAAGCTTGTATGATGTTAGAGCATGCATATAGTTTTTATCAAGTTTAAATGGCTGAAGTTTAATTCTAATTCTTGTTTTTAAACCTGTTTTCAAAAATTTTTAATCTTGATATCAAATCTTTCAAACTTGGTTTAAAATATGTTTGAAGTCTGGAAATATTATTCTAAATTTGTTCTATATGCTAAAATCAAATTTCAAGGCTTAGAATTGATCTTGAAAATGTTTTAAGTCGTTTTTAAAATAAATTACTTAAGCAAAATTTTTGAATCAAAAGAATGACGCCAGGCTTGCTGAATAAGTCTGGTCGACCGAGGGACGCATAGTTTGGTAGATCAGACCAGCCTAAATTGGGCTGGCTCATTCAACAAGCTCGGTTGACGAGTCATGTATATGGCGTCCACCAAGTGCTCCAATGGCTAGTTTTCTAGCCATTGTAAATGTACCTCAGATGGCTATAAACGGCTAGTTTCGAATTCTAACCTATAAATAGCCTCATTTGTGAGTTTATTGATATCCAAGAACACCTAGAAACATCTTTGTATCAATCTCTAAGTGTTCAACTAGCCTTTTGATCACTGTTGAACCAAACCTGTTAAAAATCTCATCGTGTGCTTAATCATTTCTTAGTTTTTTTTCAAATTGTATTCTCATCATCTCTAGGAGTTCTAACTGTGAGCTTAAACTTTCAAATTCTTGTGAAACCAAGTGAATTAGGTTTCTAAAGTCTGAGTGAAATTCGGGGTTATTTTGATTAGCTAATCTCCGTATAATTGGAAGATTGTAAGAGGTTGTGGTGAGCCTCAGGTAGACAAGTTACTAGATTGTATTTAGAGTGATCGTGTCAAAAAGATGATCATAATAGTGGAAGAATTTGAGTCAAGGTTTCCCTTGACAGCAGTGGACATATGCGTTAACCACTATAAATAGTGTTTGCATCTCCTTTGCGATATCTATTTAATTTTATGCATTTATAGTTGTTTGTATCATTATTTGTGCATTTATTGTTTGACAATCAATATAGAAATTTCCAATAATTGTAAAAAGTATTAAAAATTCAATTCAGCCCCTTTTAGGTAGCTACTCTTAAGCTAACAATTGGTATCAAATCAGGGAGCTCGAACTTACTTTTAAAAAAGATTTCACAATCTTGAGCATGACTACTCAATCTTCACAAATTATGGAAGGTCACTTCACTAATAGACCTTTTTTCTTCGATGGAGTTGATTACAATTATCAGAAAACTAAGATGTCTATTTGTTTGCAATCTATTGATTATGATCATTGGAATATTGTCTAAAATGGTCCTTATAAACTGATGAAAGAATTGGACAAAGTTTTAGTTCCTAAAGAACTTAAAGAATGTATCGATGAGGATAAAAGACAATTGTCTTCATATGCTAAAGCTAACAACTTTCTATATTGTGCATTAGATAGAAGTGAATTTAATAGATTAACATCCTATGCATCTGCATATGAGATATGGCGCACATTAGAGGTTGTCCTTGAAGGAAAAACTAAGTCAAAGAAAATAAGATAAACTATCTCTTGCATGATTATGAAATGTTTAAGATGAAAGAGCATGAAACTATCCATCAAAAGTATACTAGATTCATGGATGTTATTAACAGTTTGAAGTCTCTTGGTAGTGTTAGATATGTATGCCATAAGGAGTAAAAATGTAATACATTTTTGGAGACATTTTTATCAATAAAGAATTTATTCATTTATATATATCAAATTTTGTCCTCTTTACGTTCATATTTGTTGAATGTATGTTAAGCAAACAGTAGTCTGAGACTGTCGGTCTAAACCTTTAAGAATTGGGTATATGATGGATTGATTATGCAAAAGACACGATTCTTAAGGTGACAGTCTAAAACATATGATTCGCAATCAAGGGAATAAAGTTAGGCGCTTTATTCATGCAAAGATTGTTATGTTGTCTATATCCCTATTGGGAGATGGTTTGTCTTGACCATTAGAGTTGGACTCCGTGAATAGAAACATTGGCACGTTGTCATAGGTGACGATGTATTGGATCGGGACACAAAGTGAATTGATTTGGATTAATAATTCTGTCTTAGCAAATTGATTCACTTTAGACAATCATTTGTATTGTATCTTAATCCTGAGATGAATAGTGGGCCCGTTGTCTTGACTTATGTCTTTTGATGTACCAAAGGGTGACTTCCACATCTCAATAGTGGTATGCATGATGGTACGTTGGAGGCATGACTCTTGATAGCGTAGACTTGTTATTCATAGATATGGAATCCATAGCTCCTCTTTAGGAGTAATGATATCCTCTTATATGTGTTATCCTGTAATTGAAAACTGGAGCGCTCAACCATTTGGATACATAGGTGTAACCGAATGGTATACTATCTTTGGATGGTAAGTTTGCTAATGGTGAGATAATGGAACGTAAGATAAAAATAATCGGGAAGGTAAGACAGAACTTGTCCTTAAGCTGATTATGGGTTATCATATGGAGATATGATATACTATGATATGTCATGGAGACTTAGCTATACAGGCTTCGTAATTCTGTAAAGTTCGAGAGTGCAGCTCCAAGCTTTTAGTGGAGTAGCGTTGGAGTTGACAATTGTGAAATGTATATATGGGATATTGGGTTTCATAATTATCGTGACCTTGAACTTTCTAGGTCCATTTTGGTCCCCTTTGCTAGCTCACAAAATCCTGTAACGATACGCCGTGTTTTTTCAATAATTGGTGACTTATGTCGGATTTATCAGATTGGTTTTAAATTTGAAAGAATCAAATAATTCATGTCTATTTATTGGTTGAATTAATTTTGTAATAAAATTAATTTAAGATAAACTTGTTGAATTATTGAGATCGGATAGTTCTTGTCTGTTTATCGGTTGAATTAATTGGATAAATTAAATCAAGATAAACTTGTAGAATTATTGTGAATTGATTTATTTTCTTAGAGATTATCTTGATAAAGTTTGTTTTGATCAGATAACTTCTCTATTGGGTTATTTGAATCAAAACTGAGACTTTATCCTATAGAATCTCAGGTGGAAAATAAAAGATTCGCAGAGATATTTACGCGACAGTTCAGCCTACCGATCTACGTGTTCGGCCTGTCGATAGGGCCTGTTCGGCCTGCCGATCAGCGAGAGATAAGATTACGCGTTTTCACACGGATCTTATCAGATATTGATCCGAACTTGATTCTGTTTCGAGTTTTTGAGACCTAATCTGATAAGGACTGATCCCAGGACCAATCGCTATATAAAGGGAGTAAGTCTCATGAGTTACTTAGATCAATTGAGAGATTAAGAGTGATACTCTTCTAGTGAGCATCTGAAAACTCCCTGAGAGCTTTTGTTCACAAATCACGAACACTAGCTTTGGGTTCTCTCGATTGGTTGGAAGGAGAGTCACCGATGGAAGAGCTGTACGTGTGAGCCCACACTCACTTCGGTTGTGATAGAGAATAGCAAAGAAGACCAGTTGGTTAAGGCTCTTCTAGAACGTTACTTCTCTTCATAGGTTGCGGAGGTTCTTCGACACACAAAGGTTAGTAAGATTTGTTTAATTTCTACATATCGCATGTCAAACTTGTGTTTTAGAAAAATGCTCTGATGTTTAAATTTTTTAAAATTCCCGTTGCGTACCTCACATTGTCTTTTCCAACAATTGGTATCAGAGCCAGGTTTTTACATAAATTTACAAGTTTGTGATCATATTATATGTCTAAATTTGTGACCTTAATATCTCCTATGCTTGAATTTAATTTTATAGAGAGTTGGCACTCTAGGTTTCTATATAATTATATGTTGTCATGGATTATGTGGTGAATGTTTATTAATTAATTATGGTTATTTAAATTGCTATTTAATTATTTATTAATTAATTAATTTATGTCGGTTATGGTTCCTTAGAGGTTAAAATGTGTATCTAGGTTTTTCATGCAATTAGATGGCGGACTATCATCTCTGTCTTAAAATTGTTATTTAATTTTAAATTTATGCAAATTTTGTAATTAAATAATTATTCGTAAAAGATGGATCTAGAAGACGGATCTAGAAGATGGATGATGGCGCACCTAGGTATTTCCTGTGTCTCAAATTTTATGTTTTTGAATTGTTGAAAATAAAATTGATGAATCGCATTAAAATTATATTTTCTGGAATGGAGATTTCTGCTAAGTCGGCATGCCAAACCTTCAGTTCGGCAGGCCGATGGTCACAGATCGGCAGGCCAGACGTGTGGTTCGACAGGCCGTTAGTGGGGCAGAAATATGCTGGCTCTGTCGGTAGGCCAAACTTCCAGTTCGGCATGCCGAACTTTCATGGGTTGGCAGGCTGATCTTTTCGATCGACAGGCCGATCACCCAGATCGGCCTGCAGACCGAGAGTTGAAAAATTTCCAGAAAAGGTGTAATTTTTGTGATGCAGTTTTAATTTTATTTTTAAGACGATTCTGAGAAACGTTAAATTTAGATATGACCGAAAATATGAAGTATTTGATTCATACGGGATTGAAGACTTGAAGATGGGAATTACATGAAGAAGGATACAACTTGAGGATTCAAGGATGAAGAATCGATATATGTCTCGATTATTCTCTTGTAATCTTAGTTTTCTATTCTCTAGGGTGGAGCCATAATATTACGGTTATTATTATTTTGCTTGTAGCTTTGCTTGATTGTTTTGTTTGTCTGCATTATAATATGATTTGTCATGTATATTGATAACATGTCATATAGAATAGAAATTGCCGCTCATATTAAAATTCTTCATGCATAATTTTAAAATAAAACCTTAATTTCAAAAGATTGAGTGGGAGAAGGCTTTTGAAGAGAGAACCTAAGGCCTCCATCGTTGGTCCATAGGATGGACATAATGGTCCCGACCCCTAGGAAGGAATTTCTATCATGTACCAGATTGGATCTCTGAGAGGATAAGGTATTTTAGCATGATTTATGGTTGCACACCCCTAGGTGGTGATTATAAATCATGGATAAAATATTGAAACGATGGTTATATACTCACGCTAATTTTATTATTAACCTCCCCTATGAACTCTGTTAATAAAATTAATGGCCAAAGAAACGATTATTAATATATGCTGGATCATACGGGTCCTAGATGGCATATATTAATCAGGAGAGGATCTGTGTTCCTGATTGAATTTGGCATGACTCCCCTAGGAGCTTGTTGAATTCTGAGTTAGGAATTATCATTGTAAGGTTGTGATATTTTTAAGGTTTTGACACATAAACACATTTGTATGATTTTACATGATTGTGTTATCTTACTAAATTATTATGATATGTTTGCTTATGTTTGGTATATGATTCTTTATTGTAGATTAAAAATGTCTAAAAACGCTTTATCATCGATACTTGACAAAAACCAATTAACCGGTGAGAATTACAATGATTGGAAACAGAACCTGGATATCGTCCTGCCCTTTGAGAAACTGAAATATGTTCTGACAACCCCTTGTCCTCCCGAGCCTACGGGAGACTCATCTAATGAGCAATTCTAAATGTATGACTGCTGGAAAGATGCCAATGATCAGGCCCGTTGCTATGTTATGGCCAGCATGAATAATGTGCTGTAGGCTCAACATCGAGATTATGAAACTACAAAGCAGATCTTGGATAATCTTGAGGACATGTTTGGAGGCCAAGCCATAACAAAGCGGCAAGGGGCGCTTCAGAAACTCTTAAACTGTAGACAGAGACCGGGGACATCTGTAAAGGAGCATATGATGTTGGTCATGGGTTACCTAGTTGAGGCTCAAACCAATGTAGCCAACATCGATGCTGAAACTCAGATGACTATGGTCTTTGAGACTATGTCTAAGGAATTTATTCCGTTTAGAGCTATATTTAATTTGAGCAATAGACGGGATATGACCTTGATAGAACTGATAAAACAGTTGCAGGAGTTCAAACTGCTGATCAGGGAGTCTTCTGCGGGTGGTGAGGCCAACATAGTAGCTGCTTCTGTTTCCAATTCTAACTCTGGGAATGGAAAGAAGCAACGGGCCAAGAGTGGGAAGTCTGCTATTCCTACTGCTACCAAGAGCAAGAGGAAGAAGAAGAAGAAGAAGAACCCAAAAAAGCTTAAGTGCTTCTTCTATGGTAAGGTCGGGCATATAAAGAAGCATTGCAAGGACTTCCTTTCCAAGGGAGGTAGGTGTGATCTTCTGTATTTAGAAACTTGTTTGGTTGAGGAATCCAGTGACATTTGGGTTATCGATTCAGGTGCAACTAATCATGTTTGTGTTTCTCTGCAGGGGTTTAAAGAAACAAGAAGTCTGCTGCATGAAGACTTCACGCTCCGGATGGGCGATGGATCCTTGGTCTTAGTGGAAGCAGTCGGAGACGTCCATCTTTTCTTTGATAACTATAGGAATTTATTTTTGCAAGATTGTTTTTATGTTCCTAAATTTAAAAGGAATTTAATTTCTGTATCTTGTTTATTTAAAGACTCCTACGTGGTATCTTTTAATGAAAAAGTGGTGACTTGTAAAAACAAATCTTTTATCTGTTCTAGATGGATGCAAAATAATCTATATTTTATCAAACCTAAGATGGACTTATTGCTTAATGCTGAGATGAATGATAATAACTCTAAAAGACTTAAAACTTCTTACTCTAATAAGACTTATTTTTGGCATTGGCGCCTTGGTCACATTAACCTGAATAGGATTCAAAGGTTGGTAAGGGATGGACCTTTAAGTCACTTAAAGGTGGAATCCATACCTCAATGTGAATCTTGTTTGGAGGGTAAAATGACCAAAAGACTATACGGGACTAAAGGCAATAGGGCCGAAGGGGTTCTAGAACTTGTGCATAGTGATGTTTACGGACCGATGAACATCCGAGCATGAGGAGGGTATGAGTACTTTGTCACTTTTATTGACGATTACTCAAGATATGGGTATGTGTGCCTGATGCACCACAAAAGCGAAACTTTTGACAAGTTCAGGAGTTTCGGGCTGAAGTGGAAAAGCAATTGGGTAGACCCATAAAGGCACTTTGATCCGATCGAGGTGGAGAATACCTTTCTGATGAGTTCTTGGGACACTTGTTAGAGAATGAGATTTTATCCTATTTGACTACGCCGGACACTCCGTAACAAAAATGGCATAGCGGAGAGAAGAAATAGGACTTTGTTGGACATGGTCAGGTCCATGATGAGTTATTCATCATTACCTTTATCCTTTTGGGGATATATACTACAAACTGCATGTTATCTTTTGAACAATGTGCCTTCAAAATCGGTCCCTAAAACTCCTCACGAGTTATGGACAAGAAGGAAGACATCCTTAAACCATATTCGCATATGGGGATGTCCAGCTCATGTCCTGTTTAAGGATCCGAATAAGTTGGAAGCACGTTTGAAAGTTTGCGTGTTTGTAGGATATCCAAAAGAGACTAAAGGGGGTTATTTTTATAACCCGAAGGAAAATAAAGTCATGGTTTCCCCTAATGCAACTTTCCTTGAGGAGAGTTACATGGATGACTTTAAACCTCGAAACAAAATGGTGCTTGAGGAGTTAAATAGTGATCAAATCACTCCACAGGTTTTGAATGAAACCGCTCCAATCAGTGTAGAAAAACCAAACAAACTTGAACAACAATCTCAGGGGCTTCGGCGTAGTGAGAGGATTGAGCATCAACCTGAGAGGTATATGTTCAATGGGGAGGTCTTCTTGGCTGAACCGGATGAACATGACAGGGATCCTTATACTTACGTAGAAGCTATGGAGGATGTTGATTCAAAACTCTGGACAGAGGCCATGAACATAGAGATGAAGTCTGTGGAGACTAATCAGGTCTGGGAGCTTGTGGATCTTCCCGAAGGGGTAAATCCCATAGGGTGTAAGTGGATCTACAAAAGGAAAAGAGGAGTGGATGGAAAGGTCGAAACCTTTAAGGCTAGATTGGTAGCTAAGGGCTATACGCAAAAGGAAGGAATCGATTATGAGGAAACCTTTTCGCCTGTAGCCATGCTTAAGTCCATCCGGATTCTCTTATCCATAGCTGTCGCTCTCGACTACAAGATTTGACAGATGGATATCAAGACGGCTTTTCTAAATAGTTATCTTGATGAGTCCATTTATATGGAACAGCCAGACGGGTTCAAGGTCACGGGTCAAGAGGGTAAGGTTTGTAACTGCTAAAGTCAATTTATGGACTTAAGCAGGCTTTTCGTTCTTGGAACATAAGATTTGATCAGATGATCAAGATTATGGGTTCTCACAAAATGTGGATGAACCATGTGTTTACAAACACATTAAGGATGGGAAAGTGGTTTTTCTACTGCTCTATGTAGATGACATTCTGCTAATTAGCAATGACGTTGGGGCATTGTCATCAGTCAAATTATGGTTGACCAAGTAGTTTGACGTGAAGGACTTAGGTGAGGCTAATTTTGTTCTTGGTATCCAGATCTTTGGAGATAGGAAGAACAAAATGATAGCTTTGTCACAGGCTAGCTATATAGATAAAATTCTCAGGAGGTTTGCAATGCAGGATTCCAAGAAAGGTGGGCAACCATCTAGGTCTGGAATTACTCTTTCTAAGAAAGACTCCCCAAAGTCTTATGAAGAAAGAGAATACATGAAGAAGGTGCCTTATGCTTCGGCAGTGGGTAGTCTCATGTATGCCATGCTTTGCACACAACCAAATATAAGTTATGCGGTCGGGATTGTAAGTCGATTTCAGGCAGATCCAGGACCGAACCACTGGGTTGCGGTAAAGCATATTTTCAAGTACCTGAGAAGGACTCAAGGGTATATGCTTGTGTATTCAGGTGAGGACTTGACTCCTCTAGGATACACTCACTCGGATTTTCAATCATGCCTGGATTCTAGGAAATCAACTTCAGGGTTTGTGTTTACTCTGGGCGGCGGTGCCATCAGTTGGAGAAGTATGAAGCAAGATTGCACTTCGCATTCAACAATAGAGGCCAAGTTTGTGGCAGCTAGTGATGCTTCGAAAGAAGCAGTGTGGCTCCATAAGTTCCTTGGGGATCTTGAGGTTGTTCCTGGTATGGATAAGGCAGTATCACTGTACTGTAATAATAGTGCGGCGGTAGCTAATGCTAAGGAACCAAGATTTCACAAGAAGAGTAAACATATTGATTGGAAGTATCATGTGATAAAGGACTTTGCTGAGGGCGGGCATGTCACGGTGTGCAAGATCGCGTCAGATGACAATTTAGCTGATCCATTTATGAAGACACTTACAGGGAGAGTCGTTGAGAAACAAGTGGAAGCTATTGGGATGCGAGATTTGCTATATTTACTCACTTAGTGCAAGTGGGAGATTGTTAGATATGTATGCCTTAAGGAGTAAAAATGTAATATGTTTTTGGAGACATTTTTATCAATAAAGAATTTATTCATTTATATATACCAAATCTTGTCCTCTTTACGTTCATATTTGTAGAATGTATGTTAAGCAAACAGTAGTCTGAGACTGTCGGTCTAAACCTTTAAGAATTGGGCATATGATTGACTGATTATGCGGAAGACACGATTCTTAAGGTGACAGTCTAAAACATATGATCCGCAATCGAGGGAATAAAGTTGGGCACTTTATTCATGCAAAGATTGTTATGTTGTCTATATCCCTATTGGGAGATGGTTTGTCTTGACCATCAGAGTTGGACTCTATGAATAGAAACATTGGCACGTTGTCATAGGTGACGATGTGTTGGATCGGGACACAAGGTGAATTGATTTGGATTAATAATTCTGTCTTGGCAAATCGATTCACTTTAGACAATCATTTGTATTGTATCTTAATCCTGAGATGAATAGTGGGCCCGTTGTCTCGACTTGTGTCTTTTGATGTACCAAAGGGTGACTCCCACATCTCAATAGTGGTATGCATGCCAGTACGTTGGAGGCATGACTCTTGATAGCGTAGAATTGTTATTCATAGATATGAAATCCATAGCTCCTCTTTAGGAGTAATGATATCCTCTTATATGCGTTATCTTGTAATTGAAAAGCTGGAGCGCTCAACCATTTGAATACATAGGTGTAACCGAATGGTATACTATCTTTGGATGGTAAGTTTTCTAATGGTGAGATAATGGAACGTAAAATAAAAATAATCGGTTAGGTAAGACAGAACTTGTCCTTAAGCTGATTATGGATTATCATATGGGGATACGATACACTATGATATGTCATGGAGACTTAGCTATACGGGCTTCGTAATTCTGTAAAGTTGGAAAGTGCAGCTCCAAGCTTTTAGTGGAGTAGCGTTGGAGTTGATAATTGTGAAATGTATATATGGGATATTGGGTTTCATAATTATCGTGAGCTTGAACTTTATCGGTCCATTTTGGTCCCCTTTGCTAGCTCACAAAATCCTGTAACGATACGGCGTGCTTTTTCAATAATTGGTGACTTATGTCGGATTGGTTTAAAATTTGAAAGAATCAAATAATTCATGTCTGTTTATTGGTTGAATTAATTTTGTAATAAAATTAATTTAAGATAAACTTGTTGAATTATTGGGATCGGACAGTTCTTGTCTGTTTATCGGTTGATTTAATTGGATAAATTAAATCAAGATAAACATGTAGAATTGTTGTGAATTGATTTATTTTCTTAGAGATTATCTTGATAAAGTTTGTTTTGATAAGATAACTTCTTTATTGGGTTATTTGAATCAAAACTGAGACTTTATCCTATAGAATCTCAAGTGAAAAATAAAAGATTCGCGGAGATATTTACGCGGCAGTTTGGCCTGCCGATCAGCGAGAGATAAGATTACGCATTTTTATGCGGATCTTATCAGATATTGATCTGAACTTGATTCTATTTCGAGTTTTTGAGACCTAATTTGATAAGGACCGACCCCAGCACCAATCGCTATATAAAGGGAGTAAGTCTCATGAGTTACTTAGATCAATTGAGAGATTAAGAGTGGTACTCTTCTAGTGAGCATCTGAAAACTCCCTGAGAACTTTTGTTCACAAATCACGAACACTAGCTTTGGGTTCTCTCGATTGGTTGGAAGGAGAGTCACCGGTGGAAGATGTACGTGTGAGCCCACACTCACTCCGATCGTGGATAGAGAATAGCAAAGAAGACCAGTTGGTTGAGGCTTTTCTGGAACGTTACTTCCCTTCATGGGTTGCAGAGGTTCTTCGGCACACAAAGGTTAGTAAGATCTGTTTAATTTATACATATAACATGTCAAACTTGTGTTTTGAAAAAATACTCTGATGTTTAAATTTTTTAAATTTCCCGCTGCACACCTCACATTGTCTTTTCCAACAGGTAGGACTTTTAAAGATAGTGAACTAGTAAGGAAGTTGGTTCGGTCATTACCACCATCATGGCATGTCAAGAGAACAACATTGGAAGAAGCAAAGGATTTATCAATTTTACCACTAGAAGAATTGGTTGCTTCTCTCATGACCCATGAAATTACAAGGAGGCAAAATCAAGAAGAAGAAGACAAGAAAAGAAATGAATCACCTTCTAGGCATCTAATCTTGAAGAGGAAAATGATGAAGAAGATGAAAATGAAAGCTTAATCCAAAGGACTTTGAAGAAATGACTATGCTTGCAAAGAAATATAAGAAGTTTTACTGGAAGTACAACTGAAGCAAAGGAACTAGAAAAAGAGATGACCAATGTGAGAAATCAAAAAAAGACGAGTTAATATATTATGATTGTAAGAAACCCGGTCATATAAGACCAGATAGTCCTCTTAAAAAAGAAGTAAACAAGAAAATAATAAAGAAGAAAGAATTTTAAAAAAGCCTTTCAAGTCATTTGGGACGAGCTTGAATCTAAAAACTAGGATGATGACGAGCCAAGAGAAGTAGCCAACATGTGCTTCATGGTAATCAGTGATGATGAGGTAAGTTCCCATACTCTTTTCGATGATGAATGTGATGATATTGATGTTGTAGAATTATCAAGAGCTTTTGAT
Source organism: Artocarpus heterophyllus (assembly GCA_025403435.1). Taxonomy (NCBI): domain Eukaryota; kingdom Viridiplantae; phylum Streptophyta; class Magnoliopsida; order Rosales; family Moraceae; genus Artocarpus; species Artocarpus heterophyllus. Next base: position 55,109 of record JAJQZP010000283.1, read on the forward strand.
GAATTCTATGATGACTATGAGAAATTACTTCTTAAAAATTCTATGCTTAAGAAGAAAATAGCAACTCTCTTAGAAGAAATTGATGTTTTGAAAAATGAAAAATCTAAGAGTGATGCTTTAGCTATTGAGAATGAGTAATGCTTTGGCTATTGAGAATGCATCTTTAAATGAGAAATTTGATGATTTAACAAAAACCGTTTTAAAATTCTCTAATGGCAAGAAAAAATTTGAAATAACACTTGGTGAACAATGATGTGTTTTCAACAAGGGTGGTTTAGGATATAAACCACACATTGATGTAAAATATTTTAAAAATTATTTTGTTAAAGCCTTAACTGGCTCTCAAAACTCGAAATATGTATGTACTTATTGTAATCAATATGGATATACGACATCTTATTGATATATCAAAACAAGTGCATATTTTGGAGTAAAATAAAGGTGAGTTCCTAAAGCTAAAAAACTAACATCAACGGACCCAAAATTATGTGGGTACCAAAAGTCAATAATTAAAATTGTTTTTATAGGCACCAAAGACGGAGAAAGTAAAGTGGTTCCTCAATAGTGGTTGTTCAAAAAACATGATGGAGAACCTCTCATTATTCTCTAACTTCACAAAGAAGAATGGAGGACATGTGAACATTTGGCGACAATGTAAAAGGAAAAATTCTTGGCATAGGTGATATCGGTAACAATTCTTCTCCTCTTATTGAAAATGTTTTTCTAGTTAATAATTGAAGCATAATTTATTTAGGATTAGTCAATTGTGTGATAAGAGATATAAGGTTACTTTTGAACTTTCTGGATATTTGATTGAAAATATTTGTAATGGTGAGGTTGCGTTCATTGGTGACCGAGATGAAAATGTTTATACAATTGATGTTGAAAAATGTTCAAATAAAAACAATTTCTTTTTTATTTTAAACAATGAAACATAGCTTTGGCATATAAGTATTGAACATGCTAGCATGCATTTCTTTCAAAAATTTCCAGAAAAGAACTTGTTTGGGGTTTGCCACAACTCAAATTTGAAAAAGACAGAGTATGTGAAGCATGTCAATTTAGAAAACAGGTCAAAACTTCTTTTAAATCAATTTTCGAAATCCCTTCCACTAGACCTTTACAACTTTTGTGTACGAATTTATTTGTTCCATCTAAGACAACAAGCCTAGGTGGTAGACGTTATGTCTTTTTCATTGTTATATTTTTGGCAAACAAATATGATGCTTTGAAAATATTTTCACACTTTTGCAAAAGAATTCAAAATAAACAAGGATACGTGATTACTTCGATTAGAAGTGACATGATGGTAAGTTCGACGGTGATGCCTTTGAATTATTTTGCAATGAAGAAGGCTCTAAACATCACTTTTTGGGACCAAGAACCCCTCAATAAAGTGATGTGGTTGAATAAAAAAAAGAGTTTTACAAGAAATGGCTAGGACTATGCTTGATGAAAATGGTTCTACTTTGGAGCAAAGTCATTAATACCATATGCTATGTTATTAATAAAGTTCTTATTTGATTGAAATTGAATAAAACTCCTTATGAGATTTGGAAGTGTAGAAAACCCAATATCGACTATTTTAAAGTCTTTGGATGCAAAAACCAAAGATAATTTGGGAAAATTTGATGCAAAATTTAATGTTGGTATTTTTCTTGGTTATTTTACTACTAGCAAAGTTTATAAAGTGCTTAATAAAAGATCTCTAGTTGTAGAAGAATCTATGCATGTCATATTTAATGAAACTAATGTTTTCATCGATAGAGTGGAAGGTGACGATGATTTAGGTTTGAAACATCAAATGAAGAACGTAAAAATCAAAGACAAAGGAAAAAGAAAAGAGTTTCCAGAGGATCCAAAGTCTTCTCAAAAGATCATTCCCAACAAACTCAACAATAGCAACAAGACCAACATCAAATGGAACTTTCGAAAGATAAGTCCACTTTACATCCTTTACCAAAAGATTGGAGGTACCATCCTTATCACCCCAAGACTGATATTATCACTCATGATAGTTCAACTCATGGGGTGAGAACTAGATCATCATTTAAAAAAAAAATTGCAATAATTTAACTTTTCTTTCTCAAATTGAACCAAAATGTTTCAAAGATACCGAAATGATGAATTTTAGATTTTAACAATGCAAGAAGAGGTAAATCAATTTGAAAGAAATGATGTATAGCAACTTGTTCATGTAATTAATACTAAATGGGTGTTTAGAAATAAAAAGGATAAGCAATGTATAATTGTGCAAAACAAGGCTAGATTAGTAGCCCAAGGTTTCAATCAAGAGGAATGTATCGATTACGAAGAAACCTTTGCACTGGTTGCTCATCTAAAATCTATTAGAATATTACTTGCTTTTGCTTGCCATAAAGGGTTCACCTTTTATCAAATGGATGTCAAAAGTGTATTCTTAAATGGATACATTTTAGAACAAGTTTATGTTGAGCAACCATATATCTTAAGCATCCATATTATGTTTTCAAATTGAAAAAGGATTTCTGTAGTTTAAAAAAAGCTCCTAGAGCTTGGTATGATAGACTAAGTAAATTTTTGATTGAGAACAGATTTACAGTAGGAAAAGCAAATACTACTCTTTTTACCAAAATGAAGGGTGATGATATAGTTATTGTTCAAATTTATGTTGATAACATTATTATTGATGGCACTAATGTTTCTTTATGTGAAGAGTTTTCTAAATGTATCCATAGTGAATTTAAAATAAGCATGATGGGAGAATTGAATTTCTTCCTTGGATTGCAAATCAAGCGAACCAAAGACGGCATCTTCATTAACCAAGCAAAATATGTAAGGAATCTCCTCAGAAAATGTGAAATGGAAAATCAAAAGCCGATGCCAACTCCTATGAGCTCTTCAATCAAATTGGACAAGGATAAAAATGGTAAGGCAATAGATATAACAAAATATCGAGGTATGATTGGTTCCTTACTTTATTTAACCACAAGTAGATTGGATATAATGTTTAGGGTTGGTCTTTGTGAATGCTTTCAAGAAAATCCTAAAAAATATCATCTTAGTGTAGTTAAGCATATTTTTAGATATCTAAGTGGCACTAAGAACTTAGGATTGTGGTATCCCAAAGGCACACACATAGATTTATTGAGTTATTTCAATGCCGATTGGGCCGAATGTACAATTGATCAAAAAAGCACAAATAAAACATGCCACTTCCTAGGTTTTTCACTAGTCTTTTGGTTTAGCAAGAAACAAAATTCGGTTGCTCTATTAACCATGGAAGCCGAATACATTTTGGTGGCTAGCTGTTGTGCACAAGTCCTTTGGATGAAACAGACACTTGTGGAGTTAGGATTGCATTATGAGCATATCCCAATTATCTGTGATAACACTAATGCTATCAACTTCTCAAAGAATCCAGTTTTGTACTCACACACTAAGCACATAAAGATTAGACATCACTTCTTAAGTGATCATGTTCATAAGGGTGACATTACACTTGAATTCATCAACACCAATGAATAACTTACGGACTTCACTAAGTCTCTTGCATTAGATTGATTTTCATATCTTAGAAGAGGTCTTAGTGTTTTAGATGCTTCATACTTAAATTTAAAGGTTTGAGGATCTCACTATATGCATACTTGTTTCTCTTTTGATATTGATCTATTTTCCATATTGCTTGAACTGTGATTATTTATTTACAAATGCATTTAATTGAATTCAAATTTTTATGATTCTTTTATAATCATCCTATAGGTGTGTATGATGTATAGCTTCAACCTGTCTCCGCAAGATATCGATTCTTTCTTTTTGTAACCCCATTCTCTTGTGTTGTGTTTGCACACATGAACTGATGACATAATTTTTTAGCTTCGTAGATATTGAGAAAACTCGTCTAAAGTATACTCTCCACCATTGTCTATGTGCAAGCATTAGACTTTTCTGTCGACTTCTCCTTCAACTATTTCTTTAAATTCTTTAAATTTTGTAAATGTCTTTGACTTTTCTTTAATAAAGAAAACCCATATATACCTTGAGAAGTTGTCAATGAATATGATCATTTATCTCACTCTGCTAATAGACAGCTGCATAAACACATCGGAGTGAACTAGCTCCAATGGTGCCTTTCTCCGAACTTTGATTCTACATCTGGCAACTGATGTGCCTTACCATATTGACACCCTACACAAATTGTACTTTCTTGAACCTCAAGTTAAGGGAGACCCTTAAGCATTGGCTTTTTCATTATTACTTTTAGTTTGTGATAGCCGACATGTCCTAACCTTGCATGCCATAAATCCATCATTTTATTTTTTTGAGTCTTGCCAATGTAAGCAGATTCTGTTGGTAATATATAGATAGATTCTAGTCTCTGTCCTTCCATTGTTGGTGTACTATATATCTTAAGATATGGATACACTTTGGCATCACATGGACTGAATAAAATATAGTGGTCTAATAAAGTTAATTGTACCACTGACAACAAATTTTTCTTCATACGTAGTACGTGATAGACATTGTCAAGCGGCATTTTATTATGACTATAACGAGGTACAATAGTTGCCTTACCAATGTGGACAATTGGCAGGCCGTCACCACCACGTGGCTTCCTTTATATTCAGTCACATTTCATAGCTTGTTTTGATTACCGAACATGTGATTTGAACATCTAGAGTCAACAATCCAACCATCCTTACAGTCAATCTGCCAAGCAGTTGTTACTACGAGTGCCATTTGCTCCTCTTCTGTAGAGAAAGACGCTTCAACATCTCACTCATCATCACTTTAATTCTCCGACCTGTCTTGGAGGTCGTTGCATTACCTTTGGTAGTCTTTTTCTTAGACCAATAATTTTTAGCCATGTTGCCCTTCTTGCCACAATTATAACAATTACCATCGAATTTTTTCTTTTGCTTGGATTGATTCTTCTTGTCACCGTTCTTCTGAGCTTTCCTAGAGTGCAAGCTCCATTAATGACCACTCAATCTATCATCATTTCCTCTTCATCATTTTTCAGTTTTTTGTTTGGGTTTATCCTTTCTATTAGTACTAAAAAGCACTTTCTCCTTATCTTTTACTGAGACTCCACCCATCTACTTCACCGAAACTTCTTGGTCTGTAAGTGAATTTTCAAAATCTATAAGAGACGTTTGAGCTAGACAAACTTATACTGCAGCAATGAAGCCTTTATACTCCACAACCCATGAATAATTATTCTTCTCATTTTGGGTTCTTCAATATGGGCAGTAGGATCAAATTTAGAAATTTTATGACATAAAGATTTTATCTTTGTAAAACACTGATTAATCATTAGATTTCCCTGTTTAACGGCTAGCAACTCATTTTCTAATAGTTGTAATATCGTATCATTTTTCCCTGAAAAAAAGTACTTTAAAAGTGTCTCAAGCTTCTTTTGGTGTTTCCGCTCCCCTTATGTGCTCTAGCATTTCTTCCTCTATTGTGGACTTAATAGCAAACAAAGCCTTCCCTACATTAATGTTCCTCTTGCATAAGGTGCTGTTGGCATCTTCTGTTGCTGGTTGTGTAACTTCACTACTGCTGACGACCTCCAAAAGGTCTTGCCCTTGCATGTAAGACATCATACATGTCGCTTATATGTTGTAGTTTTAGTTGTTGAGTTTCTTGATTCCTTCAATTACTTGAAGATTAACCATTGTGTTGGCAAGACTTCAGCAATACCAAACAAGGTTTGTTGTAAACGCTAAACTTGTAGAGTCTCAAACCACTGACAATACAAAAAACTCACTAGGTTTAAAATAATCTCAGTACAATCTCAAGAAATCTATTCTGATGTGGAAGATTAGTCAAATCTGCATCCACAAAGCATACTCAGAATTTTAAGAGAGCTCACAAGCTGGCTTTGATACCAATTGTGGGACATAACCCGTGTAAATAAAAAAGGGACTTTGGATATTTATATTGCTATTACAAAGACCACTAGAACTTCTCCTTGCTTAATTGCTCTTGTAAAGAGCTAACTATAGCTTTTTTATTGGGTTGCATTGCCAAAACATGCCAGATGGATCTATATGGTATCTGGAAGTGCCTGCGTTGTGGATTTGATGGTCATAGGAGAACCTGTGATTTTGCCAAAATAGAATCAGTTATGAGCTATGAGGAATGAATGAATGATTAGCTGGTAGTGGTAGAATCTTGTGAGAGAATTAAGAAGACTTGAGATTCGAGACAAGCATCGGTGATCAATCCACTCATGCCGCATCTAATGTGGTCATCTATTTCTATGATTTTCTTCACGCTACTCGGTTCCTAAAATAAATAAAATAAAAATAAAAATGATAAATGAACGATTCAAATCCAAATGAATGATGCAGGTAATTTACCATAACCATAAGCTAAAGTTATTCGCTTTTCAACTACAAGAACTATGCCTTCTTTTGTCTTCAATCCAATTGCAGTTGAACCCAACTCAAACAACTTATACATTATTATTATTATTATTATTATTATTATTGTTGTTGTTGTTGTTGTTGTTGAGGTGTTGAGATCCTCGGCCGGAGCCTAGCAGGCACCTCGAACGTATTGCCGAGAGGACCTCTGCTCGGGGAAGGATCCAGCTCAGTATTGCCTCCCGCGGGAGGAGCGCGTCCCCCAGGAGTTGAACCCGTGTCCTCTTGAATAAGAGGGTCTTAGGGTGTCCCCTGGGTACCAATCCCTCCAAGGTCCTCTCGGCAATATGTTCGAGGTGCCTAAGACCCTCTTATTCAAGAGGATATGGGTTCAACTCCTGGGGAACACGCTCCCCCCGTGGGAGGCAATATCGAGCTGGATCCCTCCCCGAGCAGGGGTCCTCTTGGCAATACATTCGAGGTGCCTAAGACCCTCTTATTCAAGAGGATACGGGTTCAACTCTTGGGGGACGCGCTCCCCCCGCGGGAGGTAATACCGAGCTAGATCCCTCTCCGAGCAGGGGTCCTCTCGGCAATACGTTCGAGGTACCTGCCAAGCTACGGCCAGGGATCTCAACATAAAATGCACGTTCGGATAAGAGGCTCAACCCCTGAGGGGGTCCCTGCTCGGGGAGGGACCTCGGCTCGGGTGGTGGCTCCCTCCGACGTATTGGGTCCAAGGTGGCCCTTTGCTCAGGGAGAGGGGCAGAGCTTGTATTTTTGCCTCTAGTGAAGGAGAGCGTCCCCCAAGAGTTGAACCCGTGTCCTCTTGAATAAGAGGATCTTAGGGTGTCCCTTACCCAGGAGTTGGTACCCAGGGGACACCCTAAGACCCTGTTATTCAAGAGGACACGGGTTCAACTCCTGGAGGACGCAGTCCTTCACTGAAGGCAAAAATAAAAGCTCTACACCTCTCCCCGAGCAGAGGGCCACCTTGGACCCAATACGTCGGAGGGAGCCACCACCTGAGCCGAGGTCCCTCCTCGAGCAGGGACCCCCTCGGGGTCAAGCCTCCCATTCGAATGCACGTTTTATGTTGAGGTGTTGAGATCCCCAGCCGGAGCCTGGCAGGCACCTCGAACGTATTGCCGAGAGGACCCCTGCTCGGGGAGGGATCCAGCTCGATATTGCCTCCCGCGGGGGGGGCGCGTCCCCCAGGAGTTGAACCCGTGTCCTCTTGAATAAGAGGGTCTTAGGGTGTCCCATAGGTACCAATCCATTTGATAGATTGGTACCTAGGGGACACCCTAATGGATTGGTACCTAAGGGACACCCTAAGACCCTCTTATTCAAGAGGACACGGGTTCAACTCCTGGGGGACGCGCTCCCCCCGCGGGAGGCAATACCGAGCTGGATCCCTCCCCGAGCAGGGGTCCTCTCGGCAATACGTTCGAGGTGCCTACCAAGCTCCGGCCGGGGATCTCAACACCTCAACAATTATTATTATTATTATAACCAAAATCATCATTTTTTTTTTCAAATACACACACACACGCATATTAAAGAAAAACAATTTTCTAGTTGTGAACCGCTTGTTTGTAGAAAAAAGCTTACCTCGCTTCTCTTGTCTTGGACCCCAAAAAAAAAAGGAAATCTCTATAGGCTTCGTGCTGTAGAATAAGGGAATACTTCAAAAACGACATGATGTTTAGAAGAGTATACAACAATCGAATTATGAGAAGGAAACTTATATTTTAAATGTTTGTTTTTCTCTTTTTTATTTTGAAATGGATTTTTATCTGTACTTTTTTTTTTTTTTTTGCTAAACTCTAACAGTTAAAAAGGTTGATTTTGACTATAAAAAAAATTAAATGTCTTTTATATTATTATGGTGTGTGAAATAAGAGTTGGAATTGCATAGTATAGCATGTTAGAGCTTTATACTATAGCAAACTTTTGCTTCACCATGTAGTACATGAAAGCTTTATACTATCTACGATTGAAATTATGTGGTTAAAACTACAACCTCAAACAACCTATATGATTTTTTTTTTCTTTCACATCTTTTAAGTTGATCTAGACAAAATTAATTGTAGACAAAAGAAATGTAAGAATTGAGCATAAATTCATGATGTAAAGGTATAATGTAATGCATTTCATAGATTCAATGAGTACGACGTTATGGTCTCTAGTTGGCTAATGGCAACTCTAACCTGCCTTAGAGGCTGTTGAGCTATAGACAGGCACGGAGCCATAATAAGATGAGTAGAGGCACTGCTCTCACTAAAGATGCAAAAGCATGTGTTGTACCAGTGTTATTACTTAAGAATGTCATCAATTGTTGCTTTATGCCCCCAGTGAATCATTCTTCTTTATTATCATTGACTTTCTTAACAAAGTAAGTATGACTATGGGGTGTTTGATATGCAAAATTCCTTAATATGAGAATCAAAATATGCAAGATTCTTAAGTTTGGTACAAGATTGCATTTTTTTATCCTAGGAAATATTACTTAAGTGTATATCCTTATTTGTATATTTTCCCTGTAATCCTCTAGCAAAATATACATGTGCAAGTTCCACTAAAGAAAAAGAGCAATCTTATTTAACCCCATAGGATTATAACCCCGCTACTAAGAAAATGGTGAGACTTACTCTAAAAAATATACTACATATCAGATGGGACTTATAGTCCCCATGGGGATAGAAAGGGATTTTTCAAAGAAAATGCATCTTAATCTTATACATGAAATCAGAGAAGAGTCTTAGCCCCATTTGATATTGTTCTTGGTGTTTTTGAATTTTTTTTAAACATTTTTTGAGGTAAAAACTCCAAAAACATTCTCAGCACTATTTTCCAAAAATTTTCAAGCCTGTTTGGTAGTGCTTTCAAAATAGATGAAAATAGTTTTATTTTGGAAAATGAGAATTTTTAGAGAATTATACTGAGAATATTTTTAAAATTTTTGCCTTAAAAAATGTGCAAAAACATTTTTAAAAACTCTCAAAAAAATACCAACGGGGCCTTCATTTCTTAAAACAAAACCATCTAAAATCTTTTAAAAAAAGATTTTATTTGGCTCTTGGCAAAAAAATTTATTATATTGCTAAACGAGTTTGACTCATAAATGGTATGAAGACTTCCTCAAAAGCTTTTTTGTCCATGAATGACGCCTTTTTATCATTATTATTCTTAGATTATTAGAATTGAATGTGTTATTTTCAAAAACAAAAAAGTGTGATTAATATAGTTATATCAACAAAAAATCACTTTCAAAATAATAAAAAAATAGATGAAGTGGATATAATTCTATTTTGGTCTAGCAATATTTTGCACTTGTACTTCTGCCTTCAGTGTACTTCTGCCTTCAGTCTCAAGGTAACCCAACAAAAAATCGCACTTATTTTTACTATTTAGTTCTAATGTAAATTGATGAAATGCATAATATTTGAAAAATAGAATTGTTAGGGTTGGTGTCCTATAAGCTATGACATTGTATATATTATTAATAAATAAATAAAATGACATCTATAATTATTATGGTTGCTTATGTGCATTATGAGTATTTTTATAAACATTAAGAAAATTCCATGATTATTAATGTGATTATAAGTTTAGTATATAATGTTATATGCTTAGGGATAAAATTTATAGATAATAAGCTAAAAAATAGTCTGTAATAATTAATTAAAGTTTGAAATCTTTAACTAAATATTACAAGTGTGGTCCAATCTCATTTAGAATGAAATAGTTTTATCCACCCTATTAATATAGAGATATTAGATTGGCAGTACTTTATATGATGAGATTATATAAGACTAGACCAGATAAATTATGAATCTCTAATAATCATCCTTTATAAATAGAGCATTCACATTTATCATTATGATAATCATATATATTACCGTCTTAATCCTAACTATTTATTAGATTCCTATTTGTAACATTATGTTTTTTAACTTGCATTGTAAGATTTATCTAAACACAGATCATAACTTAGCATTTTGAAAACTAATGTAATAAATGGCTGGAAATAATATTATAAAGATACAAAATCTATTCCTTCCTCATCAAAGTTATAAAAATAACTCTCTTGAGTGATAATTCAATGTTTGAATAGTAGAGCGCTCGTTCATAATAAGATTATGAATTAACTATGCATTAGAGAATTATTGAAACTCAAGAATAAAGATACACTAAGAGAGGTAAATGAAAATTGAACCTAGCTCTTATTATGAACTATTTATGAAGGACTGACTTTTATGTAATGATTAAATCAATGGACTACTCTTAATTTTTTTTGAGTAATTTTCACTATAATTTCAAGAGTTCAGTTTCAAGTTTTTAGTGGAGTAACACTAAAACTAATAAATTTGGTACATTAATTAAAGAATTTATTATTAAATTTGTTGGAGCTTCAATTATAGGTCCATAGGTCCACAAAAGCACATATAGAACATTGTATTGGATTTAATGCATAAAATGAATTATACATATTTAATTTGAAATTATTGAATTTTGAATTAATTATTTCACACTTAAGATATTAATGTGACATAGAAAAATGTTCTCTGTGACATAGAATATGATGTGATAAATGTTGTCACATGTAACTAAGTGTTAGTTAATTAATTAATAAATTATATCTAATTAATGAGATTAGTTAAAATATGTTTTAAATTAATTAATTGATAATATTTGAATAATAACATTATTTGAATATAATTGAATTTTTGTGTATGACACATGTGTGATGGGACCACATTTTGTCTTTTTTAAAATGGACACAAAATTAAATTATTAATTAATTTAAAATCTATTTTTAAATAAATATGATTATTCTTTTAAATTTAATATATAAATAAGGTTCATTTATATTATACATATACGAAAATCTCAATCACGTTAAATGTGATTTCTAGTTTTCTTAAACAAATATATATGTATATACACGATATATATATATATATATATATATATATATATGTAAAATCACGTATTAGGTGATTCAAATATTCAAAAATTCAAAAAAAAAAAAGAAGAAAGAAACGTAGAGGTGCATTTAAGCACCTTCTTCACATATTTGATAGTGTGGATGTATGTAATTCAGCCACTAAAGTGTTTAGTAGGTGATTTTTAAAATTTACAATAAATTAAAATTAAATAAATAAATAACTAACTGCTCAATTATAAAAAGAAAAGATATAACAGTTATCTTAGAACTTTTGTACGTAATATTTTACAGAGTATCCAGAGAGAAAAATTAAAAGTTCTTTCACTAAAAAAAAGGTCTACTATCTCATGTGTTGAGCATATAGCAAATTTAAAAAAGTATGAGATTAATTTATTTTTGTAGTCTAATGCCCACTCATCGTTCAATTGGTGTGGAGGATTGGCTTGAATCAAACCAAATAAAAAGTCATAAAACTATAAAGTATTAACAAATATGTCGTAATTAACTAACATCAACTATAGAAATATTGTATGTATTTGTGGTCCTTCACATGACTCGTAAAATATAAAAGTAAGAGGAATTATACTTAGTTAACAATAACGTTTTACATCACAATCATGTAATATTAGTCCCTTATGAGTAAGATTTTTTTGTTTGGTAACAAATATATATATATATATATATATATATATATATATATATATATATATGGAGAACTTTTATAAATGTCATTTTTTAATATTTATATTTTATTAACGTCACACATGTTCATTTGTTGTAAAACTTAACATGTAATATGAATGACAGTATAACATAAGGATCCGTTTGGTTTGAATATTTGAATAGAGTATTTGAATGAAGATTTAAATTTTTGTGAGAGAAAATACTGTAGCAAAATGATTTGAACCGTAATTCGAGTATCGAAACAAACGGGCCCTAAATACATACAACTTTTAAAAATATGGCATAATATGTAATTTTCTCTCTATTATATATATATATATATATATATAAATAAGTAAGATTTTTATTGTTACGCTTTTCATATCTTATTTTTATATATGTAATTTTTTATTTATTGGACAATCTTTTGTGAAAGACTTTAGTATTTTCCCAAAAATGCTTTAAATCCTTAATAATAATATAAAAAGAGAATAAGTTTTGACTAGCACTTGAGAGCGCTTGAAATGCTGAAACTTTTTTTTTTTTAAGAATTATAGGAAGTGTTGATTTTTCAAAACTAATTATAATAGTAAGTTTTAAAAATATTTATAGTAAATGTCAAATTTGTAGTGTAAACCCCTTTATTTACAATGTGAATAATTTTTTCATAATAAATGAATTTATAGTGTAAATAATGTACTTACCCCTTGTTTACAATGTAAATATTCTTATTTACATAATAAATAAGTTATTTATATTATAAATCTGCTATGTACTATAAATATTTTCAAAACTAATATTTACTTTAGAAAGTTTTAAAAAATATGACATTTCTCTTATTTTCCTTTTTTTTTTACTTTTTAAGTTTTTTTTTTCTTTTTTTTCCTCTTTTCTCCCATTTTCTTTCCTAGCCTCCTATTTTTTCTATATATATTTGTTTAGGTTAATTTCACTTTTTGCCCCTAAACTATGCAATTTGTCACATTTTGACCCTTGAACTTTAAAATATAGCAAATCACACCCTAAACTATTCAACTTATCTCATTTTTATCCTTCCGTTAACAAAACCATTAAATTTTAACGAACTTGAGCACACAGTTTCACTTTTGCCCCTTAAACTATAAAATTTGTCTAATTTTGACACTTCAACCTTAAACTATAACAAATCATACTCTTGAACTATGAAACTTGTCTTATTTTGACTATTTAATTACTAAATCCGTTAAATATTAACGAATTAAATGCTACACACATATATATATATATGTACCTAATCGATTAATTATAAATTGACGGTCAAGATTAAATCTTTTATAATTGACTTCACGCATCTCATATCTACAAATAGGGATTTCACAAACAAATGTACATTTTTGTTGACACAAAATTAATACGAATTTTAAGGTTTTTCTTTTATTTTGAGTCCAATTAAGTGAAGTATTCTGTGTTATGTCATTTTTGTAATTTTCAATCTCAAATTTTAGTTATAAAAGTGAGAAGTATGTTATATTGTACTATCTACGTGTCGTTTTTGTTAGGTACCCATATATCCAATGTTTTTTTTCCTTATTTGTTGGCAATTCTTTTTTTTTTTTTAACTTTAATTCATCTTAAAAATACGATGGAGAAAATTTGATAAAACATTTTGAGCAAAAAAGTAAAACTTTTATCAACAAAATTATATAAAAAAGAAGAAATAGTAAAACTTATATAAGAAATATATAGATATTTTGATTTCAAAATATATGTTGAAAACATATATAAAGCCAAAAGATGAAAATGCTCATTTGTTTCAATTAGTATTCAATAGATTTAATTATGAAATAATTAAAATGGGATAAGTTTTATAGTTTAAGGGTATAATTTGTTAAAGTTTAAAGTTTAAGATTCAAAATAGGATAAGTTATATAGTTTATGGGTCAAAAGTAAAATTATTAGCTCAATACCATTAATATTTAATGGTTTTGTTTATGGAATAGCCACAATGAGACAAGTAAAATAATTTAAGGCTGTGATTTGCAATAATTTAAAGTTCATGGGGTAATATAAGACAAGTTATATAATACAAGGGCCTCCAATGAAATTAACCCTATTTGTTTTTTCTCATTCTTCTATCTGTTTTTTATTTCAAACATATTTATCCTCCTCAATTTGTTTACTCATTTCTTTACATGGTAATACCGCACATGCTTTTCGACTGGTAAATATTAATCTACAAGCAAGATGTCATATTATTTACTACTGCAGTTTACAATCTAAATCTAAAATAATCCTCTTAGAAAATCTGAAGTTGGTGAAGCCCATGGTCCAGCTGTACTCTCAGCTGGTAGAGAGAGAAAGGAACACCACTTTGGAGAGAGGGAGAGAGATAGAGAGAGGCAGAGAGTTGGTTTCTCTCGCTTCGCTTTTTGGTTGTTGTTAGTGTAAATACTGTTTTTTTTTTTTTTTCGTTTGTTATTATTCTAACAAAGAAAAGCCTCACCTTTTCTCTTCTTCTTTCTTTGCATTATAGAGCCATTTAAAAAGAAAAAAAGGACAAGATTTTTTTTTTCTTTTTTTCCCATTTGAACTTTGAAGGATCAGAGTGAGAGGAATTAAAGTAAAAAGCTCTCGGTCTGATTGATTATTCCTTTCTTTTTTTTTTCTTTTTTTCTTTTTTTATATGAGTTGAGCTTATTATTATGGAGCAAAGTGGTGAACGCTCTTCTTCTACTTCAAATCACCAAAGGGGTTTCCGAGTCCAACCTCCATTGGTTAGTCCTACCGATCTCTCTCTGATCCTCTTTCTTTTTTTCTTTTTAAGCATTTTTTTGTTGCGCCTTCTCTCAAATTAATGAATTTTTAGAGATGCCCAGATGGAATTTTGGTTGAATTGTGCTTAATTTTGGAAGATATTGAAACTTTGTTTGTATGATCAGCTCATAGTTTATTTATTATTTTCTGGGAAGCTTTTATTTGTTTGTTTGTTTGTTTGTTCGGTCGTTCGTTCTCAATGCAATGCATTTTTTGCTTTCTGGGTTCTTGTTTTCATTAGCATATATAGTTGCCCAGATGGATTTTTAAGTTTGGGACCTGCCTCTTGAGGAGAAATTTTCGAGTTTTAGTATGTATGTATGTTGAATTTTCCTCTATTTTCTAAGCCTTATCGTTTTATGGAGAATGGAGATCTGGGATTAATGCAGGGTCTGTGATTAAAAGGACATTTTTTTGGATAAATGGATTTCGTGTTGGAATTTTTCTTGCAGTAGCACTCTCAATTTGGTGTCTTTTTTACGCTTGAACAACTGCATTTTGTCATATTGGTTCTTAGAGTTGGAATGTGATAAAGGAGTAGCCAGTCATTTTTGTTAACACGGTTCCTGTTAACTGGTACACCTAAAGTAAAAGTTTGAAAACATTGGAGGGATGATGTTAGTTTATTACAATGAATTTGTGTTGCTTAGTAATGTGCCATTCATTTACTCTGGTGAACATTATGAAATGCTACTGTTGATAGAGTGGCGCAGTGGTTAGGATGTATGTCATTCTTTTTCTCTGATGATGTATCTATTTTTCGATAATCTGTTGCCCATCACTTATAATCTTGTACCGCCATTGGGCTGTGGCATTGGACTTGTGGTGGTGGGCGTTGGGTTAGGTCCTTTTTGCCATTGGTAGACCCTGAGGTTTCTAAAATAACAAAGAGGATGGGGGCGGAATGACAATATCACCTTTTGACATTGGGCGTAGGGATAAGAGAAAAAGAAAGTGCGAAGGATAAGAGAAATTTAGGAATCTAGACAGCAAAGAAGAACAATTTAGACAAAATTAGAACTTTTAATATCAAAAATGGTCGGAAATGAAAAAACAACCACTAGGTGTATTTGAAGAAAATTAGATATAATAATATGATAATCTCAAAATATCAAGAGACAAACATAATTAACCCTAGATTATGTTATTAGATAAAGTATAAATTTGAAAATCATCATAATCTATATCCCATTCCTCATCAACTTTGTTTTTAGTTTTAGCTTTAAATATGCCAGCAAACAAACATGTTAATATCTTCAGATCAATGCTAACTTCATATTGTTTGAGGAGTAGAGAGAGCCGTTGTCTTCCAATTCCAATTACTGCCACTCTCTCTCTGACGCAAATAAATATCCGTCATTTGGTAATAGAAGATTTAAAAGGCTAATTTTTGATGAGTTTAAATTTTTTCCACTACTAGTCATGTTTTGTCTTGATGTATTGTTCTTATTATACAAGAACCAAAAATCCAAACTTTTCCATTTACATTGGCGTTGGCTTCTTATAATCACTTCTTGTTTAACTTGTTCTCAAATTAGTTTGTAATCATAGATTATTTCAAGAAGAAAAGTATGAAATTTGGTCTTTGTATCTTGATATTTCTTGTAGTTTCTGACCTGGAAGCTTTGTAGGTTGATTCTGTGTCATGTTACTGCAAAGTAGACGCAGGCTTAAAGACGGTTGCAGGGGCAAGAAAATTTGTCCCAGGATCAAAACTTTGCATCCAACCCGACATCAATCCCAATGCACACAAGGGCAAAAACTCGCGACGAGAGAGGACCTGCGTTCAGCCTCCCCTCCTGCCAGGCCTACCAGATGACCTGGCAATTGCATGCCTTATCAGAGTTCCTCGTGTCGAGCATAGAAAACTCCGTCTTGTTTGCAAGAGATGGTACCGTCTCCTGGCTGGAAACTTCTTTTATTCTCTTAGGAAAAGTCTTGGAATGGCTGAAGAGTGGGTTTATGTCATCAAAAGAGACCGTGATAGGAGGATTTCATGGCATGCCTATGATCCCACTTATCATATCTGGCAGCCACTTCCGCCTGTTCCTGGAGAATATTCCGAAGCACTAGGTTTTGGCTGTGCTGTCCTTAGCGGTTGCCACCTATACTTATTTGGAGGAAAAGATCCACTGAGGGGTTCCATGAGGCGGGTTATTTTTTATAGTGCCCGGACAAACAAATGGCATAGGGCACCGGACATGCTTCGGAAGCGCCATTTCTTTGGTTCTTGTGTGATTAACAACTGCCTATACGTGGCTGGTGGGGAGTGTGAAGGAATCCAAAGGACTCTCCGTTCTGCCGAAGTTTATGACCCTAACAGAAACCGATGGAGCTTTATCTCCGATATGAGCACAGCTATGGTGCCCTTAATCGGGGTTGTTTATAATGGAATGTGGTTTCTCAAGGGTCTCGGTTCCCATCGCGAGGTAATGAGTGAAGCCTACTCTCCTGAAACTAATACCTGGACTGCAATTAGTGACGGGATGGTTGCTGGTTGGCGCAACCCATGTATCTCTATGAACGGCCAACTGTACGCCTTGGACTGCCGGGACGGTTGCAAGCTTAGGGTGTATGATAGATCCACAGACTCGTGGAACAAATTTATAGATAGCAAGCTTCATTTAGGCAGCTCGCGCGCGTTAGAGGCTGCTGCTCTTGTTCCCCTGAACGGGAAGCTCTGCATCATCCGGAATAACATGAGTATTAGTTTAGTTGATGTTTCTAGCCCTGATAAACACGTTGAAAGCAACCCTCAGTTGTGGGAAAATATTGCTGGGAGGGGCCATTTTAGGACTCTGGTCACTAATTTGTGGTCGAGTATAGCAGGCCGAAGTGGTTTGAAGAGTCACATTCTGCACTGTCAAGTGCTGCAAGCATGAGGGGGGATTGAAATTTGCACTTGCTTATCACGCTCGCAAAAGGCAAGACTGAAATTGAGAATTATCGATAGCATCTGTGCCGGCAGTGTTCGGAAGATCAAGACGAAGCATGAAACCGTTGGACATCGCCGATCTCATTGCTCATAAGAGATTTCATGTTGTATCTATTGATGCTTTCATTCGTTTACTAGCAAGGGTAATTTTGTCATTGGCTATGGCGAGCGATGGAAAAGGAGGTGTTTCTTCGTTTCAGCAACAGAAATAGAGGTCATTTCTTTACATTTATGGGAAAGAAAAACGAGTAGATTCTTGTAAATCTTGTTACCGGGGAATTAGGTCAGTTGGTCTTTCGTTCATTGTGGGATGATATTGCGTTGGTAGTATGTAATCTTTAGATCTGAGATGCTTTGTGAATATACATGGTCACTAGAGAACATTCAATATATACTTAAAATTAATCTGTCTATGAAGCTGATTTATGTTGCATGTTTTGTTACCTTAAATCTGTCTTGTCAGAATCAACAATATTTGTACTTTTGATATCCTTTAATTAGGAATTGTAAATGTAGCTTTAGGTAGTCAATCTTTTGTCCATTGAATTTTTGAGGTCATACTAGAATAGAAATAGGCTTTCAATATGGTAAAAGAAACAAAGCAAGCAAGTTGAGTTACATGATCTTGGAACAACTCCTCAAATGAGGAAAGAATTGTGGTTATTGACTTAAGGAAACCCAATAGATAGGCATGAGCCATCTTTCTTGCTAAACCCCTCGAGCTATCATCTCGTGGTAGCGTTTTAGCGACTCTTCGCGCTGAATCTTGAGCTGGTTGCGGAAATTCTTGATGAAAGCTTCTGCTTGATCATTAATGTCACCATCTACAGCACTCGACCGCTTGCTTAACTCTTTCTTTCTTGTAGTTTCCTTCACTTTGTCTTTCATCCTGTAGTCACCAGAACTGAAAACTTCTCTGCTTTGATCCATGACAGCTGCTTGGTCGGGAAACTTCTCAGCCGAAATATTTGTGTTGATGTCAGACTGAGAAGGAAATTTAGAGAGAAGATAGGCTTGAAGTTGCTCTTTGATGTTCACAAAACACCTTGTATTTATGGATAAATTCTCAAGTTAGAACATAGAAGCATGGAAAAAGCAAAAAAGGAAACAGCCAAAGAAAGTTGAAAAACATGCCAAAGTTATGCTTGTAAAAAAAAAAAAGGCATCAAACGGGCTTGCGTAAACAAAAGAGAAACGCCAACTTGGAGTAAATCTATTTTATTGCCTACTTGGTTTCGTAGCGGGAATGATGGTTTTTTTAAGATTCTTTCTCGTGGTTAAACATTGGTGACGACAAGCCCAACATTATTAACTTATTAATATTGTTATTATGCATATTCGGTAGCTTATATATATATATATTTATATATATATATTATAAATGATGTTATGCCTTGATGATGCTTATTACCTCTAAATATTTTTAAGTTATACTTGTACATGTCCACAGATATATTTCAGGTTATGTAATTATATATAGATTTTGAAGGATCTAATATTGAGATATATGCACCACAAAAGTCCTAATATTTTAATGTTATATTTATGAGATATATTATAATAAGTTGGTAATGGAGATACTTTTAACATTAGGTTAAATTGGAGCCAGAATTGAGTAATGTTAAACATTATTTTCATGTTAATCACATGGATTCTGGTGTGTCATTACATCATTATTGTCTTACAATATATATATATATATATATATATATATATATTTGGTGGTTGTCTTTCCTTTAGGAAACCAAAAAGCCTTAAATTCTTGTTTCTCTTTACACCAATTCTAGTGAAGTATAAGATAATTAAAAGCCACTCAAAAAAAAAAAAAAAAGATAACTAAATGAGAAATTAAAGTATTATTAAGACGGTACAATTAAATAAACTAATTTTAAATGATAATTAATGAAATGCTCTGCTCATCGAATCATATTCTAATTGAATGAAAACATGTCAATATGGTGAGTGCATGACATTAGGAAATGTGTCCAGTTTGGCATCCAAACCAGACCCACGTTGATAACATTTTTTGTTTTATATGGTAAAATTGTTAGTACTTTTGTGTCTCAATAAATATTGATTATTGAGCATTAATCTTGGTTTGAGCAGGTAAGTGTGTGGAGTATATGCTCAAAATCACATGGTGTTCACACATAGTTGCAAGGGAACACGTAGAACCTATCGAAGAATAGCGTCGATGGATCAGAAAAAAGCTAAAAATGAAAAAAAAAATTAAAAAATTAAAAAATAAGATAGTTATATATGTTGAAACACATGGTCATGAGCTGTACAGATTCTTGTTAGTCATACTTGCCTAACTTAGGAGATTACACTTAACTACAGGAGATTGTGAGGTTGTAATTGAGGAATCTGATTTGTATAACCTGATTTTAGGAGAATATATCATGTAAACACTCTATATATAACTTGTACAGATGATTCAGAAAAAATATATAGAAAAGAAAAAAAAAAGAAAAACATATAATTGTTTATCATCTATTTTATCATGGTATCAGAGCCAATCTCCGGTTCTCTCAAATAGTCTTGAATATTACCCAGAATCTCAAACCATAAAAGTTTTGTAATTTTTTTGAATTAATATATATATATATATATTTTTGGGCATCGATTCAAGGCCCCTTGTTTCAAGAACAAACCTTGTTCAGTGCCGATATACTCTGCTCAGCGACTCCTTCCGAAGATAAGTGCCACCAATCTGTTCACCGTCGCTATTGCCTGTGTAGTTCTCTCACTCAGACTCATCCTCACACTTCTCCTTTGTTGCTTGCCGTCTCCCATCAAAGCCCATTTGGTATTATCATTCAAAGGCTTTATTTGCACATATATATATATATATATATATATATATATATTTCATTCGTTTCCATTGCTTCCGTGACCATTTGTTGTTATTATGGTTATTACTAAAAAAAAAAAAACAAAACAAAAAAAAAATTCCAGAATAAAAAAAAATAAAAAAATAAAAAATAATAATAGAAAAATGAGTGAAAAAGCTCCAGAATCATTTGGGAACAAATACATCCCGGTTGTGGTTCAGTCCGAAGGAGTATTCAATGCAGGAATCACCCTTAATGAATCAAATTATGATATATGGTCACAATTGATGGAAATGCAAATCACTGAAAGAGATAAAATCTTCTACATTCGTGGCAAGACCAAGCCACCTGCAGAGTCAGATGAAGGCTACGAAAAATGGTATACTGAAAATCAAAAGGTCAAAAGGTGGTTATTAATGTCTATGTCTCCAGAAATTACGAGGCGTTATTTACGCCTTCCCACTGCCCATGACATTTGGGATGCCTTGTCAAAAGCATTCTATGACGGAAGTGATGAATTGCAAGTTTTCACATTGAATCAAAGGGCCTTCTCAGCAAAACAAAAAGGAAGAATCCTCTCCGTGTATTATGGGGAGCTGATTGAAATTTTTCAAGAGTTGGACCATCGTGATAAGGTGGTTATGCAGGATCCAGAAGATGTCCAAGCCTACCGAAAGTCCATCGAACGATTAAGAGTTCACATATTTCTTGCTGGATTAGATGAGGATTTTGATCAAATTCGAAGAGAGATTCTACGCAGAGACACAGTGCCAAACTTGGATGAGTGTTACTCTTTGGTTCGACGGGAAGCTGTTCGTAGTGCCACCTTAAAAGGAGATTCTGGAGCGTCTGAAACTAGTGCTATAGTGGCTCGGAACCAATCTACTCAGAGTCAGCAAGATCGAGCAAGGTCCAACAATGGTAGAATGACTAATGGTATTGACAAGTCTTCTTACAAATGTACTCATTGCAATCGAACTGGTCATATCAAAAGTCGTTGTTTTGAGCTGGTGGGATATCCAGAATGGTGGGATCATAGTCGCTCAAAGAAAAATCAAAAGGAAACTTCCACAGCCGCAGTTGTTGAAACAAATACTACAGAAGAACAACCCTCAGCATTGGTAATAGCTGTAGACAATGATGTTAAGGTTTTAAATATTTCTACACTTGTTTTGAGTAGTGCATGGATAATTGATTCTGGTGCTACTGATCATATGACATTTGAGTCTAGACAGGTCTCACCACTTAATCACTCCACCCAAAAATTTGTCTCCACTGCAAATGGAACTTCGACCCCAATCATTAGGGAAGGATCATTATCTCTAACAGATTCATTAAATTTGGACTCTGTTTTAGTTGTTCCATCGTTAGATTATAACCTTTTGTCAGTTTCTCAAATAACAACTACCTTAACTTGTGTTGTAATTTTTTGGCCTGATTGTTGTGTGTTTAAGGACATCAAAACCAGGAAGACGATTAGTTGTGGTACTAGGCGGGGTAAGCTATATTACTTGGACTTGGAATCAAAGAGTACTGAAAGCCTACGACAAGCTCTACAAGTGGGTGACTCCAAAGACAACAAAAGAAAGTAGAAATATGGTTATGGCATCGACGTTTGGGGCATGCTTCCTTTGGATATATCAAAAAATTGTTTCCCAGTTTATTTACGAAAGTTGACGTTTCTAGTTTTCAGTGTGATGTTTGTGAACTTGCGAAAAGCCGTCGTGCTTCATTTCCTTTACGATTGAATAAAAGTCCAGTTCCTTTTATGCTTATTCATTCTGATGTTTGGGGTCCATCTAAAGTCACTAGTTTGGGTATGTCACGTTGGTTTGTAACATTTATTGATGATTGTACCAGGATGACATGGTTGTGCTTGATGAAATCCAAGTGTGAAGTAAACTCAATATTCCAAAAGTTTCATAAAACAGTTGAAACTCAGTATAATGCAAAGATTCAGGTTCTTTGCAGTGACAATGGCGGAGAATATCATAATACTGAACTTCAACAATATTTGGAAACTCAAGGAATGATTCATCACACCACTTGTTCCAACACACCCCAACAAAATGGGGTTGTAGAGCGAAAAAATCGACACTTGTTGGAGGTTGTCCGAGCTTTACTGATTGAAGCTCATATGCCATTATCTTACTGGGGAGAAGCGCTAATTTTTGCAGCCTATGTAATCAATCGGGTACCCTGCAGCACCATCAACTTCAAAACACCATTCCAAACCCTCATTGAAGCAATTGTGGCCCCAACTATCCCAAATTTACCGCCTTGTGTCTTTGGTTGTGTGGTATTTGTACACCTCCACAAGCATCAACGCACCAAGTTAACTCCTCAAGCATTGCGATGTGTCTTTGTCGGGTATGCCACACATCAAAAAGGGTACCGGTGTTATCATCCTCTGACACATCGATTATTTGTCACGATGGATGTTGTTTTCCATGAAGAAACCATGTATTTCTCAAAGCCTGAATTTCAGGGGGAGTACCAACAGGAAATTCAAACTCTAGATTATGATAAACAAGATGAAGGCAATTTGGATATAAGTGGTATAACATTGGATATAGGTGATAATGCCTCGCAAAGGGGACAGAATCAGGAAATGGGTGAAATGAATTTAAGTGATATGGCATTGGATCTAAGTGGTGATGAGCACCCAATAACTGAAGAAGTGGGCCTATCTCAAACTCTGGATGAAACTGAGTCCCTTAATCAAATGGCTCCTTCTCCATCTGACATACCACACCAATCGCTTGCTGAAGATGTTCCTGAGCCACTCAGAAGAAATTACCACAACGTCACAATAGAGGTATTCCTAAACCCACATATGAGCCTGAACTGTCTAGTAAAGTCAAATATCCCATGAGCCATTATGTGTCCAACCATCGCTTGTCAGAATCAAATATGTCTTTTATGAATCAATTATCTGCTGTATCTATTCCTAATAGTGTGCAGGAAGCCTTAACTGACCCTAGGTGGAAAGCGGCCATGAACGAGGAGATGAAATCTCTGGAGAAGAATGAGACATGGGAACTAGTTGATCTTCCACCAGGAAAGAAACTAGTTGGATGTCGATGGATTTACACTATGAAGTACAAGGCAGACGACACAATTGAACGCTTTAAAGCAAGACTTGTAGCAAAAGGATGTACTCAAACCTATGGGGTTGATTACACAGAAACATTTGCACCTGTAGCAAAAATCAACACAGTTCGAGTCCTGTTTTCTTTAGCTACAAACTTGGATTGGCCATTACAACAATTTGATGTGAAGAACGCTTTTCTACATGATGACTTATTAGAAGAAGTCCACATGGATCTCCCACCAGGGTGCATGATACCCGAAAGACATAGCCAGAAGGTATGCAAGTTAAAGAAAGCATTGTATGGGCTGAAACAATCTCCAAGAGCATGGTTTGGAAGGTTTACAAAGTCCATGACAGCCTTTGGCTACCATCAGGGCAATTTAGATTATACTCTTTTCCTCAAAAAAGGGCAAGGTAAGATCACCGCACTTATTGTATATGTGGATGACATGGTGGTTACAGGAAATGATCCTGAAGAAAGGAAGGCCTTACAAGATTACTTGTTCACAGAATTTGAAATGAAAGATCTAGGCCCTCTAAAATATTTTCTTGGGATTGAAGTATCTTGATCTAATAAAGGAATATTTCTATCTCAAAGAAAATATGCATTAGATCTGTTACAAAAAACTGGTATGTCAGCATGTCAACCGGTTGATACACCAGTGCAAGAGGGTCTAAAACTATGTGTTGAGCCCAACCAGGTACCAGCTGACAAAGGAAGATACCAAAGACTTGTAGGGAGATTGATGTATTTATCACATACCAGACCAGACTTGGCTTATGCTTTAAGTATTGTTAGCCAGTTTATACATAATCCTGGAGAACAACATATGGATGTCGTTATGCACATTTTGAGGTATTTGAAAGCTGCTCCAGGAAAAGGAGTATTATTCACTAAAAATGCAGACTATCAAAGCATAGAAGCATATACTGATGCCGATTGGGCTGGAGTTGTGGATGACAGGAGATCTACTTCTGGTTACTTTACCTTTGTAGGAGGTAATCTGGTAACATGGAGAAGCAAGAAACAAAATGTTGTTGCTCGCTCTAGTGTAGAAGCTGAATTCAGAGGTATGGCGCTTGGACTTTGTAAGGCATTATGGCTAAGACTCCTCTTGCATGATTTGGGTTATCTATCTGAGCAACCTATCCGACTATTTTGTGACAACAAAGCCGCATGTGACATCGCATATAATCCAGTACAACATGATCGTACAAAGCATGTTGAAGTGGATAGATTTTTCATCAAGGAAAAGTTGGATAAAAAAATTGTGGAATTACCTATGATTCGATCAGAGGATCAGTTAGCTGACATCCTCACCAAAGCAGTTTCAAATCGAGTGTTCTCAAAGTTTTTAGACAAGTTGGGCATGTGGGACATCTATGCTCCAACTTGAGGGGGAGTGTTGAAACACATGGTCATGAGCTGTATAGATTCTTGTTAGTCATACTTGCCTAACTTAGGAGATTACACTTAACTACAGGAGATTGTGAGGCTGTAATTTAGGAATCTAATTTGTATAACCCAATTTTAGGGGAATATGTCATGTAAACACTCTATATATATCTTGTACAGATGATTCAGAAAAAATATATAGAAAAGAAAAAAAAAAGAAAAACATATAATTGTTTATCATCTATTTTATCAATATATGCTCTTTAATAGGTAAAAAAGCAGGAATAAGAATAACATGTATGTTTATATATTATATTACCAACTTGAATTAGATTAAGTGATTGTTGATATAGTTGTTCCTTAGGAGGCATTTGTCGCTTAGCCTCCTAGAACTGTTAAAACTGTTGGTTAACATCAATATTAGTTGGAACCAAAAACATAAGTTTAAATCGTAACTTGTAGTTATAACCATTGTTTGAAAGTTACGTAGAAAAGTTACTTTGAACCAAAATTAATTGAAACCATTGTCATGAATTTGAACCATTGTACCAAAAATAATACTTTGAGCGAGTAACAGAATATGTGTATTGTTTTCATTAATTATTTGCTAATAATTAATCTTTTTAGGAAATTTGCTAAAAATTATATCAAACCTAATTAAAAATTAATACAGTCTAAAAAATGTTATAAAATTGAATCACATCAAGATAAGAATCGTTAGAGCATGAATGTTCAGACAAGCAACATTCACTATTGTGATGTTTTGTAGATAAATGTGGTGTTTGGCAACTTATTCGAAACTATAGTTACTATTGGTTTTCGAAAACGATTTTGACGAAAATAACAGAAACGTGATAATAGTGCAAAAAATGTATATAACAAAAATTTTCCTAAAACTTTTGTAAAACATGTTGTAGATTATATTAATATAACGCAATATATATATATATATATATATAATTTTTCTTACTCAAATGAAGAGAAGATATAGAATTCTTCTAACCGAAAAGGACATTCTTAAAAAGAAATCACTGTCTTCCTCACTTAGTCTTTGGCATCAGATGGACGAACGAGTGGGCACAGATGGAATCAGGGTTTTTAAAAGATTACTCGCTTACTTTTGTCACCTATTAATCTCAAAACATGAGCAAAACAGGTATTAGGATCAACAACGCTTCTTCTTCTTTCTTTCTTTCTCTCTCTACATGCCTAAGTGAGGGTTTTGGCAGAGTTTTTGCCGTCTCTCCAAGACTCACTATTATGTGTAAAATGAGGCCTCTATTTATAGAGAATGAGAGACATTAATTCTGTAAGCTTATTTTATTTTAATTTTAAATATCAAATATTTAATTAAAATAAAAGACACAAGTTTCCTTTCTTTATACAGCATGTGGCGTCATACACAAAAAGATACTCGGTGCTTGTGGCACTAATCACCAAGTTGTATAAGAAGGAATACTGCCTGTTACCAATCTCATTTGTTTCCAAATTTAACTTTTCAAATTTAAATCAAATCATATTTATCCCAAGTTAGAAATTCCAAATATGGAAACTTGGTGAACAAGATTTGGATTGCACATGGAACTTTTCCTTGCGCCAGTCTATGCTGCACTTCCAAAATTAATTATTATTTATTATTAAATAATAAGATTATTTAATAATTATAAACTAATTCATGTTTAACTTATTTTGAGTGATATGTAATTTAGAATTCCATAATTCTAAATTTTTTAATTAAACTAATAATTCCACTTGTCCAAATAGTATTTATAAGGATGACGGGGGACTAATGGACCCATAATTTTAAACTCCAATAAAACCAATATATTAATTAAACTCTTTATGTTACTCCACTAAAAACTTAAAATTGCATTCTTGAAATTATAGATATAATTATATTGGAAAAAGAGTGCGCAGCGAAATTTTAAAAATTTTACATCAGAGTATTTTATAAAACACAAGTTTGACGTGCTATATGCATAAATTAACCAGATCTTACTAACCTCTGTGTGCTGAAAAGCTTCCGCAATCTGTGAAGAGAAGTAACATTCTAAAAGAGCCTCAACCAACTGGTCTTCTTTGCTATTCTTTATCCACGACCGGAGTAAGTGTGGGTTCACACGTATAGCTCTTCCACCAGGTGACTCTCTTTCCAACCAATCGAGAGAACCCAAAGCTAGTGTTCGTGATTTGTGAAAAAAAAGCTCTCTGGGAGTTTTTAGATCCTCACCAATAGAATATCACTCTTAATCTCTCAACTGATCGGAGTAACTCTTAAGATTACTCCCTTTATATAGAGGTTGGGCTTAGGGTCAGTCCTTATCAGAATAGGTCTCAAAACTTAAAACAGAATCAAGTTTGGATCAATATCTGATAAGATCCGCTTGAAAACGCGTAATCTTATCCTTTGCTCATCGGTAGGCCGAACTGCCGAATAAAAATCTAGTGAATATTTTATTTTCCACCCAAGATTCTATAGGATAAAGTCTCAGTTTTAATTCAAATAACCCAATAGAAAAGTTATCTGATCAAAACAACTTTATCTAGATAACCTCTAGGAAAATAAATGAATTCCTAATAATTCTACAAGTTTATCTTGATCTAATTTATCCAAAATTAAATCAACCGGTAAACAAACAAGAATTATCCGATCCAAATAATTCAACAAGTTTATATTGAATTAATTTTTTATCACAAAATTAATTCAATCGATAAACAGACATGAATTATTTGATTCTTCTAAATTTTAACTAATCTGATAAATCTGACATAAGTAACCAATTATTGAAAAAGCACGTCATATCGTTACAGGATGTTGTGAGCTAGCAAAGGGGACCAAATGGACCTATATAGTTCAAGCTGTCGATAATTATGAAACCCAATATCCCAGATATACACTTCATAATTATCAACTCCAACGCTATTCCACTAAAAGATTGGAGCTGCACTCTCGAACTACATAGAATTACGAAGCCTATATAGCTAAGTCTTCATGACTTATCATAGTATATCGTATCCCCATAGGATTATCCACAACCGGCTTAAGGACAAGTTCTGTCTTACCTTCCTGATTATTTTTATCTTACTCCATTATCTCACCATCGAAAAACTTACTATCCAAAGACAGTATACCATTCAGTTACACCTGTGTATCCAAATGGTTGAGCACTCCAGTTTTTCAATTACAAGATAACACATATAAGAGGATATCTCTACTCCTAAAGAGGAGCCATAGATTCCAAATCTATGAATAACAAGTCTACGCTATCAAGAGTCATGCCTCTAACGTACCAGCATCATACTACTATTAAGATATGGGTGTCACCCTTTGGTATATAAAAAGACACAAGTTAAGACAACGGGCCCACTATTCATCTCAGGATTAAGATACAACATAAATGATTGTCTAAAGTAAATCGATTTGCCAAGATAAAATTATTAATCCAAATCAATTCACTTTATGTCCCGATCCAACACATCGTCACCTATGACAACGTGCCAATGTTTCTATTCACGCAGTCCACCTCCGATGGTCAAGACAAAATCTCCCAATAGAGATATAGACAACATAACAATCTTTACATAAATAAAGCGCCCAACTTTATTCCCTCGATGCGGATCTTATGATTTAGACCGTCACCTTAAGAATCGTGTCTTTCGCATAATCTGTCCATCATATGCCCAATTCTTAAAGGTTTAGACCGACAGTCTCAGACTATTATTTGCTTAACATACATTCAACAAATATGAACGTAAAGATGACAAGATTTGGTATATGAATAATGAATAAATTATTTATTGATAAAAATGCCTCCAAAAAACAAATTACATTTTTACTCTTTAGGGCATACATGTCTAACAATCTCTCACTCGCACTAAGTGAGTAAATATGACAAATCTCGCATCCCCATAGCTTCCACATGCCTCTCGAAGACTCTTCCAGTAAGTGTCTTCGTAAATAGATCAGCTAAATTGTCATCTGATGTGATCTTGCATACCATGACATGCCCGCCCTCAACAAAGTCCTTTATCACATGATAGTTTCGATCAATATGCTTACTTTTCTTGTGAAATCTTGGTTCCTTAGCATTAGCTACCGCCACACTATTATCACTAAACAGTGATATCGTCTTATCCATACCAGGAACTACCTCAAGATCCCTAAGGAACTTGTGGAGCCACACTGCTTCTTTCGAAGCATCACTAGTTGCCACATACTCAACCTCCATCATTGAATTCAAAGTGTAATCTTGCTTGGCACTTCTCCAACTAATGGTACCGTCGTCCAGAGTAAACACAAAACCCAAAGTCGATTTCCTAGAATCTAGACATGATTGAAAATCTGAGTCAGTGTATCTTAAAGGAGTCAAGTCCTCACTCGAATACACAAGCTTATACCCTCGAGTCCTTCTCAGGTACTTGAAAATATGCTTTACCGCAACCCAGTGGTTCGATCCCAGATCCGCCTGAAATCGACTTACAATCCCGATAGCATAACTAATATCTGGTTGTGTGCAACGCATGGCATACATGAGAATACATACTGCCGAAGCATAGGGCACCTTCTTCATGTATTCTCTTTCTTTATAAGACTTTGGAGAGTCTTTCTTAGAAAGAGTAATTCCAGGACTAGATGGTTGCCCATCTTTCTGGGAATTCTACATTGCAAACCTCCTGAGAATTTTATCTATGTAGCCGGCCTATGACAAAGCTATCATTTTGTTCATCCTATCCCGAAAGATTTGGATACCGAGAACAAAATTAGCCTCACCTAAGTCCTTCATGTGACACTGCTTGGTCAACCATAATTTGATCGATGACAATGCCCCAACGTCATTGCCAATTAGCAGAATGTCATCTACATAAAGCAGTAGAAAAACCACCTTCCTATCTTTAATGTGTTTATAAACACATGGCTCATCCACATTTTGTGAGAACCCATAAGTCTTGATCACCTGATCAAATCTTATGTTCCAAGAACAAGAAGCCTGCTTAAGTCTATAAATTGACTTTAGCAACTTACAAACCTTACCCTCTTGACCCGTGACCTTGAACCCGTCTGGTTGTTTCATATAAATGGACTCATCAAGATAGCCATTTAGAAAAGCCGTCTTGACATCCATCTGTCAAATCTCATAGTTGAGAGCTGCACCTATAGACAAGAGAATCCGGATGGACTTAAGCATGGCTACAGGCGAAAAGGTTTCCTCATAATTGATTCCTTCCTTTTGCATATAACCCTTAGCTACCAATCTAGCCTTAAAGGTTTCGACCTTTCCATCCACTCCTCTTTTCCTCTTGTAGATCCACTTACACCCTATAGGTTTTACCCCTTCAGGAAGATCCATAACCTCGCAAACCTGATTAGTCTCCATAGACTTCATCTGTATGTTCATGGCCTCTGTCCAGAGTTTTGAATCAACATCCTCTATAGCCTCTATGTAAGTATAAGGATCCCTGTAATATTCATCCAGTTTAGCCAAGAAGACTTTTTCATTGAACATATACCTCTCAGGTTGACGCCCGGTCCTCCCACTACGCCGAAGCCCCTTAGGTTGTTGTTCAGGTTCATTTGGTTTTTCTACACTAATCGGAACGGTTTCATTCGGAACCTCCAAAGTGATTGGATCACTCCTTAACTCTTCAAGCACCACTTTGCTTCGAGGTTTAAAGTCGTCCATGTAACTCTCCTCAAGAAAAGTTGCATTAATTGAAACCACGACTTTATTTTCCTTTGGGTTATAGAAATAATACCTTTTAGTCCCTTTTGGATATCCTACAAATATGCAAACTTTCGAACGTGCTTCCAACTTATTCGGATCCTTAAATAGGACATGAGCTGGACATCCCCATTTGCGAATATGGTTTAAGGATGTATTCCTACCCGTCCATAACTCATGAGGAGTTTTAGGGACCAATTTTGAAGGCACATTGTTCAAAAGATAACATACGGTTTGTAGTGCATATCCCCAAAAGGATAAAGGCAATGATGAATAGCTCATCATCGACCTAATCATGTCTAATAAAGTCCTATTTCTTCTCTTCGCTACGCCATTTTGCTACAGAGTGCCCGATGTAGTCAAATGGGATAAAATCCTATTCTCTAATAAGTGTCCCAAGAACTCATCAAAAAGGTATTCATCACCTCGATCAGATCAAAGTGTCTTTATAGGTCTATCCAATTGTTTTTCCACTTCAACCCGAAACTCCCTGAACTTGTTAAGTTTCATTTATGTGATGCATCAAGTACACATACCCATATCTTGAGTAATCATCAATAAAAGTGGCGAAGTACTCATACCCTCCTCGTGCCCAGATGTTCATCGGTCTGCAAACATCACTACGCACAAGTTCTAGAACCCCTTCAGCCCTATTGCCCTTAGACCCAAATGGTCTTTTGGTCATTTTACCCTCCAAACAAGATTCACATTGAGGTATAGATTCCACCTTTAAGTTACTTAAAGGTCCATCCCTTACCAACCTTTGAATCCTATTCAGGTTAATATGACCAAGGTAGAAATGCCAAAGATAAGTCTTATTAGAGTGAGAAGTTTTAAGTCTTTTAGAGTTATTATCATTCATCTCAGCATTAAGCAATAAGTCCATCTTAGGTTTGATAAAATATAGATTATTTTGCATCCATCCAGAACAGATAAAATATTTGTTTTTACGAATCACCACTTTATTATTAAAAGAAACCAAATAGGAGTCTTTAAATAAACAAGCCACAGAAATTAAATTCCTTTTACATTTAGGAACATAAAAACAATCTTGCAAAAACAAATTCTTGTAATTATCAAAATGAAGATGGACATCTCTCACTGCTTCCGCTGAGACCAAGGATCCATCGCCCATCTGAAGTGTGAAGTCTTCATGTAGTAGACTTCTCGTTTCTTTAAACCCCTGCAGAGAAACACAAACATGATTAGTTGCACCGGAATCTATGACCCAAGTGTCACTACATTCCTCAACCAAACAAGTTTCTAAATACAGATCACACCTACTTCCTTTAGAAAGGAAGTCCTTGCCATGCTTCTTTATATGCCCGACCTTCCCACAGAAGAAGCACTTAAGCTTCTTTGGGTTCTTCTTCTTCTTCTTCTTGCTCTTGGTGCTAACAAGAATAGAAGACTTCCAATTCTTGGCCCGTTGCTTCTTTCCATTCTCAGAGTTACGATTGGAACTAGAAGCAGCTACCATATTGGCCTCACCACCCGCAGGAGACTCCCTGATCAGCAATTCGAACTCCTGTTACTGTTTCGTCAATTCTGTTAAGGTCATATCCCGTTTATTGCTTAAATTAAAAGTAGCTCTAAATAGAATAAATTCCTTAGATAAAGTCTCAAAGACCATAGTCATCTGATTTTCAACATCAATGTCGGCTCTATTGGTTTGAGCCTCAGCGAGGTAACCTATGACCAACATCATGTGCTCCTTTACAGATGTCCCCAGTCTCTATTTACAGTTTAAGAGTTTCCGAAGCGCCCCTTACCACTTTGTTATGGCCTGGCCTCCAAACATATCTTCAAGATTATCTAAGATCTACTTTGCAGTCTCATAATCCTGATGTTGAGCCTGCATCACATTCTTCATGCTAGCCATAACATAGCAGCGGGCCTGATCATTTGCATCTTTTCAGCGATCGTACGCTTGGAATTGCTCATTAGTTGAGTCTCCCGTAGGCTCGGGAGGACAAGGGGTTGTCAGTACATATTTCAGTTTCTCAAAGGAAAGGACGATAAACAGGTTTCGTTTCCAATCATTATAATTCTCTCCAGTTAATAGGTTTTTGTCAAGTATCGATGATAAAACGCTTTTAGACATTTTTAATCTACAATAAAGAATCATATACCAAACATAAGCAAACATATCATAATAATTTAGTAAGATAACACAATCATGTAAAAAATATACAAATGTGTTTATGTGTTGAAACCTTGAAAATATCACAACCTTACAAAGATAATTCAAACTCAGAATTCAACAAGCTCCTAGGGGAGTTATGCCAAATTCAATCAGGAACACGGATCCCCTCCTGATTAATATATATCATTCAGGACCCGTATCCAACATATATTAATAATCGTTTCTTTGGCCATTAATTTTATTAACAGAGCTCCTAGGGGAGGTTAATAATAAAATTAATGTGAGTGTATAACCATTGTTTCAATATTTTATCCATGATTTATAATCACCACCTAGGGGTGTGCAACCATAAATCATGCTAAAATACCTTATCCTCTCAAAGATCCAATCTGGTACATGTTAGAAATCCCTTCCTAGGGGTCGGGACCACCATATTCTACCTATGGACCAACGATGGAGGCCTTAGGTTCTCTCTTCGAAAACCTTCTCCCACTCACTCTTTTGAAATCAAGGTTTTATTTTAAGAACATGTATGAACAATTAATATGATTGGCACTTCCTATTCTATATGACATGTTATCAATATACATAGCAAATCATATTATAATGCAGATAAGCAAAGCAATCAAGCAAAGCTACAAACAAAATAATAATAACCGTAATATTATGGTTCCACCCTAGAGAATAGAAAACTAAGATTACCAGAGAATAATCGATACATATTATCGATTCTTCATGCTTGAATCCTCAAGCTGTATCATTCTTCATGTAATGCCCATCTTCAAGTCTTCAATCCCATATGAATCAAATACTTAATATTTCCAGTCATATCCAAATTTAATGTTTCTCAGAATTGTCCCAAAAATAAAATTAAAGCTGTATTGAAAACTGCACCTTTTTTGAAAAAAATTTCAACTCTCAGTCGACAAGTCAATCTGGGTGATCGGCCTACCGGTCATGCTCTATCGACCTGCTGATCAAGAAGATCGGCCTGTCAACTCATGAAAAATCGGCCTATCGAACTGGAAGTTTGGCCTACCGTCAGAGCCTTTGATTTCTACTCTGCTGACAACCTGTCGAACCTCACGTCTGGCCTACTGATCTGTGACCATTGACCTGCCAAACTATGGGGTTCGGCATGCTGACCGAGCATAAATCTCTCATTCCAAAAAATATAATTTTTAATGCAATTCATTAATTTTATTTTGAACAATTCAAAAACATAAAATTAGATACTCAAGAAATACCTAGGAGCGCCATCATCATACTTCTAGATCTGTCTTCTAGATCCGTCTTCTTCGAATAATTATTTAATTACAAAATTCTTACAAATTTAAAAATTAAATAACAATTCCTAGACGGAGATGATAGTCCGCCATCTAATTACATGAAAAACTTAAATACACATTCTAACCTCTCAGGAACCATAACCGGCATGAATTAATTAATTAATAATTAATTAAATAACATTTTGATCAACCATAATTAATTAATGAACATTCACCATATAATCTATGACAACATATAATTATATAGAAACCTATAGTGCCAACTCTCTATAAAATTAAATTCAAGCATAGGAGAGATTAAGATCACAAAATTTATACATATAACATGATCACAAACTCATAAATTTATGTAAAAACCATGGCTCTGATACCAATTATTGGAAAAAGAGTACGCAGTAGAATTTTAAAAATTTTACATCAGAGTATCTTCTAAAACACAAGTTTGACATGCTATATGCATAAATTAACCAGATCTTACTAACCTCTGTGCGCTGAAAAGCTTCCGCAATCTGTGAAGAGAAGTAACGTTCTAAAAGAGCCTCAACCAACTTGTCTTCTTTACTATTCTCTATCCACGACCGGAGTGAGTGTAGGCTCACACGTACAACTCTTCCACCAGGTGACTCTCCTTCCAACCAATCGAGAGAACCCAAAGCTAGTGTTCGTGATTTATGAACAAGAGCTCTCAGGGTGTTTTCAGATGCTCACCAATAGAATATCACTCTTAATCTCTCAACTGATCTGAGTCACTCTTAAGACTTACTCCCTTTATATAGAGGTTGGGCCTAGGGTCAGTCCTTATTAGATTAGGTCTCAAAAACTCGAAATAGAATCAAGTTTGAAAAAATATCTGATAAGATCCGTGTGGAAATGCGTAATCTTATCATTCGCTCATCGGCGAGCCAAACACGTCCATCGGTAGGCCAAGCATGTGGATCGGCAGGCCGAACTGTCGAATAAAAATCTAGCAAATCTTTTATTTTTCATCCGAGATTTTATAGGATAAAGTCTCATTTTTAATTTAAATAACCCAATAGAGAAGTTATTTGATCAAAACAACTTTATCTAGATAATCTATAGGAAAATAAATGAATTCCTAATAATTCTACAAGTTTATCTTGATCTAATTTGTCCAAAATTAAATCAACTGATAAACAGACAAAAATTATCGGATCCTAATAATTCAGCAAGTTTATCTTGAATTAATTTTTATCACAAAATTAATTCAACTGATAAACAGACATGAATTATTTGATTCTTCCAAATTTTAACTAATCTGATAAATCCGACATAAGTCACCAATTATTGAAAAAGCATGTTGTATCGTTACAGGATGTTGTGAGCTAGCAAAGGGGACCAAATAGACCTATATAGTTCAAGCTTTCGATAATTATAAAACCCAATATCCCAGATATACATTTCATAATTATCAACTCTAACGCTATTCCACTAAAAGCTTGGAGCTGCACTCTCGAACTGCATAGAATTATGAAGCTCGTATAGCTAAGTCTCCATGACATATCATAGTGTATCGTATCCCTATAGGATTATCCATAACCAGCTTAAGGACAAGTTCTATCTTACCTTTTTTGATTTTTTTTATCTTACATTCCATTATCTCACCATCGAAAAACTTATTATCCAAAGACTGTATACCATTCGGTTACACCTGTGTATCCAAGTTGAGCGCTTCAATTTTTCAATTACAAGATAACGCATATAAGAGGATATCTCTACTCTTAAAGAGGAGCTATGGATTCCATATCTATGAATAATAAGTCTACGCTATCAAGAGTCATGCCTCCAACGTACCGGGATGCATACCACTATTAAGATGTGGGTGTCACCTTTTTGGTACGTCAAAATATACAAGTCAAGACAATGGGCCCACTATTTATCTCAAATTAAGATACAACACAAATTATTGTCTAATGTGTATCGATTTGCCGAGACAGAATTATTAATCCAAATCAATTCACTTTATATCACAATCCAACACATCGTCACCTATGACAACGTGTCAATGTTTCTAATCATAGAGTCCACCTTCGATGATCAAGACAAACAATCTCCTAATAGGGATATAGACAACATAATAATCTTTACATGAATAAAGCGCCCAACTTTATTCCCTCGATTGCGAATCTTATGATTTAGACCATCACCTTAAGAATCGTGTCTTCTGCATAATCTGTCCATCATATGCCCAATTCTTGAAGGTTTAGATCGACAGTCTCAGCTATTGTTTGCTTAACATACATTCAATAAATATAAACGTAAAGAGGACAAGATTTGGTATATGAATAATGAATAAGTTCTTTATTGATAAAAATGCCTCCAAAAAATAAATTACATTTTTACTCCTTAGGGCATACATGTCTAACAAATTATTCATTTCTTTATCTTTGAGTGTTATTGATTCTCTAATTATTAATAAATTCATAAACTTAATCACGAATTAAGCGCTCATATTATTTAATGTCCGAATCAATACTCAAGAAAAGTATTTATCAACTTCTTGTTAGAGAAGGAAAGGATTCCATATTCTAATATTAACATTCTCTGTTGCTTACTTTCTTATGCCTCTAAAATACAAGCGATAGGATTAGATACTCGAATCCATACCTAGCAAATCAAAAGAAATAATTCCATAACTAGGAGTCTGGTAATAACTTAGGAATAAAATCATCTTATATATGACCATCAGCTGATGTGATTAGAACTTATTATATTTAGTGGAAATTTTAGCTATTCATATCACATCATATCCCAGTTCACATAATTTCATCATGTACAATGTGTTAATTTAATGACTCACTACATTAACAATTTGAATAAGACCATTACCTTTTTAATGAAAATGATCTGCACTAAGAATGTTCAATTAAATATTTCATACTTTAATTGAATAATAAATTATTATAATTAATTATATATTACTAACTATTTTAATTATCATCCTTAAATATTACCCTCTTGTATATAAAGTCACATGGATAATTATAAAATTTTAATCATATTCATAAAATATTCAAAATACATGCACACAAATATAATAAAAAAATTCACTTTATTTATTTATTAATATGTTCTTCACAAAACATCATATGCTTTAAAGGCATCAATCTTAACTGTTATAATTGTAAATAATGTAAAGCTTTTATATGCTACAGTGTAAAGCAAAAATGAGCTATAGTGGAAAGTGCTAACATGCTATAGTACTTTCAATTCGAACTCCTAGTTCTAACTTATTTCTCAAACAACCTAAAAAATTGATAATGAAAAATTCCATTATCGACGTATTATTATGCATATTGCGTCACTTTTTTTTTCCAATATAAGACAAATTTGATTATTACAACAACTTAATTTCATTTTTTATCACCTAGAGTGCCATGTAAGTTGGTATTCTTTTATTGTTAAATATTTAAAAAATTGTCATGTCATCATTTTTTTTTTTGCCTGAAATTGCATCCAGGAGTTAAATTATTACAATTTAACATCACATAAATTGGTACAAAAAATTAGATTAGAACTAGAGTTTGTTCTTAGCACTTGTCATATATAATAATATGAGAGATATCCTAATGAGGTATCTAATTGTGTACCCTAATGATTCTCATTCAATATGTATACACACACACACACACAACTAAGAGAGTGATGCTTAATTGCTTATATTAGGTAGATAATATGATGGCAAGCAATAAGTCATGAGGTTATAATGAGCCATCATTTTTTGACCGATCCTCTGTCTCTCTTTTCTCGGGGACAATCGATTTATGAGTAAAAGATTATTTGTGAGGAAGGCTAAGAATGGAAAGGAGATTTTTTTGTAATTGAACTATTTTCCAACAAAACAGGCAGACCGAGGTGTCGCAACTTCTCGTTAAGATTGATGGGCTACAAAACTTCTCTTCAGATTACGTTTTTCAATGTTTCTGTAGATTCCCATTTTAGTTGGCTTTTTTCACTTTAATTTTTGAACAATCCAATTTAACCTATGAAGTGCTATTAACAAAACAATAAGATCCAATCTAAAAAAATATACTACACACTAGACTGAGATCTATAATTTTGTAAGCAACGAGATTCTAATACCGTGAGGATGAAAAAAAAATTTCTTAATTTTTTCCCCCCAAGTACCGCAACAACAGCAGCTCTTACTGCATCTCACTTTTGTTGGCCGTTATGCATATCACATGTCCCTACTAAAATTTTATTGACATAAGCGTGAAATTACAGCACTTGAAAATAACAAGATATTAACAGAAATTAACATATATGGTTTGTGAAATTAAAACCGCTCATCAAGTACTCATCCATCAATTTATAACAGGACTCAAATATATGATTTCTTTTGTGCTTCAGTTTCCTGCAATAAAGATAAAGCAGATCATAAGTCAACCCAAAAACAAAAACTCCACTATTTCACTGGCTATTGACTACTAATTAGGAATTTAGGACCATGAAAGCAAATTTAATTACCCTTTCCTTGTGGGAAGGAAATCTTCAAATAAACCAAATGATTCATGTTGTCTTTTAAGAAGCTATAAGCTTGTGCAGTGGAAGATATCAAACTCAAATCCTGTAATTTATCTTTTCATTTTTTGCACGAACAACGGCATTAATTCATGATGTTCCAACTCAAATGATCCTTTAAAATTCCAAGTTCTTTTCTTTCCTCTTTGAAACAGTTTCAGCACTACAAATGTCAAAGAAGCTAGTTTTTTTTTTTTTTCCGAAACATCAAACAATTGAACTTTTCTCCCCTTAAGATCCATACATACATTTGCAGTGAGGGGCTGCATAGAGCGGAACAAAATAATTCAATCACAAAAGGGCAATAGTTCAGAACTATCTCTTCAGCGCATGGTTGGTCTATAGTTGAAAACTCTCGTATCAGTCCCTACGCTTCTAACATTTTCCCTCAAAACTAGTAGCACCAAAGAACTAAAAGGAAACATCTTGACAGAGTTCACAAGCAGAGTGCCTTCAGGAGTTGAGAATTACTTAAGAATTCGAGTTACTTATTGAGTTTTTTTTTTTTAATATCATATTTATCTATTAGGATTTATTTGAGTTTGATTATTATTAAGAACTAGATTTGCTTTAGGATTTTGAATTAAAATTGATTTAGGATATGCCTATCTATAAATTTAATATATTAAGAGTTAATGATTAATTGAATAGATATATCACTCTTCTCTCTAAATTTCAAATTTGCTTTCCTTGTCTCTTGTTCCTCTTTCTCTCCCTTCCTAAACTGATTCTACGAGGGTGTTTGGCAGGAGCGGTCCTAACCACTAACTCAGTCATAAACAGCGTAAAGCTCTCACATACTACAGTAAAAAGAAAAAAGTTGCTATAGTGTAAGGCTCTCATATGCTACAGTAAAACAGTTCTAACCAATGGTTCTAACGACCATACCAACCAAAGTTTATGACCAAGAATGGCATTAAATCGATCCTTGTTTGAAATGACTATTTTGACTTTGATTTTGGGAAACTTTTTTAGCCAGTTCAGTTGCAACTGCACTTGATTATTGATTTTAAATTATAGAGACCAAAATGAGAATCTTTGTTGTCATAGTTGAATAAATGAGTAACAACATTCAAACTCAGGCACCAAAACGCGTATACCATGCAAGAAAAGCAACAAAGCCAGAGCCAGATTTCATTTTCCACACTAAAATCCCACAAATCTCAAACCCAACAAAGACGAATTGTTAAACTTGATGAATGTAAATATTTAAAAAAAAAAAAGGAAAACCCATATCTTCCTCTATTATCAAACCAATTATACAAACACAATCTCAGAAAGAACAATAATGAATTGACTACTCGGCCAGAAAAAAAAACAAAAAAACTTAGAATATGACAGATTTAATAACCAAACAACCTCAATTATCAATCCTCAATGGTATTCCATTTCCAATTTTCATGAAACGAATCCCAAATTTCAATCACCAAAATTCCCAAACCCAACAAGCCCGTGTCATCAAAAACACAATCAAGAAAAGAAATCATCAAAAAAGAAAGAAAATATGTGTTACCTTAGCTCAAATAGACTGAAGATGAGTATCAAGTGGTGGTAAGGAGTTTTTGTAACAAGAACGAACATCCGCAAACTGTTTGGCAGGAAGCTCTTCGCTCAAGAAGCCAACCTTGAATTCGACAGTGCCTTTGTTAGAATGAGCAATAATCCCAGAAACCGAAACCCAAAAGAATCCTTTTTTGGCCTGAATTCCGGAAACATCGGAAACCTTCCCGTAACTAAGCTTCCCTTTTATGGTCTTTTCGTAGTATACGATGCGGTCGAATTTAACGTAGCAAGTGTCGTCCAGTTTAATCTCGAACTTTCCTTCGTTCGAGAGACTGTACGACTTGACGTTGTTCGGAAGGAGGCCTTTGGGGAGTCCGTATTCGGGGAGGAGATCGTGGACGTCTGTACTTGTGGGATTATTATATTTATACGGACGGTTCAGATTGGATTCGGACAAGCAGAAATGGGTCGTTGAGAATGAGAAAATGATGAAGGTGAAGAAGGTGAGGTAGAGAGAGATTGGAAGAGACGCCATTGTTGAATATTGTATTTTGAGGAAGACTTCTTCAGTTCTGGATTTTGGAAGAACGAGCTTTTGCTTCATTTATACGCAAGTTTGTACACAGTATCGGCTTTTTGGTAAATAAACGTAAATAAGAGGTTGGATGTGGGTTATATAATTTAAATTATGATTTGAGTTAATAATTTAAATTATTTTTTTATTTTAAAAAAAAAAAGGTATGAGAGTTTTATTTTTATTTTTATTTTTTATTTTTTTTGAATTGTGAGCAAGGATATTTTTTTTAAGAAATAATATAGCACCACAATTATCATAAAAAGAAAGTGAGATAAATCATGAGAGGGAAGGTCTTTTAGCTATTGGTTTTAGCTATACAGTTTTAATTATAAATTGTATAAAACTTTTATTATAAAGTAAAAATTTATTATAATATAAAACTCTTATATGTTATAATGTGCGGTTTTAATTATACAGTTTTAATTGTTCTTCTAAACACTGCAATTAATTATCATATTATTTTTTAAAAAATTATTGAGAATAAGAACTAAAAAAGAATCTATATTTTTTTAATCTTATTTATTTACTTTTCTTCCTAATCAGGTTATCTTTTCTATTACAATTTTTTATGGTTTGATAAAATATGTAATTTTAAAAAAACAAATAATTTAGTATAATTATTAAATGTTACTTTATACAATCAAGCAGTTGACTTACAACATGAAAAACTTAATTAACGATATTTTAGTAAATTTAATATTTATTTTTTTAAGGTATTTAACATTTATATTTAAGATCAAGAGTCTGCCAAGATTGACATTCAATTTTGTTATTTTCTATAAAGATAATGCAGTAAATAACAATTTTTTATGCTAATAAAATTATAGCAGGTCTTTAAATAACACTAAAATCAACTAAATTAAATAAGTGATATAGGTTTCGTTTTCTTTAAATACAATGAAAGGAGGAAAATTCACAACGGCAAACTTAAAATCGGATATTTGGAGAAAAATTTCATAGACTAAGTGACGATCATTGATAGAGACATAAATGTGCCAACAGGCTGAAATACAATCTAATAACCCATATGACCTACTTTATGTGGATACAACTACTTTGTTTTGTTTCTTGCTTGAAGTACAGCAACGTCCCTTGTTTGTATTATTCAATTATTTTCCATCCGAACCTACCAAAGTTGTATTTTTTTTTGCCTAAAAGACGAAATGGACCTCTTAGAAAAAATGAAAAGACGAAATGAACCTTCATTATTCTCTCCACCTACCACCTTGAAGCATAACAAATTTAAAAAACGTGCAACAAACTCTTTTACTATAGGGAATTCTACCGCCTGTGGGAGTCAATTAACGTTACAATTCAAAGTAAATAGTGCTTAAAAAATTGAAACAACGGTGCAACCTAATAAATGCTTTGATATCCCATCACATACAATATGAATCGCCTGGTTTGAATATTAAGGATGCAATCAATGGCCCTTTAGCCATCTCCAACTCAATAACATTAAAAGTTGTAAAAAAAAAAATTCCACGTATTTTCTTTCCTTTTAATTACCAAAAATTAATATATTTAACCACTTATTTATTCATATTAATACATATATATTATAAAATTTTATTCAAAGATTTGGATTTAATTATTGATCCAAGTTTACGTGAGTGGGTTTGACGCGAGCGGTCTAGAATTTTTTGCAAAAGTGAGGCCAACAACAACAAGATCAAGGATTCAATAATACATATGATGCTTTTAGGCTATCTTGTGATAATATTGGAAGATTAGGAATTGGTCTGTCAGATTACTAAATCATGGTCCTTGTTTTAGTTTAAGATGTATTTTGCTTTATAGCAGTAGTGTTATCTATGTAGTTTGAGATATGCATGTGTGTTTTTTTTAGTGGTGTAGTTTTTTTTATTTTTATTATGTATGCATTTTATATGTTTGAATTGTGATGTTTTTATTTTTTGTTGCATATTGCACATAATTTAAAAAAAGATTAGAGAAAAATTGTTTAATAATATAAGTTTTGGGTAAAAATTGGAAATTATATAAATTTTTAGAGTAAATTTTAATATTTTAAAACAAAAAAAAAAAATTAGATGTTGCACCATATTTCGTACAAGACTGTACCAAATTCCAAAATGCGTTTTTGTTTAGCACGGGCTTGGAGCCCAATTATGTTGTTGTTGTTTTTGTTGTCTGTTGTTTGTTTGTTTGTTTGTTGTTGTTAATTGTTAGGAAAATTAGGTTAGGCAGCCTTTTTTTATCCACAATAAAATTTGTGTTCCAATGTTTCTTAAATTAGACAAATGGCCACTGGTTTTGTGATAAATTAGTGTTCTTTCAGTTTTGCCCGTCGTTGGACTTGAGGAAGAAGTCATTGCTGCCAGAGCCGGAGGTGAAGACACTGTGCGAGCAAGTCCATGATCTTGCCAATCTCGAGAAGGTCCACGATCTCAAGCAGGTCGAGGAGTGGTTTGGCTAGAGTTCCGCGATCTCCCTGATCCTTGTCGAAGAGTGTTTTTGCCAGAGTTCCATGATCCCGTCGAGCTCTTCCAAATTGGCGACATGGAGGAGAGGGGGAGAGAAAGAGAACGTGAATGATTATGTTTTTTTAGGGGTTTTTTATTATCACTGATAGTGTTTTGGAGTTTATTAGTGATGTGCTAAGGTTTATCATTAATATATTACAGTCTAGTAGATTACTGATGTACTTGAGTTTATCACCGATATACTTATATGTATAATTGATGTACTCAGGTTTATAACTAATATACTATAGTACATCAGCCAATTAATAATTAATGAAGATTATTTTTGTCGCTTTAACGTTATAATTAATAAAGAGGGGCTATTTGTCTATTTCAAAAAAGTTTGATTTTTTATTTTTAAAAAACTTTAGAAAGGCATTTGCCTCTATATCCCTTACTATTATTCATTTCAAGTGGAAAACCCCATTGTTTTGGTTTGAAACCAAATGACAATTATAATTAAACAATAGAATTAGGAAAAAAAGAGAATTTACCATTAAGTTGGGTAAGTTATCCAAGAACATGAAATCGGTATCGGTAAATTACCTAATTTGAGAATGGATAAAAATAAATCTAAATTATTAACAAAGATAAAAATATATAGATACTAACTTTCCCTGATAAAGATAAAAATCTAGTTCTTCAATTAACGTCTATTAGATAAATGTAGTAAAAGTAATACCATTTTGACGCATATCTAAATTGTTTAAAGAAAAACAATGACCAACTCGACTTCACCGATACGATTTCCTTCCTCCTTTTTCTTCCCCTCAATGCATCATTTGTCTTTTGTTTTTTCTCCCTACTCTCTAATCAAAATTTTATGATCAGTCCAAACTTTGGACAACCGTTGAATCTTCAACACACAAGGAATCGAGCTCTTTGCAATTTCCTAAACTCAAATATGCATTGGCACATCACTTATTAGTTATTATCTTAAAAAAGAATAAATAAGAAATCCTCCATTCTCTCCTTAACAAAACGCTCTTAATTTTTCTCATCTTATTGATTCATTTGTGCATTCAAGTCCAACCAAATTTCACCCAAATTGGACCAGAAACTTGTGCCAGAATTATATTTCTGTCAGAAATACACAAATACTTACTCCACCAAAATAGGATACTTCACATTAGGAAGTTCAAGTACAAGTAACA
This sequence comes from Artocarpus heterophyllus, assembly GCA_025403435.1. NCBI lineage: Eukaryota > Viridiplantae > Streptophyta > Magnoliopsida > Rosales > Moraceae > Artocarpus > Artocarpus heterophyllus. The sequence goes on from JAJQZP010000283.1 coordinate 99,545, forward strand.
GCTTCTGAAAATACGGCTTTTGCAACATTGTTCTATAAATTTTAAGCATTTTACACTTGACTTGCATAAAGTTCCATTGAAAACCACTTGGTTTGGTCATTGGTGGGGCCTACTCTGTGATTAACATCTCAAGCTCCTCCATTGGATTTGGGAGCTGCAAAAGTAAAACACCATAAGAAATAGACAGCTTACTAATTTAAGGTCACATGTTAGTCAACCGCATAGACGATTGGGAAAAAGGAAAAAATCAAAAAAAAAAAAAAAAAAAAAAAGAAAAGCTACAATGTTTTTGCTTTTGAACAACACATATGTTTTATTCTAGATCTTCTAACGTTGTTCAATCAGATTATGTTCCTAGCCATGTGGCAATGTTTTTGCTTTTGAAAAACAAATATGCACCAAAAATCTGAGAGAAAAGAGACTTTAATTTTCAGTGTGTCTTGAATGTGGGGCATGTGAGTATATCATTTTGATCTCCTCAACCAAAGAGTACACAGATCCGTTTTGACCCGTCATCAATACCAAGTGGATTCCACCCAAAATGATACCTCAAAATACCATGTCCCCAACAAGTGTTTGGTTTGAAACTACATTTTTAAAACTGTTAGTCTAAAGTATGTAAAATTTAATCAAAATTTAGATTTTATAAACTTATTGGAACAAAAATTATATTTAAATCTTCTATCAAGTAATAAAAATGTAAGACCAAAGTTTATAAAATCTAGTTAAAAGTAATATACAAGTTTCCAAATTTCTTTTAAGGGTTGTATTGAATAATCAAACACTCCTAAAAGTATTTTTCAGGTTTCATCTAAACAAGTAGTCACACACACACACAAAATATAATGAATAAATAAATAAATTCTTAACAGAGACGACAATTCCATGCGCAACAGATATTGATAATAAAACCCAGATTAAGCAAATCTAACCCTAATTTTTTTTTTCTCTAAGAAATAGATAATCCTATTAGTCCAAAAACAAAAACATAGTTATAATCCCCTTAAAATAGACTAACGCAAAAGGGCTTTGGCAATAATTTGAAAAATTTCTCACAATAACACCAACAATCCAAAAACCAGCTTTAGTCACATCCAAGTCTTACTCAACCCAAGTGCTAAAGACGAACTAAAAATCCTCTGTCTTTTTATTTTTTATTTTTTCCTTCTCGACATAAAAAAAGAATCCCCAACTTAAAAGATTAAGAACAATCCCTGACGTTGACCAAGCAAAAGTGGTTGAAAATTCGAAATTCTAGAGTAGGCAATACCTGAAGAACTTGTTTGTGTTTGGAAGTAGGACAAGAAGAGGAGGATCTTCCATAATAGCAGGAACGAACAACCTTAAACTGATCGACATCGAGCTTCTTGTTAATAAATCCAACTTGAAAGTAAATACTGTCGGAAGGAGGCAAATCCACTCTGATCTCGTCAACGTCGAACCAAATCAGGAATCTCCGAACTTCAATTCCTTTTAACTCGGTGATCGAACCGTAACCCAGCTTCCCACTTATGGTCTTTTCGTAGTAAACCAAATAGTCGAACTCAATGTAGCAAGGGCCTTCTAAAACGACAACGAATGTACCGTCGTCTGGGGAGAGCGTGTAGTTTACGACGGAGTCCGGTAGAAGCCCACTTGGTAGACCGAATTTCGGGAGGATGTCGTATACTGTTGTTGAGTTGTCGTCTGATGAGCAACTCACTGTGGAAATTATTAAGAACAACATGAAGAAGAAGAAGAAGAAATTACCCAGATGGGGTTTTGGGTTCGGAGTCATGATGGTGATTTGTTTTATTTTTGAGGGCTTTGCTTGGTTTTGGGGTTTGGGTTGGGTTTGGCTGGTTGCAGAACAAAAAACAAAAAACAAAACAAGAAAATTACGGAACCAAGGAAGGAGGATGGAAGTCCTTGCCTCAAATGTTTTTGTATTTTATATATATATTATATGGTGACTGATTTCTTTGGAGGAGTTCGGAAGCATCGCAGATCAAATGCGGGCTTCGAGACCATCAACGGTCGGATTTTATTTGACGGTCCTAATGATCATCATTATTTTGGATTAGGGATTTTTTTACATTCACACCCTTATGTTTTGCCAAAATTACAAAGAGACTCTTTTAATGAAAATATTTTGCCCAACGCCCTCACTCTTACTCTGTTAACTTTAATAAAGTGTTTGAGAAGTGTGGTTAGAAATATTTTTGTTGTTTTTAAACACACAAGCTTTATATTATAGAAATTCTTTGCTTTTTATTGTAGAATATGAGAACTTTATACTATTTGCTAACCACAATTGTTGGTTAGAAATACTAAGATTGCTAAAAGTCCAAAAAATTACACAAAAAAACCCCTAAGCATCATCAAAGACACCCTCACCTCCTACAACAGCCTCCTATAGCAGTGTCGCCGCCCATCACCGCCTTTCTCATGGACGTTTAGCCATGGCGACTCCAATGCCAGTAGAAAGAAAATAATGGTAACAAGTGTGTAAATATCAATTAACCTCTATTCTGAAAGCAAGAAAAAACAATTTGTCTAATTTTTGGGCATGCATAAGGATAAAAAAGCCATTTTCTTATTTGTGTGTATATGTGTGTATATATATGTAAACAAAGTCATCTAATGAGGGGTGGGACTTTTATTTTTATTTTTTTGGCATTTAAAAGATACAAAAAGTCAAAATATGATTTTCTATCACGATCAACTAACTAAGAGGGCGTCAATGTTAATGTAATTTTTATAAAAATTTAAGGGACTGCGCGTAAACTCTTTCGGTTAAGAGAGCATCGTTAGAGTTTTGGACAGATACAGAGGGATATTGATGAAATTTTCCTAAAAAATCAAAAGCGTTGATGCAAAATGCTCCAATTAATACCGTATTTCTGTAATTTTAACAAAAAATATTAGTGTCATTATACTTTATCTCTCTTTTTTTAAAAAAATTTAATATATGTCAATATTTCTTTTCATGAGGCCACAGTTTTCTTTTACCAATAGTTTTTTTTTTTTTGGGGGAAGAAACTTTTACCAGTTCTTTACATTAATTATAAAAAAAAAAAGAAAAAAAAAACACAATTCTCTGGTCTCTACCCTATAAATAAATAATAATTATGCAATACGATGTTTATCATAAATTAACATTATTGTTTTGCATATTTATTCAATTCATCCCTATTTTTTGAATAGCAATTGCATTAATTAAAGTTGCGGGTCAAGTCTACCACTCCTTTCTGATTTTTCGCATTTATTTATTTATTTTTAGTTGGAAGTGTTTTTCTATTAATTAATGCAAGTCGTGATATAATATAATTAGTTATCTTTTTCCTTCGTGAACTGAGGCTTGGTTTTTTCTTCCTTTCGTCTATAGCAAAGTTGCAAAATTTTTAAATGTGCTCCAATTTCTGATTTTATGAAAAAAAAAAGGTGTAATGTTTTTTCCAGGTCAAATATTCTTTGGAAAGATTTTTGTTAGTGGAGACTTACATGTGTTGGTTGGAGAAGTTTGGCTCGTTTGATTTTGATACGTTTGGCACATCAGATCGAACTAAGTAATTCAAATTGTTTACAATGTAACGATCTTTACAACTTCAGTATAAATAGTAGCGAAGCCACTTTTTTCAGTTATCATATGGATATATGGTTACATATTTTATGACTGCGTGGCACACACTTATATTTGTTCTTCTAAAATAGAGGCACAACAATACAATTCAAGTATTTAATAAAGCATAAATATAATTTTTTTTTTAACAAAACAGGGACAAAATCTACAATTTTCAAGAAATGAGTGAAGGCATGCGCCCTCACTCAATAAAACTTGCCTCTTACTTGAACTTATTTTTTCAATTTAAACTGGTTTGCTAAACATACTATCAATGTGGGTTTAAAAAGATAATATACTTGTATTTTATATTATTATGGTGTTTGAAAAAGTAAGTTAGAACTCACAATGAAAAGCTTTCACATGCTACAGTAAAAAAAAATAAAAAATTGCAACAATATAAACCTCTCATATGCTACAATATTTTTAACTAAAATTGGTTTTAACCATGATTTTAACTCACTTTCCTAAACACCCTATATATTTTTTCTAATCAATGTGCTTGTGTTTTATTTATTTTTGAATTTATATAATGGCTTACCAACAAAAGCACCTTCTTAATTAATACATGATTCTTAATCTATTAGAATTATGGCCACATGATTAAATAAAGGAGTATTAAATTTATTATATTTATTTATTTATTTAGTTTAATAATTATTTAAATGCTAAATCCTATTGACTATAAAGGGATGTAATTCTTACTAAAGGATGTGTCTACATCTGAAAGGATATGTGCTTTGATGGAAAGGCACCTATTAAGCGTCTATAAATAAATGTTTAGTCCTCTCCCCACCCAATCAATTTTATTACTTCTCTTAATCGAAAAAATTACGTTAAAAGAAATAACTGTAGGTTTAAAGAGAGAAATTGAGTTTTTCTGCTTTAACAAACTTTTTATTCAAAGGGTTTTCTGCAAATTAAAGATATGAATTAAGATACGCTCTAAATCTTCTTTCATGAAAATTATTGAATTCTAAGATTTCTAGGATATTAAAGTTCTTACATCTGGTATCAAGAGCATTTAGATTTTTGAACTCATGATTTTCCTTTAAAGTTATATTACTGATACAAAAGTTTTAGAAAATATTTTTCACTTCACATTTAGAGGTGTTTTGTAGTTTTTTAATATTTTTGTTGGTTCGTTAATATGTAGAGGAGTTTTGGCTCTTGACCCATATCAATTGAATTGAATTTCCAAACATATATATAGATACAGAGGGCTCATAAATTTATGTCGTCTTTTGGGTATGCACGGTTTCAATGATATGCTTAAGTGTCTCTTTTTTTATTTTCAATTTTCTCGATAAGAAAGGAGATCGACATGAATTTATTTATCTACATGGTTTTGGTTTAAGTTTTTTGAACCATTAAAATTTTTGGTTTGATCGATTTTATGTCTATAGTGATATTTTCATCTCTTGATAAAGGCTTCAGAAATAATCTCCAATTTGGTTTGAGATTTGGGTATTTGGAATTGCTGAATCATTTGAGCTCGTTTGATTCAAGTATTTGAATAGAGTATTTGAATGAAGATTTAAATTTTTGTGAAAGAAAATACTGTAGCAAAATGATTCGAATCGTGATTCGAACCACGAAACAAACAGGCCTTTATTGTCCCTTGTTGGTTTTCAACGATTACCCATATATGAGACAATTCGATTATGTTGTTGTTCAACATATTTTATTGTTTTCGATTATGATATGAAATATATTAAAAAAAAAAAGGAAAACAATCAGTAATGATTATTATTGCTTACATATGAGGTTTAAGTTTATTGTTTCCAATTTTGAACTTTCGTTATTGTAGTTTGTTAGTCATCAAAGTAACCAAACTTTAAAATTAATAATTTTTAAATTAAGAAACAAAAGTTCAATTACTCATGAATTTTGATGCTTATAATTGAAATGACATTTATAGATCATGGGTAATTGAATCTCATCTATTATAAGAACTTAGGAATCGCCCAAAGGTTGATTAGCTTTCTTTATAATTGATGAATATAATAGTTGGTAATTAATATGTCCTATTACTTTTGCTTGTTTATCCAAAGATAACAAGCATTTTTATTGGACATATTTATGATTACCAAATTAATTTTTTATTTTTAATTAGTATCATTTATAGTTTGTATGTCTTAGTATCACTCGAAGGAGAACTATGATATACGATTATTATCTTAGTTTGAATCTAATTATGTGATCATCTCAAAGCATTAATATATGAATGTTTCTTGCATATTTGCAGTATCTGTTCCTGTTTCTCTACATTTACATGCTTCATCTGTTTCCTTATTTAATGGATTGAATTTCTCTAATTGATGCGAACAAGTCCAATTTCACTTAGATGTCTTGGATCTTGATTTAGCACTTTAAGATAAGGAACCCACTACTATTATTGATGATAGTAGTGAGGAGAAGAAATCTTTTCATAAAATATGGGAAAGGTCGAGCAGATTAAGCTTAATGTTTATGCAGATGACAGTAGCAAACAACATTAAAAGTACTCTTTCCAAGACTAAAAGTGCTAAGGAATTTATGAAACTTGTGAAAGAGCGCTCTCAAACTGCTAATAAGTCTCTTGCTAGTACATTAATGGCTAAATTAACCAACATGAAGTTTGATGGTTCTTGTACTATGCATGAGCATATCCTTGAAATGACAATTATAGCAACAAAATTAAAGTAGTTAGGGATGTCTGTGAATGAGTTTTTCCTAGTACAGTTCATTCTCAACTTACTTCCTCTTGAACAATATGGTCCATCTAGATGAGCTATAACAGAATTAAAGATAAATGGAATATTAATGAATTGACCAGTATGCTTGTTCAAGAGGGGACGACATTAAAGAATCAGAAACCTCATTCCGTTCATCTTGTGAATCAAGAGACTAAAAAGAGCACTAATAAGAAACCTAGAAAGAACAAAAAGAAAAGGGTTCAAGAAGGAGTTGCATAGCCTGAATGAGTCCACTCAAATCTATAAGAAGGAACACAATGTTAAGTGCTATTTTTATAACAAATTTGGGCACTTAAAGAAAGACTGTCAGAAACTTAAAGCCTGGTTTGAAAAGAAAGGTAAGCCTTGTGCTTTAGTTTATTTTGAATCAAATTTAATTGAAGTTCCTTATAATATTTGATGGATTGATTCAGGTTTAACTATTCACATTTCTAAAACGATGAAAGGATTCCTTACGATTTAACCCATAAGAGTAAATAAAAGTTTCATTTACATGGGGAATCGAGATAAAGCTTTAGTGGAAGGAATTGGTACTTATCGCTTAATATTAGATACTGGACATTATCTTGATTTATACCAAACTCTTTATGTACCTATTTTTTCTTGTAATTTAGTTTCTTTATTAAAACTTGATGTAGCAGGATTTTATTGTAAGTTTGGATTTGGATCTTTTGGTTTATATAAAAATACTAGTTTTATTGGTTCTGGAATCCTTTATGATGGTTTATGTAAGTTAAAGCTTGAAAATCTTTTTGCTGAAACTTTGTTAACTATGCATCAAAGTATTGCAACTCAACGGAGTTTAGTTGATGAAAGTTCTGCTTACTTGTGGCATAAATGCTTAGGTCACTTATCCAAGAAAAGAAAAGATAGATTTGTAAAAAATAGAATTCTTTTGAATTTATATTTTACTGATCTCGGTGTGTGTATTGATTGCATTAAAGGAAAGCAAACCAAACACACTAAGAATGGGGCTACAAGAAGTACACAACCTTTTGAACTTATACATACCGATATATGTAGACCTTTCAATACTCCATCAGGTGGAGAAAAGTATTTTATCCCTTTTATTGATATTTTTCACGTTATGGTTATCTTTATTTATTGCATGAAAAATCTTAATCTGTTGAAGCCGTTGAGGTATTTATTGATGAGGTTGAGAGGTACTTAGATAAAAAGGTGAAAATTGTAAGGTCAGATAGAGATGTTGAATACTATGAAAAGTATGACGAGTTAGGGCAATGTCCAAGTCTATTTGCTAAATTCCTAGAAAAACAAGACATATGTGTGTAATACACTATGCCAGGTACATTGTAATAAAATGTTGTAGCGAAAAGGCGTGATCATAAATTAATGGATATGGTTAGGAGTATGTTAAATTATTTATCTTTACCCTTGTCTTTGTGGATGCACGCTTCTTTGTAAGGCAGTCCCGAAAACTCCTTTTGGGATATGGACGGGAAGAAAACCTAGTTTAAGGCATCTGTATGTTTGGGGTTGCTCAACGGAAGTGAAAATTTACAATCCACATGAAAAGAAATTGGATTTTAAGATGACCAGTGGTTATTTTAAAAAATCCAAATGGAATAAATTTTATTATCCCACCCATAGTACGAGAATAGTAGAATTTGAAAATGCTAGGTTCATCGAGAATGGTGAAATTAGTGGGAGTGGAGAACCACGTAATGTGGTCATTAAAAAAGTTAGAGTAGAAGTACCTATACCTGTAACTTTCAAGATTGTTCCTAACATTGTTGTACAGGCTAACAATGTTCAAGAACAACAAGTGAATGATCAAGCACTTCACGATGAAGTTGTACTCGAGGAACCTATAGTAGTTGAACCACAAGAAGCAATATTAAGAAGATTTCAAAGAGAAAGGAGATCTATTGTTCTTGATGATTATGTGGTTTATCTACAGGAGTCAAAAATTGACTTAGGAATCGATAATGATCCGATTTCAGATCTAGTTTCATTTTCATAAGCCATGGAAAGTATTGATTCTGACAAGTGGCTCAATGCTATGAAAGATGAGTTAAAATTGATAGATCAAAATCAAGTTTGGGACCTTGTTGAATTGCCTGAAGGTTGCAAGAAAGTCGGGTGTAAATGGGTCTTTAAGACCAAGCGCGACTTTAAAGGCAATATTGAATGGTACAAGGCTAGACTTGTTGCTAAATGTTTTACTCAAAAAGAAGGCATTGACTACAAGAAACTTTTTCACCGGTCTCTAAGAAAGATTGACTCAGAATTATTAGGGCATTGGTGGCTCATTTTGATTTAGATTTACACCAAATGGATGTGAAAACTGCCTTTTCAATGGATATTTAGAGGAAGAAGTCTATATAGACTAATCTGAAGGCTTTTCAAGTGAAGGAAAGGGACACATGGTGTGTAAATTAAATGAATCAATATACGGACTTAAACAAGCTTCCCAACAATGGTATCTTAAGTTTAATGGTATTATTACTTCATTTGGATTTAAGGAGAACACTGTTGATCAATGCATATATATGAAGGTCAGTGGAAGCAAGTTTATTTTCTTAGGCCTATATGTTGATGGTAGTTTGCTTGCTGCTAACAATCTTGGTTTATTACATGAAATTAAGAAATTCTTCTCTAAGAACTTTAAAATGAAAGACATGGGTGAGGCAACTTATGTGATAGGAATTGAAATATTCCGTGATAGATCACAAGGATTGTTGGGGTTTTCCCAAAAAGGCTATATTAACAAAGTTTTAGAGAAATTTAAGATGGATAAATATTCAGCATGTATAATTCCAATTCAGAAAGGGGACAAATTTAGACATATACAATGTCTAAAGAATGAATTAGAACGAGCGCAAATGAAAAACATTCCTTATGCATCTATCGTTGGTAGTTTGTTATATGCTCAAACTTACACTAGACCCGACATTAGTTTTGCTGTTGGGATGTTGGGAAGATATCAAAGTAATTTAGGAATAGATCATTGAAAAGCTACAAAGAAAGTTCTCAGGTATTTGCAAGGAACAAAGGACCATATGCTCACTTATAGAAGATGTAATCATTTTGAAGTAATCAGTTACTCATATTCATACTTTGCTGGATGTGTTGACGCTAGAAAATCTACATTTGGTTATATGTTCCTTTTGGCCAGAGGAGCAATTTCATGGAAAAGTGCGAAGCAATTCGTCATTGCTGCATCCACTATGGAGGTTGAGTTCATGGCATGTTTTGAGGCCACAAGTCATGGTTTATGGTTGTGGAATTTTATTTCGGGACTTAGAGTTGTCGACAATATAGCTAGGCCGCTGCAAATTTATTGTGATAATGCCGCAACAGTCTTCTTTACCGAGAATGACAAGTATTCCGATGGTGCGAAACGTATGGATATTAAATACTTAGTCGTTAAGCAAGAAGTTCAGGAACATAAAGTGTCAATTGAACAAATTAGCACCAATCTTATGATTTTAGATCCTTTAACAAAAGAATTATCACCCAAAACATTTATTGAACATGTTGAACATATGGGTGTTATTAGACATCATTAGTGGTTATATATTATGTTCTATTTTAATGACATGACACTTTAAGCTCACTTATTATGTTCCCGATATATCCTATTTTTTATTTTGCATATATGATTGTTCTAGATTAATGTTTAACAGGATAATCTCACCGAAGACATTAAAGAGGACTATTAATATACCTCTCAATTATGAATCATGTTAAATAGATGTCTGACATTGTAGTACATGGAAAGGACTACACTAAATTAGTGATGTTCAACCGCCATAACTCACTTTAGATTTTCTATTTAATTATGATGTAGAGTACTAGCCAATTATAAGAAAATTTAGCATAATATTGTTGTGCACATTATAGCCTTATTAAACAAATAAAGGAATATTATATGGGCTAAGTGAGAGAATGTTAGAATTATGACTCACATGATTAATTAAAGGCCTATTAAATTTATCAGATTTATTTACTTATTTATTTAATAATTATTTAAATGCTAAAATCCTGTTGGCTATGAGGGGATACAATTCTTATTAGAGGATGTGTCTACATCTGAAAGGATGTGTGCTTTGATGGAAATGCACCTATTGAGGATTTATAAATAAGAGTCTAATCCTCTCTCCACCCAATCAATTGTATTCCTTCTCTTAATAGAAAAAATACGTTAAAAGAAATAACTATGGGTTTAGAGAGAGAAACTGAGTTCTTCTTCTTTAACAAACTTTCTGTTCAAAGGGTTCTCTGCAAATTAAAGATATGAATCAAGGAATGCTCTAAATCTTTTTCTATGAAAATTATTGAGTTCTAAAATTTATGAGAATTACAGATATTAAAGTTCTTACATAATCTCTATAAATTTTAATTTTTTTCTTTAACCTACACACCGCTCAAATGCTTTACAAATATTGTGAAAGAATTTGAATGTTTAGAGAGAATGACGACTTAGAATTTTTGGAAATAAAAGTGTGTTTAAAGCGTTTATAAAACACTTTTTTTAAAGGTTTTATTTGTCCTTATTTATTCAAGTTTACTAAAGATTTCTATAACAAATTACCCACAGGATACAACAAACAGTTGAATACAATATCTAGCAACAATATTGTAGCCAAAAAAAGTTATAAATGCTGTAATAATTCTGGAGATTTAATAATGATAGGGGTGTAATTTATACAATTCTTTACATAAATGTACCTCTTTATTTGTAAAAGTATCTTCATTTGTAAAGGTATCTATTTATGTAATGCAATTATTACAACAAATATGTTCGTTGCCAACAGTTGTTCAGGTTTATATGATAGCATACAATCAACAAATATATCGGTTTAAAACAACTCTAAGAACACATCATTAGTTTATGAATCAGCTTGGAAAAGCGCTACAGCGCCAACGCTCCATGCTGACCACTCATTCTAATGTAATCTTTTGATTTTAAATGATTGAGAGAGACATATTACAATTTCTCCAACAAATATTAACTTACATACATAAATAATATGATTTCATAAATAATTACTATATATAATTTCATTTCACATGGCGTATTGTCAGCAAGAATATAATTCCCCCAAACAAAAAAAGTATATGATGGATAAAAAAATCCTTATTCATTAGTGAACTTGCAATGGAGTATATAACAGTTATAATTTATGTTCCACAAAGAAAAGAAAAAACAGATACATTAACGAGTGTTTGTCACTTTGTGAATTATGGACTTTAATGTTCCATGAAAAAAAAAAAATCAATTTACTTGTTATTTAATTATGACGTGACTTGCGGACAAAAAAAAGGTTATTATTCTCAAGAACAAAAATCTGTTCATTAAATATTGTCGAGGGAATTCTCATAATTATCTTGGGAGGGACTTTTTCTACGGGAATAATTAGGTAAAAATTATTTTTGTCTCTAATTCGTGGGTTGGAAGACATATACCTACTTATGACATCTTTTTCTATTCCACAAAAGAAATTACCTTATCTTAAAGCAAAAATCAGACAATTGTTTCCGAGTAACAAGTTGTTCATTATGGTCTTATCACGTCATTATCTTATCACATTTTTTTTCCCAGTTGGAAGTCTCTGATCTGCTTTTACATGAAAAAAAAAGTCTTTGATCTGTTTTTTTCTTTAAAAAAAATCCCGAGGAGTTATCTATTTTCTTATTTATTTATTTATTATTATTATTATTAATTATGCACACGACCTTTCTTCCATTCTATGGAGGCATTTCTTTTTCTTGGTGCAAGAAAATTTCGTGTAGAAAGTATATGGTCAAAGGAGTTAGGTACAATTTGAACAACAACATTTCAAAAATTTGAACATAGAATAAATGGCTGATGGGTGGATAATTATCAAAACCTACGTAGTTTTCTAAAGAGAAGAAAAGCCATACATTCTTTTTCTTTTTGATGTAAAGCCATAGAATTTTATTGTATGCACAGTTGTTGAGATAAATGTCTAAAGCATATTTTTATAAAGATCATATTTATAAATAAATAAATAAAGCAAAAATTTTTATTATATTTATATGCATATATTTGAATACATTATGAATATCAGTAAAATTTTATAATTATTTATGTGACCTTAAATATTGTATATAAGTATTATAGACAAGAGGATAATATTTAAAGATGACAATTAAAATGATAAAAAATAGATAGTTGAATATTATAATTAATTATTCAATTAAAGTGTTAAATTTTAAATTGAGCATTACTAGTGCGGGTCATTTCCATTGATAATGGAATGTTCATATCCAAACCATTAATATAGTGAGTCATTAAATGGGAGCGCTATACATGATGAGATTATGTAAGACTGGAATGATATGATATGATATGAACGGCTAAATAATTTCTGTTAGCATATAGCAAGTTCTAATAACATCGTCCAATAGTTATATATAAGATGATCTTGATCTTGAGTTATTAGTAAGTTCCTATTTATGGAATTATAATTTTTTATCTATTCGGTATGGATTCGAGAATCTACTGATATTATGTTTTGGACGCATAGAGAAGTAAGTAGCTAGGAATATTAATATGACAAGATGACATTTATTCCTTCTTTAACCAGAAGTATATAAATAATTCTTCTTAGTATTAATTCGGGTCTTGAATGATACGAATAGTAGGACATTAAATATTGAGAGGAGGAAAGATTTAGCCTACCATTATTGGGAATAAAAATAAATAGACCAAAATATAATAGTGTTAGTAAATAGCCAGCTTAGATTAAAACCAAATTTATTTTTGTATAGAATGACGTAAAAAGAAACAATAAATAACAGCGAAGCAGAAAAAAAGAAAACGGAAATGATAAAATTAAAAATTTAAGTGTTTAAAAACATTACAAGATTCTAAAAATACTATTTACTTTAATATTTTTAAAAGTGTATTATTTACTTACAATAAGAACCGAAACCATGTTATTTAGTGCAATTACCTTTAAATTTCCAATAGGAAGTGATAATTATTGAATATTTATTAAAAAAATCCTAGTTGGAACGAAATATATCCTATTGGGATACGAGAAATATCACGATTGAACACAAAAAAATCCCAATAGGATATTATCTGGGTAAGACATGAAACATATTTTAGTAAACACGAAACATATGATAAGACATGAAGTATATGTTACGTGGTTTATCGTATAATTATTTTTTATATTTTGTGACATAAATAAATGCTGTCTCAAAAACTAGCTTCTATGAAAATACTGCTTAATTTTTAATGGTCTCATTGCTTAAAACAATCATATATCTAGATATGGCAGACCAAATCATTAAAATAGTAATATGACGGCAAAAACTTTCTGATCCATTGGTGGTGCACACTGCCAAATTACCTTCACCAGCATGTGGATTTCATTCAACGCACCCATAGAGACTTGGACCTCGTGAATCGTGAAACTGTAGGCCCAATTGGTAAGCACTTTGTGAGCAGGATATGTATTCCGTGGATATCAATTTTATCATGTATTTATATGGCGACAAAGGGAACATGTGGAGCCCACGGTGTTACGACGCAGAACGTTTTATCATGTCTATTTTAATTGCGACAACGGTATCCTCCTATACGTTGCGATTGCACGTTGTATTCCTCACTAACAACTCCATCTTTTTGTTTTTTTTGGATATATATTACAATATTTTTGGTAAATGATATATATTACAATTTAAAGGAAGACCTAGGGTCTATTTGGTAAAAAAATTTAAATTAATGATTTGATTTAAATTAGTGTAATTTAAATTAAGATTTGAGTTAGTGATTTAAATTGCTATCCGAATTGACGTTTGGATGTATATTTAAGTTTTAATTTGCAAATAGAATAAAATTGAAATTTGTGTTTAGAGAGACAGTGAAAATAGTTTTTAATTTACGAAAAAATCTAATAAATTTTAATTTTAATGATCTTAAAAAATATGCAATATGGATATTAATTTATTCTTCTTTTTACTAGAAATACAATGAAAAAAAAATCATCTCAATTGGATAACAAATGAAGTAGTTATGATTTTTTTTCCTCAAATATAGAAGAGAGAATTTTAGCTTTTATTGTAGCAAAGATATCCGAGTATCAAAAGTTTAGGGGGAATCAGAATTCTAAAAACTTGAATTCTTGATACTTGAAAGATTTGAATTTTGGAAAAAAAAAAACACGTATATAAATGATTCTTAACACTTGAATCCAAATTTGAGTTCAAAAAATCCAAAGAGTTCTCGAAACAAACGGATCCTTGATAACCCAAAGAAAACTGTATATCTAGTTTTGAATTTTTATGATAGTAAATAGCTTATTTCTTTTTTTTTTTGGTAGATACTAAATAGCTTATTTAATATGTTGATAATAAACACTAATTTTAATTTAAAAAACAAAGTCATACAACTAAAAATGAGTTTCTTACCTAAATTACTAAATTTCATGTAAATAAATATTGTAAATGTTGGGAAAACATGCATGCAGGTAAATGCTATATTTTACTAAATTTGGTCATGAAGAAATTCATGCGAATTGTGAATCTATTAAATTTGACCAATGGGACTATGAATGGTCTTTTTTTTTTATGAATATTTATCCAAATTTATATTTAAAATAAAGTTATTGAAAACCGTTTATCTTGAGAAAACTTAATTAAAGATCTTAATTTCAACCATAGAAAAAAAAGATCTCAATCGCAACAAAGTTGAGTGAAAATATATAAAATTGACTATTTATGTTATTAATCAACGATTCATGACTCACAAGTCATTTCTAGTCAAAAAATTAATAACACCATCGATTAGGGTGATTTTATATCAATTTGTAAGTTCAGTATGTAAATTGTCAAAATAAAAATTTTAAGGGACAACTTGCACATTTGCGTAAATTTAAGATAAATGTGTCAAAAGGGCCCCACATTGGCTCGACCTTTTGACCCTAGGCCCATGACGAGCTTAGATTGTGCATGAGGATAAACTCTTATACCCAGCCCTGCCCAAGCCCTAGCTCTTAAAGGGCCGTGCTAGACCCATACCCAAGTCTTGTAGGGCCTAAGTAGGGCCGACTCTAAAATTTTAAAATTTTAAAATTCGTTTATTTATTTTTAAAGTAAATTTTCATTAAAAAAATTAATAAATATAGAATCATGAGACTACAAAGTGTAACGAAAGTATTGTCGGAAATCAATAATGACATAAATAACTATCTAGCTTAGTGGTTGTAGACTTTTATTTATCCTAAAGGTTTGAGGTTCAAATCTCAAGAGAGACAAAATATGTGTTTTTTGTTAAATACCTAAAGGGTCAAGCTTAAAGGGCCTTTATCTATGGTCAAGCCCAGCCTTGGCCAATTAGGTGTGTTGTGTCGGGCCTTGCTCTCTGGCGGGCTAGGCTAGCCCATCTATTGACACCTTTAAATTTCAAGGAGTTAACGGTGCAAATTTCTGCATATATTTGGCAAGTTCCAAAAGAGCCTTCAAACCAAATTCAATAGGGGCAGAAGAGCTAACGGTGCAAATCGATACACATATTTGGCAAGTCCAATTAACATAAAATCAAGATCTAACCAAAACAACCTTTGAATCTAAATTTAATAGGGGCTGAAGTTCAGACATCATAGGTATTCAGGGTCAAGTCCAATTGGGATGCTTAGGAAATGAATGGAAAAGTGAACTACCTAGAAAGCATATTTAGTTAATAGCATTAATGTTTAATTAAAATTTAAATCATCATCATCTTCTTCTTAAAGCAATATAGGATTTGCAATTTTTTATTATACTTATGTTGTTTGAGCTAGTTATATAAATGACAATCATTTTTTTCTTTTGGTGAATGTTATGGACATTCTTGTTGAAATCTCTTAACAATTATTTTCATAAATTGCCCCAACCTATGTATCTTATTTCACTTTGTCCCCTGATTTTTCAAAACCGGTCAAAACGCCCCTTGAGTTATAAAAAATTTGCCACTTTGCCCCTTCCGTCCAATTCCGTCTATATTTTTGACGGAATTAATGATATGGCATGTAATTAAGTATTAAAAAATATATTAAAATTATAATTAAATGTATAAAAATAAATAAATAAATATTATAAATTTTAATGATTATATATATAAAATAAACAAATATTATAAAAAATAAAAAACATTTATTTAAAATTTTCATTCTCTTTAAAAAATAAGTTAAAAAACATTTTATTTTATTTTATTTTATTTTTCTATTTTTTTTCTCTCATTCCCTCTTCTCTCACTCTTCTTCCTTTGCCCCCTCTCGTCCTTCGTCCCTCTTCTGTAAATTTACAGAAAACAAACCTTCAAATTCAAAAAAAAAAAAAATCAATGAACAATCCCAGCCTACTCTCGTCACCTAACCCCCCGCCTACCTCGATGGCCCCATACCCCAATTAACCCACCACCCCCACTAGGCCCATGCGGCCACGCTCATGGCTTGTCCCCCATTCCAACTCACCCACGCCCACCCCACACCCACCGTTGCCCCCACACATGCCCACAACAGAACCCCCACCCTCATCGCCCCAGCCTGTCACCCCACCAGCCTCACACACCCGTCCCCATCGTCCGACCCTCAGTCCAGCCCCTTTTCATCGCACAACGCTAACCCACTTTCTACCTTTGCTCACCTCCATTGTCGCTTTCATGCCACCCTCCATGGCTACCCAATCAAGAGAGAGAGAACAAATCAATAAAGAGAGAGGAAAATAGAAAGAGGAGGAAATGTGAAAAAGGATAGAGAGATCCAAAGAAGGAGAGTGAGAGGAAAGGGAGGATAAGAAAAAAAAAGAATGAGATAAAAGAAAAAAAATGTTTTTAATCATTTTCAATATTTAATATCTTTATATATTTAATTATAATTTTTGTATATCTTTAATATTTAATAATGTGCTACGTCAATAAGTCTGCCAAAAATATTGAGGGAATTGGACGGAGGGAGAAAACTGATAGGCTTTCTATAGCTCGTGGGATGATTTGATTGGTTTTAAAAATCAAGGGGACAAAACAAAAAATGGTACGTAGGTCAGGGGAGATTTATGACAATAATCCATCTCTTAATTGTTCTTGATAAAATGTTTTTAATTGTTCTTCATAATGAAATCTCTTTTTATAATTTTTCCAACATCGTTTTTAGCCGTAACTAGAACTCCTTCTATGTACATGGGTTGTTCCAATAGTAAAATTCAGGACTACACTCTTTTTACGTGGCCTTGCTCTGTGGCGAGCAAGGCTGGACTGTCCAAAGACAACGCAACCCAATTGACACATCTAAAATTCAAGCAGCCGAACGGCGCAAATGTCTACACATATTTGGCAAGCTCAATGAATAAAAAGTCAAGGTCTAACCAAAAGAGCCTTGAAAACCAAATTCAATAGGGGCTGAAGATCAGACATCATGGGTATTCATTCAGGTTCAAGTCCAATTGAAATGCTTAGGAAATGAATGGAAGAGTGAACTAGCTAGGAAGCATCTTTAGTTAATAGTATTAACGTTCCATTAACATTCAAACCAACATCATCATCTTCTTCTTTATACAAAGTAGGATTTACAAATTTATTGTACTTGTGTTGTTTGAGCTAGTGATATAATTGACAATCACGTTTTTTCTTCTAGTGAATGGTATGGCATTGTTGTTGAAATCTCTGAATACTTGTTCTTAGTTAAACGTACTTAATTGTTCTTCATAATTAAATATCTTTTTTTTTTTTTTTCCAACATCATTTTTAGCCCGTAACTAGATCTCCTTCTGTGTAGATGGATTGTCCTAGTAGTAGAATTCAGGACTACACACATTTTCAATGGTCCGTTAGCATTGTATTTGAACCAATGCGTACATATGGACAGATATAATAATTTCACTTAAAACAGTTGGTGGTGAGTCGATGTAATTCGTGTCAGGGGAATGGATCGAGTTGGCGAAGAGGTGTAGTTGCTATCTGTCACTGATCATCTTGGAAAGGCCATATTATCGGCGATTGGATCTCATCATCTCAAGAATCAACAACAAATTAATTGGTCTGGAATCAGGAATGCCCACCCCTCTTTCTTGAGAGTTTTAGACAAGTTAGATTTTAGGATTATTTTTATAAATCCTCGTACTTATACACCCGATCTTACTTTGTCTTAATCAGTTAAAGCACCATGAATTATTAAAAAAAAAAAAGAAAAAGAAAAGGTCAATTGCTGACATGGCATGTGATTAAAGATAAAAATATATGTTAAAATTCTAATTAAACATTAAAAAATTATAAAAATCATTTTTTTCCCTTAATTTTTTCTCCTCTTTCTCCCTCCCTAGTCTCTCTCTCTCTCTATCATAAATCAATGTATCAAACTCTTCTAAAACAAAGAAAATCATCAAACGATTTCCTCAGCCCACCCTATTGCCTACCTCCCCACCATCACCCACCCCATTCCCCAACCCCCTCAGCCCACTCCGCTGCCACCCCCTGGTCACCCCACCCTATAGCTTGTCGCCCACCCTTTCGCCTAGCCTGTCACTGTAGGTCGTCACCAACCTTATTGCCATCGCCTAACCCTGTCGCACTCCCCACCTCGTTCATCATCTCGTTGCCTGTTGCCCACCCATTTGTCCACCCCATCATTGTCAGCCATCATCCACCCTGTTGCCCCACCCTGTTGTACCCCTGCTCCATTGCTGTTGCGCACTTAGATTGAGAGTGAGAGAGAGAGAGAGAGAGACAATAGAGTGGAGAGAAGATGAAAAGAGAAAAGGGAGGAAACGTGAAGAAGAGAGAGGGAGAGAGGGAAAAATTAATCAAAAAAATAAATAAAATGTTTTTATTATTTTTTAATGATTAATTATTTTTATATATTTAATTAGAATTTTAAGAAAAAATTTTAACCTCTAATCATATGCTACATCCGTTACGTTCATAGATGAAATTGGATAGAGGGGTTATTTTGACTGATTCTTTATATTTAAGGGGAGCTTTATCTAGTTTTAAAACATAAGGTGGGTAAGTAAAATAGGATACATAGCTTTATCTAGTTTTCTCTTTGAGATCTACGCACTCCGATTTGATTTCAAAGCCTCGAACAATGAGGCAGAATACGAAGCACTCCTGGTTGGACTTCGGATTGCTAAGGATCTTGGGATAGATCGCATAGCCATCCATAGTGACTCAATGTTGGTTGTCCAGTAAGTCACCAGAGTATTTCAAGCCTGAACAGAGTCAATGGCTGCATATTTTTAAGAGGTCAAGATGCTGCTCGGGCAGTTTAAGTCTTACTCATTCAAGCAAAATCCCCAGGTCAGAAAACTCAGAAGTAGACGCGCTTGCTCGGTTAGCCTCAAGGGCGACAGTGACCTAGCCTCGATCTCCATTGAAAGGTTATCCGAGCCAAGCATAAACAAGGAAGTAACGAGTGTAGCTGAAAAGCATAAGGCCACTTGGATGGACCCGATCATTCGATACCTGACCACAGCTGAATTGACCGACGACCAAGAAAAGGCACTTGGATACGCAACAGCTTGACTCGGTATTCGATGATCAGCTAAAAACTGTATCGACCTCAGCAACATCGGCGTGGCCATTCGCAAAATGGGCCATTGATTTGATCGAGCCCCTTCCTTTGGATCGATCCCAATTCAAGTACTGCATCGTGGTTATTGACTACCTCACCAAATGGGTCAAAGTAGAGCCATGTACCAACATGACCGAGGCAAAGTGTACCAACTTCGTGTGAAAAAACATCATTTGTCGGTTCAGAATCCCACATACTATCGTGATCGACAACGCCAAACAGTTTGAGTCCTCAAGTCTCTTCCACCTATGCCAGCAGCTCGGCATCGAGAAGGTCTTCTCTTCTCCGAGTTACCCACAGAGTAACGGGCAGGTCGAAGCCGTTAACAAGGCAATCAAGGACAACATGAAGAAAAAGCTCGAGGGCCTCAAGGGAGCGTGGATTGATGAGCTCCCCAAAGTGCTCTGGGCTTATCGAACAACTGTCTGGACAGCTACCAGAGAGACCCTATTCTGGCTTATGTACAGGGCGGAAGCTGTCATCCCGGCCGAAGTGGGATTACTGAGCTTTAGGGTTGCACATTATGACAAAATTCAAAATGTCGAGGTCATGATGTTCGAGCTTGACTAACTCGAAGAGAAAAGAAATCAGGCAGCAATTGGTAACGTGGCTTAGAATCAAGTTGTGGCTCGGTATTACAACAAGTGGGTGCAACTGAGGAGTTTCAAGGTCGAATACTTTGTACTAAAAAATGTCACAGTTTCGTAGCCCGGGGTGGGGTCCTTTGGTCCAAAATGGGACGGGCCATATAGGATCGTTGGTATTATCCGGCCAAGCACTTATAGGCTGTCCGACATGGAGGGTAATTTACTTGGTCATCCTTGGAATGCCAAGCTACTAAAGAGATTCTTTTGTTGATTGAAGCCAGCAACCCTTTTTGATCTCTGGCTATATTTTTTTTCGTAACTAGACCTATTAAATAGGATTGGAATGTAATCAATGAAATGTAAATTCCTACATTGTTCGATCGAGTAATAAGTGTTTAAGGGATAGATAAATCCCGAGAGGGATACTTTAATTCCAGCCTGGAGGACCAGTCTACAACTCTTAAAGAATGAGAGTCGTCTTAATTAACTAGGTTGGGGGGCCAATCGGCATATAGACGATCATTAGTCCATCACCGCGCAGACCTCCCAAAGAGTCGCCTAGCATAATTATGCCAGACTAACATTAGACTTGTAAAAGTTTCCACAAACTTAAACAAGTCTAGGGGACGGCAGGGTATTGGGTAACACACGCTCTGCCCTATCAAAAATACCGAGAAATGGGGTTCTTTACTCGGATTAACTTGGTAACCACCGAGACATTAAACTTGGCAGCAATAGGAATGAAAAAGGGAGTTTCGAAACTAAGATCAAGAAACAACCCTACCAAGGAGCATCAAACATAGAACGAATTCTCAAATCAATTCCAAGACCGAGGTCTACCTAACTTGGTGAGACGAAGGCTAAACTACATCCCTAAGGAATCCCTCACCCTAAAGAATGAAAATATCTACCTGAGAACAATTGCACTTGGAAAATAAGTTTTCATTAAAAAGTGGTGGCGAGGAGGTACAATTAACTTAGCACCTCCTAAGCCTAGATACAAAATAAGATTAAAAAAAAGACAAAAAGCTAAACCTGGGCCTTATCCCCAGCATTGTCCTCGCCGCCTTCGCCGCCGCCAGTGCCCTACTCATCCCTATTGTCCTCGCCGTCCACTTCGACGACCTCTTCCACCTCCAGCTGTTAGGCTATGCTCTACTCTAGCTCAACTATAAGTGACCAGTCGAAGCCCTCAGCCTCCGGATGCTTCTAGATCAGATAATCTTGGCGGTTCGTCATACCGAAGTAGTAGTAATCGATGTACTTCAGGGACGCTTCGAACTCTTCAATGGCATGGGCAAGTCGGCCAAGGTGTTCCTCCAAGAACCGTCGGTTCTCAGCCTGTGAAGCTGCCAGTTAGTTGTTGAGTTGAGCAACCTCGTCCCTAGCCTGCTCGGCCGCTCTCCTTGCCTCTTCTGCCTCCGTCTTGGCCTAGTCGGCTTCTTCCCTTGCCTTTCGAGCCTTCAGGGAAAGAGATGCCTTAACTTGTTCTAGCTCTATGCTTTTGGCATCTAGCTCCTTCTCGATCTCCATCTTATCGAGGAAGGTCTTTTTGTGCCTCTCTTTCTCCCAGTTGAACTCTTTTAGCCTGGTTGAATAGGCCATGTGCAAAAAGGTAGATGTCTGAAGAAGGCAGGACTTTTAGCATGTGACAAAAAGGAAAAGAAGAAAAGCTTGAGGTGGGATAAGCACTCACCTTGGCTGCGAAGCAGAAAGCAACGTCGGACAAGCCCTTGAAATCTTCTCCCCGGAGGTTCACTAAAAAGTCCTCCTAAGGGACCACGTCCCGTAGACGGTCGAGGATAACCTGGTGGTAGTTCGAGCGTCTCCTTAGGGTGTCTCCCGAAGAGGGCACAACGGTTGTAATGGTTGGGGGCGTCTCGCTTGATGAATCCCTGGTCCTTGGCGACAAGGGTGGTAGCTCTTGGACTATTGTGGATGGCTGCTTGGGTCGTAGGGGAAGCTCTGTCCTTGGGGTTCGCTTGTGCTTCCTCCCGATCTCCATAGCCTTGCCCTTCTTTTTGCGGAGGCTCTCCATGAGAGCCCATCTCTCTTCAGTAGTGCTCGATCGTGAAGACATTTCTGCAAAGCCAAAATCTCCCCAAGTCAAAATAAGGTCGGCACATAAAAAAAAAAAGTCAAGACTAACCTCAAATCTAGAGCTGGCGAGACGGGTATAGGAGTCGAATCACGTCCTCGAGGTCCTTGTTTGCCACGGGTGGCCCGCATTGAAGGAGCCACTTGACAAGTCCTCGAAGCTAGACGATGATGGCTCCGTCGTCAACCACCCGGATCGAGAAGTGCTTGGCCCTGGGATGTTCACAGCGCTCGGCCTTGCGACTGTGACCTGTCCGGCTGACCGAGCAGGTTGGATATTCAAAGGGGGATTTGTTCTACTGGGTTCCCCAAACCAGCCATAATCGAAAAGGGTCTCCTTCCCGAGCAAGAATGACTATTGCCTTGTCGCTTTTGGCTTCTCGAACAGGTCTTCGACTGTCCTGATTACATGGCTCGGTGCCCAAGGCCTCTTAGACTAGACGTGCCCTTGTTTAAATGACCTTGGCACATCCTGATCGGTATTGATGGCCTCACCGGCTCGTGCTAAATAATTACACCTAACATAGAACCACTCATACTTCTAGAGTTTGTCCAAGTCGGGGTTACCCAAAATGAAATCTCTCTTGAAGCCGATGACGTAATACCACCTGGACTGCTGGGGAAGCTTTTTCATCTTATATACTTATTTAAATGCTTCCAACGGCATCTTGGTTGCCCAGTGGTATCTCCATAGCATGTACATCCCGATCAGCAATCTGTAACTGTTCCGGTTAAGCTAAGTCGGGCACATATTAAAGTCATTTAGTGCCCAGCGAAGAAACGGATGGAACGGGAGGCGCAACCTAGCTCTGAAAAACTCTGCATATAAGGTTATGCACTCCTCGGGTGGGGTCAGGGGTGAATCATCCTCCTCAGGCTCTATGAGGATGATGTCATCTGGGATCTCGAACTTAGCATGTAGATCCTCAAGCCAAGACTCCGTCATGGCACTAGAGTATGCCGCTGCTGAGGTCTGCCTAGGCTGGGTTACTCGATAGGCAGTCACCCCTCGGACCTGAGTGACTCGGACCCTTTTGTCCTCCTTGATTTTGGCAACCTGCTCAGCCTCCTCCACTACCTCCTCGACCCCCCACTTCTCGTCAGAGATGTTGATGCTAATCCTGCCCGCGACCTAAACAGAAGCCCTGGAGTCTCGACTAGAGGTGCTTGGTACATCAGTTACTACCTTTAGCTTGGCACGCTCCCGAGCAGTAACTCAGGAGATATAGGTGGTGGCCGCTCCAATGTACGGGTTCTCACCCCTACACGGCCTCATCGGACGCTCCCCATCCAGTACGTTGAGAAATTCCTACTTGGGGACAGTCTGGGATCAACCCTTAATATTTGAGTCAACCGGTCAGCCCCGTCCTGCCTTGGGGTCAGACCTTCGATATCAACATCTGTTAAGGACAAATTGGCCTCAAGGTTGCTTTCTGAACAGGAAATATTGACATTCTAAGAATGTGACATGTCACTTATTTTTTCATGCTTCTCGAGAAATTACCTGATCAGACTGTGGAAGCCTAGGAACATAAAGTCTTCAGGCTAGTAACTACAACTCGATAGCTAAAAACTTAATGGTTCCGAAATCTAGTCCTAATTGTGTGAAAATGACAGAAAGAAATGCCCTATTTTTAGCCATTTTAGGTGGGAGATCCTAATGCAAAAAATGAAGAGACGCGATGATTACGCCTATCAGAAGGTGCAATCATTTATAGAGCGATACGTGTCTCCTAAGTCCCCGCGCACGGCCTTTTGTTTCACACTACCTCGGGACACCGCTTCGCCTTCCTTTTTTAGCCAACCTCACCTACTCGACATAGTCCACCCGGCCGAACACCAACCAGATGAACTAGGGGGCTACTATTGGGGTTGAGCTCGGCACCACTGTCGAGGAGCTGAACTCCAGGTGGTCAGCAAGCAGCTCGACAGAGTTACCAGGGGCATACTACTATTGGAAACAAAGTGCGCAGTGGAATTTTAAAAATTTTTCATCAGAGTAATTTCTAAAACACAAGTTTGACATGTTATATGTATAAATTAAACAGATCTTACTAACCTCAGTGTGCCGAAGAACCTCCGCAATTTGTGTAGAGAAGTAACGTTCCAGAAGAGCCTTAACCAACTGGTCTTCTTTGCTATTCTCTATCCACAACCGGAGTGAGTGTGGGCGCACACGTACAGCTTTTCCACCGGTGACTCTCCTTCCAAGCAACAGAGAGAACCCAAAGCTAGTGTTCGTGATTTGGGAACAAAAGCTCTCAGAGAGTTTTCAGATGCTCACTAGAAGAGTATCACTCTTAATCTCTCAAATTGATCTGAGTAAATCATGAGACTCACTCCCTTTTTATACCTATTGGTCCTGGGGTCAGTCCATATCAGATTAGGTCTCAAAAACTTGAAACAGAATCAAGTTTGGATCAATATCTGATAAGATCCGCGTGAAAAAGCGTAATCTTATCTCCCGCTGATTGGCAGGCCGAACACTCTGATCGGCAGGCCGAACACTCTGATCGGCAGGCCGAACAGGCCAGTTCGGCAAGCGAAACACGTCATCCGATAGGCCGAACTCCCGAGAAAAATCTCCGCGAATCTTTTATTTTCCACCCAAGATTCTAAAGGATAAAGTCTCAGTTTTGATTCAAATAACCCAATAGAGAAGATATCTGATCGAAACAAACTTTATCAAGATAATCTCTAAGAAAATAAATCAATTCACAATAATTCTACAAGTTTATCTTGATCTAATTTATCCAAAATTAAATCAACCGATAAACAGACAAGAATTATCTGATCACAATAATTCAACAAGTTTATCTTGAACTAACTTCTAACAAAATTAATTAAACCAATAAACAGACATGAATTATTTGATTCTTACAAATTTTAAACCAATCTGATAAATCCGACATAAGTCACCAATTATTGGAAAAGCACGCCGTGTCGTGACAGGATTTTGTGAAATAGCAAAGGGGACCAAAATGGACCTATAAAGTTCAAGCTCATGATAATTATGAAACCCAATATCCCATATATACATTTCACAATTATCAACTCCAATGCTACTCCACTAAAAGCTTGGAGCTGCACTCTCGAACTTTATAGAATTACGAAGCTCGTGTAGCTAAGTCTCCATGACATATTATAGTGCATCGTATCCCCATATGATAATCCATAATCGACTTAAGGACAAGTTTTGTCTTACCTTCCTGATTATTTTTATCTTACGTTTCATTGTCTCACCATTAGAAAACTTACCATCCAAAGATAGTATACTATTCGGTTACACCTATGTATCAAAATGGTTGAGCGCTCCAGTTTTCCAATTACAGGACAACGCATATAAGAGGATATCATTACTCCTAAAGAGGAGCTATGGATTCCATATCTATGAATAACAAGTCTGCGCTATCAAGAGTCATGCCTCCAATGTACCGGCATGCATACCACTATAGAGATGTGGGAGTCACCCATTAGTACATCAAAAGACACAAGTCGAGACAACGGGCCCACTATTCATCTCAGGATTAAGATACAATACAAATGACTGTCTAAAGTGAATTGATTTGCCAAGATAGAATTATTAATCCAAATCAATTCACTTTATGTCCCGATCCAACATGTCGTCACCTATGACAACGCGCCAATGTTTCTATTCACGGAGTCCAACCCCAATGGTCAAGACAAACCATCTCCCAAAAGGGATATAAACAACATAACAATCTTTACATGAATAAAGTGCCCAACTTTATTCCCTCGATTGCGGATCATATGTTTTAGACCGTCACCTTAAGAATCGTGTCTACCGTATAATCATCCCATCATATGCCCAATTCTTAAGGTTTAGACTGACAGTCTCAGACTACTGTTTGCTTATCATACATTCAACAAATATGAACGTAAAGAGGACAAGATTTGGTATATAGATAAATGAATAAATTCTTTATTGATAAAAATGTCTCCAAAAACGTATTACATTTTTACTCCTTAGGGCATAAATGTCTAACAATCTCCCACTTGCACTAAGTGAGTAAATACAGCAAATTTTGCATCCCCATAGGTTCCACATGCTTCTCGAAGACTCGCCCAGTAAGTGTCTTTGTAAATGGATCAGCTAAATTGTCCTCTGACGTGATCTTGCACACCGTGACATGCCCGCCCTCAACGAAGTCCTTTATCACATGATACTTCCGATCAATATGCTTACTCTTCTTATGAAATCTTGGTTCCTTAGAATTAGCTACCGCTGTACTGTTATCACAGTACAGTGATACCGCTTTATCCATACCAGGAACTACCTCAAGATCCCCAAGGAACTTGCGGAGCCACACTGCTTCTTTCGAAGCATCACTAGCTACCATATACTCGGCCTCCATCGTTGAATCCGAAGTGCAATCTTGCTTCGCACTTCTCCAACTGATGGCATTGCCACCCAGAGTAAACACAAACCCCGAAGTCGATTTCCTAGAATCCAGACATGATTGAAAATCTGAATCAGTGTATCCTAGAGGAGTCAAGTCCTCACCCGAATACTCAAGCATATACCCTCGAGTCCTTCTCAGGTACTTGAAAATATGCTTTACTGCAACCCAATGGTTCGGTCCTGGATCCGCCTGAAATCAACTTACAATCCCGACCGCATAGCTAATATCCGGTCGAGTGCAAAGCATGGCATACATGAGACTACCCACTGCCGAAGCATAAGGCACATTCTTCATGTATTCTCTTTCTTCATAAGACTTTGGAGAGTCTTTCTTAGAAAGAGTAATTCCAAACCTAGATGGTTGCCCACCTTTCTTGGAATCCTGCATGGCAAACCTCCTGAGAATTTTATCTATGTAGTCGGCCTGTGACAAAGCTATCATTTTGTTCTTCCTATCCCGAAAGATCTGGATACCGAGAACAAAATTAGGCTCACCCAAGTCCTTCATGTCAAACTGCTTAGTCAACCATAATTTGACCGATGACAATGCCCCAACATCATTGCCAATTAGCAGAATGTCATCTACATAGAGCAGTAGAAAAACCACCTTCCCATCCTTTATGTGTTTGTAAACACATGGTTCATCCACATTTTGTGAGAACCCATAAGTCTTGATCACTTGATCAAATCTTATGTTCCAAGAACGGGATGCCTACTTAAGTCCATAAATTGACTTTAGCAGCTTACAAACCTTTCCCTCTTGACCCGCGACCTTGAACCCGTTTGGTTGTTCCATATAAATGGACTCATCAAGATAGCCATTCAGAAAAGCCGTCTTGACATCCATCTGCCAAATCTCGTAATCGAGAGCGACAGCTATGGACAAGAGAATCCGGATGGACTTAAGCATGGCTACAGGCGAAAAGGTTTCCTCATAATCGATTCCTTCCTTTTGCGTATAACCCTTAGCTACCAGTCTAGCCTTAAAGGTTTTGACCTTTCCATCCACTCCTCTTTTCCTCTTGTAGATCCACTTGCACCCTATGGGTTTTATCCCTTTGGGAAGATCCACAAGCTCCCAGACCCGATTAGTCTCCATAGACTTTATCTCTGTGTTCATGGCCTCTGTCCAGAGTCTTGAATCAACATCCTCCATAGCTTCTGCGTAAGTATAAGGATCCCTATCATGTTTATCCGGTTCAGCCAAGAAGACCTCCCCATTGAACATATACCTCTCAGGTTGACGCCCGATCCTCCCACTACGACGAAGCCCCTGAGACTGTTGTTCAGGTTTGTTTGGTTTTTCTACACCGATCGGAATGGTTTCGTTCGGAACCTTCAGAGTGAACAGATCACCCCTTAACTCCTCAAGCACCACTTTGCTTCGAGGTTTAAAGTCATCCATGTAACTCTCCTCAAGGAAAGTTGCATTAGTTGAAACTATGACTTTATTTTCCTTAGGGTTATAAAAATAACCCCCTTTAGTCCCTTTTGGATATCCTATATACACGCAAACTTCCGAATGTGCTTCCAACTTATTTGGATCCTTAAACAGGACATGAGCTGGACATCCCCATATGCGAATATGGCTTAAGGATATATTCCGTCTTGTCCACAACTCGTGAGGAGTTTTAGGGACCGATTTTGAAGGCACATTGTTCAAAAGATAACATGCGGTTTGTAGTGCATATCCCCAAAAGGATAAAGGCAATGATGAATAACTCATCATGGACCGAATCATGTCCAACAAAGTCCTATTCCTTCTCTCCGCTACGCCATTCTGCTGTAGAGTGCCTGGCGCAGTCAAATGGGATAAAATCCCATTCTCTAACAAGTGTCCCAAGAACTCATCAGAAAGGTATTCCCCACCTCGATCAGATCGAAGTGCCTTTATGGGTCTATCCAATTGCTTTTCCACTTCAGCCCGAAACTCCCTGAACTTATCATAAGTTTCATTTTTGTGGTGCATTAGATACACATACCCATATCTTGAGTAATCGTCAATAAAAGTGATGAAGTACTCATACCTTCCTCGTGCCCGGATGTTCATCGGTCCGCAAACATCACTATGCACAAGTTCTAGAACCCCTTCGGCCCTATTGCCCTTAGACCCGTATGGTCTTTTGGTCATTTTACCCTCCAAACAAGATTCACATTGAGGTATAGATTCCACCTTTAAGTGACTTAAAGGTCCATCCCTTACTAACCTTTGAATCCTATTCAGGTTAATATGGCCAAGGCGCAAATGCCAAAGATAAGTCTTATTAGAGTGAGAAGTTTTAAGTCTTTTTGAGTCATTATCATTTATCTCAGCATTAAGCAATAAGTCCATCTTAGGTTTGATAAAATATAGATTATTTTGCATCCATCCAGAACAGATAAAAGATTTGTTTTTACGAATCACCACTTTTTCATTGAAAGATACCACGTAGGAGTCTTTAAATAAAAAAGATACAAAAATTAAATTCCTTTTAAATTTAGGAACATAAAAACAGTCTTGCAAAATTAAATTCCTATAATTATCAAAATAAAGATGGACATCTCCCACTGCTTCCGCTAAGGCCAAGGATCCATCGCCCATCTGAAGCGTTAAGTC
The DNA here is from genome assembly GCA_025403435.1 of Artocarpus heterophyllus. NCBI lineage: Eukaryota > Viridiplantae > Streptophyta > Magnoliopsida > Rosales > Moraceae > Artocarpus > Artocarpus heterophyllus. The sequence goes on from JAJQZP010000283.1 coordinate 129,134, forward strand.
TTCACGAAGTAGACTTCTCGTTTCTTTGAATCCCTGCAGAGAAACACAAACATGATTAGTTGCACCAGAATCTATGACCCAGATGTCACTAGATTCCTCAACCAAACAAGTTTCTAAATATAGAAGATCAGACCTACCTCCCCTAGAAAGGAAGTCCTTGCAATGCTTCTTTATATGCCCGACCTTACCATAGAAGAAGCACTTAAGCTTCTTTGGGTTTTTCTTCTTCTTCTTCTTGCTCTTGGTTGCAGCAGGAATAGAAGACTTGCCACTCTTGGCCCGTTGCTTCTTTCCATTCCCAGAGTTAGGATTGGAACCAGAAGCAGCTACCATATTGGCCTCACCACCAGCAGGAGACTCCTTGATCAGCAGTTCAAACTCCTGTAACTGTTTCATCAGTTCTGTTAAGGTCATATCCCGTCTATTGCTTAAATTAAAAGTAGCTCTAAACGGAATAAATTCCTTAGACAGAGTCTCAAAGACCATAGTCATCTGAGTTTCAGCATCGATGTCAGCTCCATTGGTTTGAGCCTTAGTGAGGTAACCCATGACCAACATCATGTGCTCCTTTACAGATGTCCCCGGTCTCTGTCTACAGTTTAAGAGTTTTCAAAGTGCCCCTTGTCACTTCGTTATAGCCTGGCCTCCGAACATATCCTCAAGATTATCCAAGATCTGCTTCGCAGTCTCATAATCCTGATGTTGAGCCTGCAGCACGTTGTTCATGCTAGCCATAACATAGCAGCGGGCTTGATCATTAGCGTCTTTCCAGCCGTCGTACGCTTGGAATTGCTCATTACTTGAGTCTCCCATAGGTTCGGGAGGACAAGGAGTTGTCAGAACATATTTCAGTTTCTCAAAGGAAAGGACGATGTCCAGGTTCCGTTTTCAATCGTTATAGTTCTCACCGGTTAATTGGTTTTTGTCAAGTATCGATGATAAAGCGTTTTTAGACATTTTCAATCTACAATAAAGAATCATATACCAAACATAAGCAAACATATATAATAATTTAGTAAGATAACACAATCATGTAAAATCATACAAATGTGTTTATGTGTCAAAACCTTGAAAATATCATAACCTCACAACGATAATTCCCAACTCAGAATTCAACAAGCTCCTAGGGGAGTCATGCTAAATTCAATCAGGAACACGGATCCCCTCCTGATTAATATATGCCATCCAGGACCCGTATGATCCAACATATACTAATAATCGTTTCTTTGGCCATTAATTTTATTAACAGAGCTCCTAGGGGAGGTTAATAATAAAATTAACGTGAGTGTATAACCATTGTTTCAATATTTTATCCATGATTTATAATCACCACCTAGGGGTGTGCAACCATAAATCATACTAAAATACCTTATCCTTTTAGAGATCCAATCTGGTACATGATAGAAATCCCTTCCTAGGGGTCGGGACCACCATGTTCTTCCTATGGACCAACGATGGAGGCCTTAGGTCCTCTCTTCGAAAACCTTCTCCCACTCAATCTTTTGAAGTCAAGGTTTTATTTTAAAATTATGCATGAACAATTTTAATATGAGCGGCACTCCCTATTCTATATGACATTTTATCAATATACATGGTAAATCATATTATAATACAGACAAGCAAAGCAATCAAGCAAAGCTACAAGCAAAATAACCGTAATATTATGGTTCCACCCTAGAGAATAGAAAACTAAGATTACAAGAGAATAATCGAGACATTTTTTGATTCTTCATCCTTGAATCCTCAAGCTGTATCCTTCTTCATGTAATATCCATCTTCAAGTCTTCAATCCCGTATGAATCGAATACTTCATATTTCCGGTCATATCCAAATTTAATGTTTCTCAGAATCGTCTCAAAAAATAAAATTAAAACTGCACCTAGAAAAATTGCACCTTTTCTGGACACTCGGCAGCTCTCGATCGGCAGGCCGATCTGGGTGATCGGCCTGCCGATCATGTATGTTCGGCCTGCCGATCATGTATGTTTGGCCTGCCGGCAGAGCACCAAAATTTTTGCCCCACTGTCGGCCTGCCGGACCACACGTCCGGCCTGTCGATCTGTGACCTTTGCCCTGCCGAACTGGGAGCTTCGGCATGCTGATCGAGCAGAAAACGCACATCCAGAAAATACAATTTAATGCAATTTATCAATTTTATTTTCAACATTTCAAAAACATAAAATTAGAGACTCAGGAAATACCTGGAGGCGCCATTATCAACCTTCTAGATCTGTCTTCTCTGAACAATTATTTAATTACAAAATTCTTACAAATTAAAAATTAAATAACAATTCCTAGACGGAGATGATAGTCCGCAATCTAATTACATAAAAAACCTAGATACACATTCTAACCTCTAAGGAACCATAACCGGTATTAATTAATTAATAAATAATTAAACAACGATTTAATCAACCATAATTAATTAATAAACATTCACCACATAATCCATGACAACATATATATTATATTGAAACCTAGAGTGCCATCTCTCTATAAAATTCAATTCAAGCATATGAGAGATTAAGATCACAAAATTTATGCATATAACATGATCACAAACTTGCAAATTTATGTAAAAACCTAGCTCTGACACCAATTGTTGGAAACAAAGTGTGCAGCAGAATTTTAAAAAATTTTCATCAAAGTAATTTCAAAAACACAAGTTTGACATGTTATATGTATAAATTAAACAGATCTTACTAACCTCAGTGTGTCGAAGAACCTCCGCAATCCATGTAGAGAAGTAACGTTCTAGAAGAGCCTCAACCAACTGGTCTTCTTTGCTATTCTCTATCCACAACCGGAGTGAGTGTGGGCTCACACGTACAGCTCTTCCATCGATGACTCTCCTTCCAACCAACAGAGAGAACCCAAAGCTAGTGTTCGTGATTTGAGAAGAAAAGCTCTCAGGGAGTTTTCAGATGCTCACTAGAAGAGTATCACTCTTAATCTCTTACATTGATCTGAGTAAATCATGAGACTCACTCCCTTTTTATACCTATTGGTCCTGGGGTCAGTCCATATCAGATTAGGTCTCAAAAACTCGAAACAGAATCAAGTTTGGATCAATATCTAATAAGATCCGCGTGAAAACGTGTAATCTTATCTCCCACTGATCGGCAGGCCGAACACTCTGATTGGCAGGCCGAACAGGCCAGTTCGACAGGCCGAACACGTCATCCGGTAGGCCGAACTCCCGAGAAAAAATCTCTGCGAATCTTTTATTTTCCACCCGAGATTCTAAAGGATAAAGTCTCAGTTTTGATTCAAATAACCCAATAGAGAAGATATCTGATCAAAACAAACTTTATCAAGATAATCTCTAAGAAAATAAATCAATTCACAATAATTCTACAAGTTTATCTTGATCTAATTTATCTAAAATTAAATCAACCGATAAATAGACAAGAATTATCTGATCGCAATAATTCAACAAGTTTATCTTGAACTAATTTCTTACAAAATTAATTCAACCAATAAACAGACATGAATTATTTGATTCTTATAAATTTTAAACCAATCTGATAAATCCGACATAAGTCACCAATTATTGGAAAAGCACGCCGTGTCGTTATAGGATTTTGTGAGCTAGCAAAGGGGACCAAAATGGACCTATAAAGTTCAAGCTCATGATAATTATAAAACCCAATATCCCAGATATACATTTCACAATTATCAACTCCAACGCTACTCCACTAAAAGCTTGGAGCTGCACTCTCGAACTTTATAGAATTACGAAGCTCATGTAGGTAAGTCTCCATGACATATCATAGTGCATCGTATCCCCATATGATAATCCATAATCGGCTTAAGGACAAGTTTTGTCTTACCTTCCCGATTATTTTTATCTTACGTTCCATTGTCTCACCATTAGAAAACTTACCATCCAAAGATAGTATACCATTCGGTTACACCTATGTATCCAAATAGTTGAGCGCTCCAATTTTCCAATTACAGGACAACGCATATAAGAGGATATCATTACTCCTAAAGAGGAGCTATGGATTCCATATCTATGAATAACAAGTCTACGTTATCAAGAGTCATGCCTCCAACGTACCGGCATGCATACCACTATAGAGATGTGGGAGTCACCCATTGGTACATCAAAAGACACAAGTCGAGACAACGGGCTCACTATTCATCTCAGGATTAAGATACAATACAAATGACTGTCTAAAGTGAACTGATTTGTCAAGACAGAATTATTAATCCAAATCAATTCACTTTATGTCCCGATCCAACACGTCGTCACCTATGACAACGCGCCAATGTTTCTATTCACGGAGTCCAACTCCAATGGTCAAGACATACCATCTTCTAAAAGGGATATAGACAACATAACAATCTTTACATGAATAAAGCGCCTAACTTTATTCCCTCGATTGCGGATCATATGTTTTAGACCGTCACCTTAAGAATCGTGTCTACCGCATAATCATCCCATCATATGCCCAATTCTTAAGGTTTAGACTGACAGTCTCAGACTACTGTTTGCTTATCATACATTCAACAAATATGAACGTAAAGAGGACAAGATTTGACATATAGATAATTGAATAAATTCTTTATTGATAAAAATGTCTCCGAAAACGTATTACATTTTTACTCATTAGGGCATACATGTCTAACAACTACTGATCCCGATGACCCTGGATACCACATTCGAGGTTCTTCTTAAGGTTTCCAAGACTGCACCTCAGTAGGTCGCCTCATTGGACTAAGTACCAGCTCGGGTCAGATTACTCTCACTTGAAAGTGGACCGCTACTTCCCATCATAAGCCAACAGATGGCAAACAACTCGCCGCTAGATGGAAGCCAATCCATTGACGAAAGGATGTGACACTTGTCACCGACTGCCTGACACGCCTTGATGTGACACCCAAGTTGTCGGCAAAACCTACCTAACACCAGGTCTAGGTGGTAGCATATAAATATGATGCATTTATTACATCCTGGCATGAATGCTCTTTCCCACCTAACAAGCTCCCGTCCTCTGCCGAGCAACTCCTGCTTTCAGAATTAGAGAGCCCTTGTCTGTTGACTGACCAGTCTCTTCCTCGCCTCCAAAGCACCCCTCTTGTTGCCAGCTTACCCGACCAGGCATAGACGATTAGGGAAGAGCTGAGTACCATGCGTCGCCGCATGCGGTGTTGATTTGACGCCGGACCTCAGTAAGCATCAACATTTTGGATTGGTACCTGAGGAAGCAACTAAGGCCCTCTTAAAAAGAGGTGTCAAAGGTTCGAACCCTAGGGGATGCACTCCTTTATTGGAGGCAAAAACAAAAATCTGAGCTGGGTCTTTCCCCGAGCTGGGGCCCTCTTGGACCAAGCAATACGGAGGGGGGTCCATCCTGGGACCTAACTCGGGGTCAAGCGCCTTACTCGAATGTGCATTTTTATGTTGAGAATTTTGGCTCCCCTGCCGGAGCCTGACAGGACCCTTGAACTTATTGCTGGAGAGGCCCTCTTATTCAAGAGGATGGTACCTGAGATAGGCCCTAAGCCTATTGGTACATGGGATAGGCCATAAGACCCTCTTATTCAAGAGGATGGTATCTGAGATAGGCCCTAAGACCCTCTTATTCAAGAGGAAATGTGTTCGACTCCTAAGGGATGCGCTCTCCTACATGAGGCAAATCTGCGCGGAGGCTCTCCGAGCAGCCTCCCTAGCAAGGTCCCGTTAGGCTCTGATCGGGGAGCGAAAACCCTCAACAATATATGTAGGGTATATTTTATATATCTCTGTAAGTTAAGTTAAGGGTGTAAATTATCAAAATTTAAAAAGCGGAGGGCAAAAGAAATGTCCGATGAGTACGGCCTTTTCGTTTTAGTTGTTAATTGTTTATTCTTTAATTCAACTTTTTTTGTTATGTTTGGTCAATCGCCTATAAAGAGTATGCTTCGATTGCTTTTTTGAAAAACTTTTCTCTTTTTTGTCTTAAAAAAAAAAAGAAGTTTCCACCCTTTTGCGAATTTAATAAATAAATTTTTGCTGAATAAAAATGTAACTAAATTAGTAAATTATGTTGAGAGATTACGATTTATAAATGTACTATCAAACATACAAGGACAGGGTAGCGGAATTGAAAGTACTGGCTAGACGTTTATTAATGACTCCTTTTCTTTCTTTCTTTTTTTTTATTTTTTTAAATGTCTCATCTCATGTTTTCCTTCCAAGTGGCAATGATAACGGTTGGCAGTCACTGATCTGACGTCAGCATGCATGTGAGTAAAGTAACAAACGATTTCCCAGCCAAAAAGGAAAAAGAAAAAGTACTACCGACAAAAAAATTAAAAAAAAAAAAGCAAATGAAGAAAATGAAACGACCGCTTGATTCGAGTATTTGAGTAGAGTATTTAAATAAAAATTTAAATTTTTATGAGAGAAAATATTGTAGCAAAATAATTCAAACCGTGATTCGAATATATAACTAAACGGGCCTGAAGCATCGTGGACCAAGTCATTGGTTATTTATCTGTTTATTGTTTTTTTAATCTTATTTTAAGAGTTTATGCTTTGCGATTTCCATCGATTATATTTTTTTTAAGATTTTATAATGATAAATTTGATCAAAATTGTATTAAAATAAAAAAATTATCAAAATGATAGAATTTTAGACAAATTTTATACAGATATTATAGAGAACCAAATCAATGAGATCAATCTTTACATATATAGAAGCGGAAATATCATGTGAAACATTAAAGGTTTAACACAAATTTGCACAAACAATGAATATCCAGTTAAATTCATTCAGAGGCTATTTGGAAGCATATATGGTCACGTATAATATTTAGAAACAAAAATCAAAGCAAAGCAACATTTAAAGGAGGATACAAATACATGAAATTCGGAAACAATGCAAAATGACCAGAATGAGATCAAATCATGTAAAGATAAAGAAGCAAATGAGGAGTGAAAAACAGTGGCAAACTTCCAAAAACAACCCGATTTATTCCCATCCCACCATCACTTTTGACGTCAGCAGTACTCGTTCCATCACTTGTAGAATTTCCTTTTGTAAAAGAAAAATAAATCATAATAAGCACATCTAAAATTTGTCTAATTAAAAAAATATGCAAAGAATCACCACCGTTGAGAAAGGAAACTAAAATTTTACTCATGTTAATAAATTAAATAATGATCAAAATATCAAATCGAATTTTAACTTGCTAGTATCAGCTACCTTGTCATAGAAGTTATCATTCTTTTATTTACAATTTTTTTAAAGCATTGTCACCTCAATTACCAAAAAAAAAAATTGCAATTACTAATAAAATAATGCCAACTTACTGAGGCACAAATTCCTTTTTTTTTTTTTTGATATCATCATTTTAGTATTTTATATTTTTAGGGAATCATTACATTAATATCTTATTATTTAAAAAATATCAAAATAATATCTATGTAGTTTTTAAAATATCATTTTAATATCATAAGTTTGTATATTTTGACGTAAAATTTCTGTTTTACCATTTCATCAATGAATCTCAAATTAATTTTGTAAAATTATACAAAAAAAAAAAACAAAAAATTATACAAAACTCATCAAAGAAAAACATAAATGCCTAGTTTTCACAAATAAATTAAGGTTTATTAGTAAAAAGGTAAGTTAGAAATTACACATCTTAAAACACAGACTTAAGGTACAAAAATGATGTTTTTAAAAACTATAAAATATCAATATATTATTTCTCTAAAACACATAGACTAAAATAATAATATTCCTTTATTTTCAAAAACTTCAAATTAATAGAGTTAAGGTTTCCAGCACAACTCTTAAAAAAAAAAAAAAACAAATTCTGAAAATATAAAAGGTACCACTTTGATTGGGGGTGGTACTAATGTTTCTTCCATTGTTGTTCGCAAGTCCCTCAAACACCTTTGCATCTGACGAGTTTGGTGCCAAATGAAGAAGATCTGCAGGTAAGCATTAATTACTGATTAATGCATGACATTAGGTAATCCAATTAATTGCTTGCAATTGGGAATCATACTTACCAACACATTTGGTGATGTTAGTGGGAATGTGGCAGGCATTGGGGAGTTGCAAGGCGAGAGTGGAGTTGATTTTGAGGCCAAGATTGGGGTCGTTGCGATCTTTGATGAGAACGCAGAGGCATTTCTTGCTTTTCTCCACAACTTGCTTCAATCCACTGCAGCAATCCAGCGTTGGAGTCTTTGCATCTCCTCCCACGTACGCCAAGCACGTCGCCAGTCCCATTAGCTTGTCTGCGCATTCTGCTCTGTCTTGCTCTAGATTATTTGCCGCTGTTAATTCTATCAGTATTACCAAAACCAAAACCATCCCCAACAACCTTAACATTTTAATTGACCCGGAACCCATCATCACTAATATTCCTTCCTTCTTTACTTCTAGGATTTAGGACCTTTTGTGTTTCTGTGCGTGTGAGAGAGACAACGAATCTATATATATGTAGCTACTCTGTGTGTGTGTGTGTGTGTATATATTTATATTTGATTATAGGTCTCTCTCTTTATACCCTCTTTAAATTGATATGGGCTTTGCTTGTGAGTCTGTGACTTGTGACTTTTGAGGCTAGTACAGCAATGGGGTCATGGTGGTGGAATCAATACATAATTAGATTGAAACTAACACAAGTGAAAGACAAGTTTTGTCTCTTTGTGACCGGTCTTATCCTAATTAATTCTAACTGCACTAATATATATATATATCTAATAACTACCTCCCATTCTATATAGATTGAAAGAACATTAATGTACAAATTGTGCAAATTAATTCTGAACTGTCATTCATAACGTATTCAATACTTATGTGAGAACTTTACATAGGGCATTACATTATCTTTGGTTCAATCAATCGGTTTAAATCAATGTGCCAAAATGTCAGCTAATAATTTCATGATCTTAACTAATGTTGTGCTTCATACTAAGACTAAACATGATAAGATAGATCTATATTTTGTGAGGAAAAAAGTGTTACAAAAGCAAGTAGATGTTACTATTGAAAGTTAGCTAGTAACAATTTTAAAGTTGTGTATTTATTAGTTAGTTTAGGCCAGCGAGAATTCATTCTTTTCATCTCTTTCTTCTTCTTCTTCTTTTTGAAAGGACAAATTTCATTAAACTCAAATTAGAGTTACAAAGATAATATAGATGATAATAGACCCGTAATACATGAGATAAAACCCTCCAATGAGACTGGATCCATCTATAAAGTCTAATGACGTTCAATGGAAGAAACATATGCAAGAGGCCCGATAATGAGAAAAATACCTCAACACATTGAAATCGAGTGTTCAAGGTGAGCTTGGCGCCACCGCCAAGGAGCTAAACTCCGGGTGGTCGGCCAAATAGCTCAGCAGGGTTATGTGGATCTCACGACTAACCCCGATGACCCTGGATGTTATGTCCGAGGTGCTTCTCAGGGCCACCAGGGCCGCACCTCAGCAGGTTGCCACCTCGGACTGAGTACCACATCTGGTCGGACTATTCTCATTTGAAAGTGGATTGCTACTCGCCATCACAGGCCAACATATGACAAACAACTCACGGTCTGATGGGGGCCAATCCATCGACGGAGGGACATGACACTTGTCTTTTGCCACCTAACACACCGTGATGTGACACTCGAGTCGTGAGCAAAACCCACCTAACACCCGGTCCAAGTGGTAGCCTATAAATAGGATGCATTTATTGAATCCTGAGAGGCAGGCTCCTTCCCACCTAACAAGCTCCCGTCCTCTGCCGAGCAACTCCTGTCTTGAGCATTAGAGAGCCCTTGTCTGTTAACTGACTAGTCTTCTCCTCGCCTCCGAAGCGTCCCTCCTTTTGTTACGGGCTTACCCGATCAGGCAGAGACGAACAGGGAAGAGTTGAGTACCGTGTGCCACTGCACGCGGTGTTGATTCGATGCCAAACCTCGATAAGCATCAATATTTTTGCGCTAGAAGGAGGGCGCCTATGCCTTCACTTAAAAACACCAGCCATAACGAGTCCAAAGATCGACATGGTGACTCGAGGGAATGCCCGAGATGACGCTGCTCGATAGGAGGGGTCGAGAGACACACAAAACTGGCACCAAAACTCGGTTAGACCTAGGGGCAGTCCCCGGGCAACGAGGTCCCGATCTGGGGGAAAGGGAACACAGCCAAGGTCGAACAAGTATAAGACCTGGTCGTCCAAGACCCAATCAGTGAACTTACAAATGCGGTTCGTATTCTCACACAGCAGCTCACGCAACAGGCTTAACGTCAGGCTGCACCTGGCCTCCTACCTCCAGTCCCAGCTGACCAGGCTGGAGGTCACATAAGATAGGATGCTGCTGACCCCAACGAAGCTGATTCTGAGTGCTCAAGAGGTTCCACACGTGGCATCTCGGCCAACAATAGACTTGTCTAGGAAGGTTGACTTGGCCTTGAAAGAGTGCGGGTTTTGTCCCACAAGGTTCCCGAGCGTCCATGTTTGACCAGCTAGGACGCTAAGGAGAAGTGCACCAAGGTCACCAGCCCAGGGCAGGTGACCGCATGGAGGGCGGAGCACCCTATAGGGTCGAACTGTCCGAGGATACAAACAGTCATTAGTTTTGGGAGCTTCAGTGTCAAATCAACGAGATTCGCAACAATTGTTTTGGCTTGGATGACGTGGGTGCCTTGGAATCGCCGTTCCCTGACGTAATAATGTAGGCCCCTATGCCACCCAAATTCAAGGGCCCATAAATCAAGGCCTATGACGGGACCACAGATGTAGACGAGCATGTAGAGTTGTTCTGAGGACACATGCTCCTTCAGAATGCTAGCAATGCAGCAATGTGTAAGGCCTTTTCACTTACGCTTACCAAACCAACTGGCAATGGTTTTGGCAACTCGTGCCAGCCTCTATCACTTTTTTTTGGTAGCTCACGGATGCCTTCTCGGCAGCCTTCTCCACAACGAAGACGAGAAGAAAGGAGATCACTTACCTATATGCCGTAAAGCAAGGGGACGGCAACGTCCGAGACTATATAAACCAGTTTACCCGAGCAGCTCTTGAGGTTAAACATGTCAAAGATGAGACCCTCAAGTACATTTTCGTAGGAGGTCTCCGAGAGGAGAAGCTCGCTTGGTCTTTGGCCTTCGAGCAGCGTAGCATGTTTTCACAAATGCTCGGCTACGCGTAGAGATACGCTGATGCAGCAGAATACATGAAGAGCCGTAGAGTGGAGGCCAGCCCTAGTGGAACAAAGAAAGAGAAGAAGCAAAAGAAGGCACCAGAATAGACCAACGCTAAGCAGAACAAGAAGCAAAAGAAGGAAAAGAAACCCGAGAAGCCAAAGACGCCGACCGGCAAGTTTCAAAGCTACACACCACTAGTAGCAACCATCGACGAAGTGCTCGGCCAAGTGAATGGTAGAAACCTATTGGTACCACTGCCCAAGCTCAAGGGCAGCAAGTCAAAGTGGGATCAAACAAGATACTATGAGTTTCACAAAGACGTGGGGCACAATACCCGTGAATGTATTCAGTTAAAGGACCAAATTAAAAGACTTGTCCGAGAGGGACACTTGAGGGAATTTGTTGAATGAGTCATAACTTCGAGCTCCGCCTCCAAAAAGAATGACCCGCAGGCCGAGACGTGCTAAACCGTTCATAAAACGATGGTGAGAACACCTCAGAACCCTCAAACATCATTCACACGATCTTCGGAGGGCCTGTCACTGGGGACACATCGAGTGGGCAACAAGCATACATCTGAGAAGCTCGGTTGGTTGAACGGGGCGAGTTCATCAACATGTCCGAACATGTTAACAAGATTTGTCGCCAGCAGGACACTCTAATCACATTTACTGAGTAGGAAGTGAACAAGTTAATTCATCCGCACAATAACGCCCTCATGTGCGAACTGCATGTCGCCAACAACATAGTGCGGTAAGCGCTGATTGAAAATAGTAGCTTGGCTGATATCTTGTTCAAGCAAGCTTTTGATAAAAGAAAGATCAACAATGCTACCTTAGTCCCACTCCAGACCCCGCTCTATGGCTTCACGGGTGAATGCGTTCGAGCAGTTGGGAAGGTCGGTCTACCTGTTACCTTTGGGGAGGGTGCTGCTCAGGTAACGCGTGTCGTCGACTTCCCGGTCGTCGATAAACCCTCCCAGTATAACATCATCATCGGCCGCCCAACATTGCACGCACTGAAGGCTGTAGTCTCCACATATCACTTGGCAATGAAATTCCCCACAGAGGGTGGGGTTAGAGTAATCCGCTCGTCTCAAAGGGACTCCCAAGCTTGTTACGCCAATGCTATCCGAGCGGCGTCAGCTCAGTAACTAAACATCTCAGCCATCCACATGGCCGACGAGATAGATCTCCTTGCCGACCCAAGACCTAAGATGCTCTTTGATCTTGACCCTCAACTTCCCGAGGAAGAGGTGAGAGCCACCCTAGTCGAAGACCTGGTGCCGTTCAGCCTAGACCCTATGCATCTTGAGCGCACTGTACAACTTGGATCCCAACTGCAACCTGAGATCTGAGCCAACCTCGAGGGGCTCCTTATCGAGTATCAGGACATGTTTGTGTGGTCTCATGAAGACATGCCCGGTATCAATCCAAGTATAATCTATCACCGGCTCAATGTTCGATCCAATTACAAGCCGGTGATACAGAAGAGAAGGGCTTTCAATCCAGAAAGGTATGCTACTATCAATGAAGAGGTCCAAAAGCTTCTAAAAGCAGGGTTTATTTGAGAGGTTAAATATCTGGAGTGGTTAGCTAACGTTGTCCTCGTCAAGAAGGCGAATGGGAAATGACAAGTTTGCATAGACTACACTGACCTGAATAAGGCCTACCCAAACGACTACTTTTCACTTCTTCGGATAGACCAGCTCGTCGACGCGACGGCCGGTCACGAGCTACTTAGCTTCATGGATGCTTATTCCGGCTATAATTAGATAAGGATGGCCGAGGAGGATCAAGTAAAGATGGCTTTCATTACTGACCAAGGGCTCTACTACTATGTGGTAATGCCCTTCGGGCTAAAGAACGCAACGACAACCTACCAACGCCTAGTCAACAAAATGTTTGCTTGTCTGATCCACAAAACAATGGAGGTCTATGTGACAACATGCTAGTTCAATCTGTCCAAGCAGTTGATCACATGGCTGATCTCTGAGTGAGCTTTGACATTCTCCAAGAATATAGGATAAAACTCAACCTGGTGAAGTGTGCGTTTAGGGTTAGCTCGAGCTAGTTTATCAGATTTTTGATCAACCAACGAGGTATAGAGGTTAACTCATCCAAGGCCCAAGCAATTATAGACATGCATTCACCTTGGACTATAAAGGAGGTGTAGAAACTCACCAGCATGGTTGTGGCTCTCTCCAGATTTGTCTCACGGGCTACCGACAAGTGCCATCTATTTTTTAAGGCACTTAAGGGGAGGTTTGAATGGAGCAGGGAATGTGAAGAAGCCTTCTAGAATTTGAAAAGGTATTTAGCCACACCCCCACTTCTGTCCAAACCTTTGCCTAGAGAAATATTAACTGCCTATCTAGCCGTATCCGAAAAGGCTGTAAGCTCGGTTCTCGTCTAAGAAGAAGACGGAGTCCAGAAGCCTGTCTACTATACAAGCCATGCATTCCAAGGTGCCAAGGAGTGGTACCCCCAACTCAAAAAGTTGGCATTTGAGTTGGTTACTTCAGCTCGGAAGCTACGGCCCTACTTTCAAGGCCACACAATACAGGTCCTAACGAAATTCCCTCTTCGGCAAGTTCTTTAGAGCCTGAAAATATCCAGACGGATGGGCAAATGGTTGGTCAAGCTCGGCCAATCCGATGTCCACTTTGTGCCGAGGACAGCCATCAAGGCTCAAGCCTTCGTAGGTTTTATTGCTGAGTTCACTACTACCAAGTAAAGTACACTGTTGGTTGAGCAGGTGCCCGTGAAAGTACCAGACGCCCCTGGTTGCAGTGAGGATCACGCCATGACAAAATTAGAGTGGAAGCTTTTTATTGATGGGTCTTCCTAAATAGAAGGCTCAGGCGCTGGGCTATTATTGATAAGCTCGGATGGGTACAAGGTGATCCACGTACTCCAATTTGATTTCAAGGCCTCGAACAACGAGGTAGAATATGAAGCACTCCTAGACAAACTTCAGATTGCTAAAGATCTTGGGTTAGATCGCATAGTCATCCATAGCGACTCGATGCTGGTCATCCAGCAAGTCACTGGAGTATTTCAAACCCGAATAGAGTCAATGGCCGCATATTTACAAGAGGTCAAGATGCTGCTCGGGCAGTTCAAGTCTCACTCATTCAAGTAGATCCCCAGATCAGAAAACATGGAAGCATATGCACTTGCTCGGCTAGCCTCAGGTCTTGGCGACAGTGACCTAGCTTCAGTCCTCATTGAAAGGTTAGCTGAGCCGAGCATAAACAAGGGAGTAGCGAGTGTAGCCAAAGAACATAAGACCACTTGGATGGACCCGATCATTCGATACTTGACCACAGCTGAATTGCCTAGAAGTTGAGAAGAGGCACACTGGATACACAACAGCTCGGTCTGGTATTAGATGATCTTCGAAAAGTTATATCGACGAGGCTACACTACGCCATATCTGAAGTGTGTTGGGCCTAGAGAAGCTGAATATTTGATGAGAGAGATCCACAAAGGTTTATATGGTAACCACTCAGGCGGACGATCCCTAGCCCAAAAAGGCCTTCAGTAGGGCTACTACTGACCGACCATGGAGAAAGACTGCAAGGACTTTGTGCAGAAATGCCTTAAATGTTAGCAATTCGCTAGACTATCTGGACATCATGCTGAACCACTTACCTCAGTAATGTCGGCGTGGTCATTTGCCAAGTGGGCCATTGATTTGATCGGGCCCCTTCCCCAAGCCCGATCGCAATTCAAGTACTACATTGTGGCCATTGACTACCTCACAAAATGGGTTGAGGTGGAGCCATGCATCAACATGATTGAGGCAAAGTGTATCAACTTTGTTTAGAAAAACATCATTTGTCGGTTTGGAATCCCGTATACCATCGTGACCGACAATGTGAAGCTGTTCAAATCTTTAAGCTTCCTCCGCTTGTGTGAACAGCTCGGCATCAAGAAAGTTTTCTCCTTTCCGAGCTACCCCTAGAGCAACGGGCAGGTAGAAGCTATCAACAAAATGATCAAGGACAACTTGAAGAAAAAAATCGATGGCCTCAAGGGAGCTTGGATCGATGAGTTTTTAAAAGTGCTATGGGCTTACCGAACAACTGTCCAAACAGCTATTAGGGAGACCCCATTCTCGCTCATGTACAGAGCGAAAGCTATCATTTCGACGAAGGTGGGATTGCTCAGCTTCAGGATTGAGCATTACATTGAAATCCAAAATATCAAGATCATGATGTTTGAGCTGGACTTGCTCGAGGAGAAAAGGAATTAGGTAGCATTCCATAATGTGGCTTGGAATCAGATCGTGGCTCGGTATTACAACAAGTGGGTACAACCGAGAAGTTTCAAGGTCGAAGACTTGGTACTTAAAAAGGTCACGGTTCCACAGCCCGGGGTGGGGTCTTTTGGTCTAAAATGGGACGGGCCATACAGGGTCGTTGATATTATCTGGCCAGGCACTTATGGACTATCCGACATGGAGGGTAACTTGTTCGGTCATCCTTGGAACACCGAGCTACTTAAGAGATTTTTTTGTTAATCGAAGCCAGAAACCCTTTTTGACCTCTGGCTATATTCTTTTTGTAACTAGACCTATTGAATAGGACTAGAATGTAAATATAAAACATCAATGAAATGTAAAATTCTACACTGTTCCATCGAGCAATAAGTGTTTAAGGAATAGACAAATCTCGAAGAAGGATATCGTAACTCCAGCCTGAAGGACCAGACTACAGCTTCTGAAGAGGGAGAGTCGTCCTAATTAACCAACCAGACTGGGGGGCTGATCGGCATTTAGTCAATCATTAGTCTGTCGCCGCACAAACTGCCTAAAGAGTCGCCTAGCATAACTATGCCCAACCAACATTAGACTTGTAAAAGTTTTCATCAACTTCAACGAGTGTAGGGGGCGACAAGGTATAGGGTACCACACGTCGCTGTCCTTTGCCCGACCAAGAAATGGGGTTCCCTGCTCGGATTAACTCGGCAAACATCGAGACATTAAACTCAGCAACAATAGGAATGAAAAAAGGAGTTTTGGAAACTATGATCCAGAAACAGCCCTCTTGAGGAGCATCGAACATGGAACGAATTCCCAAATCAATTTTGAAACCGAGGCCTATGTAAACTTGGCGAAACCAAGGCTAAACTATGTTCCCGAAAAACTCCTCACCCTGAAGTATGAAAATATCTACTCGAGAACAGTCGTACTTTTCATTAAACAAGAAGTGATAAACATATAAAAAATTTTCATTAAACGGTGGTGGTGGGGAGGTATAGTTAACCGGGCATCTCCCAAGCCTAGATACAAAATAAATCCAAAAAACAAGAAACAAGGAAGAAACAGACAAGCTAAGCCTGGGCTTCATCCCCAGCATTGTCTTCGTCGCCGCCGGTGCATTGCTCATCTCTGTCATCTTCGCCGTCCACTTCAACGACCTCTTCTTCCTGCTCATGTTGCTAAGCAGTGCTCTGCTCTGGCTCGACTATAAGCGACTAGTCGAAGCCCTCAACCTCAGGATGCTTCTGAATCAGATAGTCTCGAATGTCCGTCGTGCCAAAGTAGTAGTAATCGGCGTACTCCAGGGACGCGTTGAACTCTTTCACGGCTTGGGCAAGTCAGCCGGGGAGCTCCTCCAAGAAATGTCGGTTCTTGGCCTGCGAAGTTGTTAGCTGTCCTTGAGCTGAATGACCTCATCCATCACCTGCTAGGTCGCTCTCCTCGCCTCCTCCGCCTCCGCCTTGGCCTGGTCAGCTTCTTCCTTTGCCTTCCTTGACTCCTCCTCAGCCTAAGAAAGAGATTCTTTGATTTGATTAAGCTCAGTTTTCTTTTCATCGAGCTCTTTCTCGACCTCTCTTTTATTGAGAAAGGTCTTTTTATGCCTCTCCTTCTCTAAGTTGAATTCCTTTAGCCCGGTCAAATAGGCCATCTGCAAGAAGGCGTATGTCTGAGGAGAACAGAACTCTTTAGCATGCGACAAAAAGAAGAGGAAAAGGGACAAAGCTTGGGGTGAAATAAGCACTCACCTTGGCGGCAGAGCGGAAGGCAACTCCAGACAGGCCTTGGAAATCCTCTCCTAAGAGGCTCACTAAAAAGTCCTCTTGCGGGACTGTATCCCTGAGGTGATTGAGGATATGCCGTCGGTAGTTCGCGCGCCTCCTCGAGGGGTCTCCCGAAGAGGGCACCATGGTTATAACGGCGGCAGGAAGTGTCTCGCTCGACGAAGCCCTAGCCTTGGCGGCTGGGGCAGTTGCTCTTGGACTATTGTGGATGGCTGCTCGGGTCGTGGGGGAAGCTCCGTCCTTAGAGTCCTCTTGTGCTTCCTCTCGATCTCCACAGCCTTCCCCTTCTTCTTATAGAGGCTCTCCATGAGAGCACGCCTCTCTTCTACAGTGTTCAGCCGTGAAGACATTTCTGCAAAGCCAAAATCGTCCCAAGTCAGAATAAGGTCGGCACAGAAAAAAAAAAAAAAAAAAAACTCAAGGCTAACCTTCGATCCAGAGCTGGCAAGACGGGTATAAGAGTCGAATCACGTCCTCGAGGTCCTTGTCCACCACGGGTCGCCCTGCGACGAAGGAGCCACTTGACGAGTCCTCAGAGCTGGACGATGATGGCTCCATTGTCAACCACCTGGATCGGGAAGTGCTTGGCCCCGGGATGTCCACGGCCCTCGGCCTTGCGACTATCACCTGCCTGGTTGACTAGGCAGGTTGGATGTTTGATGGGGGATTGATTCTACTGGGTTCCCTGTGCCAGCTATAACGGGAGAGGGTCTCCTTCCCGAGCAGGAACGACTGTTGCCTCGTCACTTCTGGCTACTTGAACAGGTCTTCGACCACCCTGATTATGTGGCTTGGCGCCCACGGCCTCTTGGACCATACATGCCCTTGTTCGAATGTCCTCGAGACACACTAATTTGCAGGGACGGCCTTACAGGCTCAGGCTAAATAGTTGCCCCCGACGTAGAACCACTCATATTTCCAGAGTTTGTTTGAGTCGGGGTTGCCCAAAATAAAGTCTATACCATTCAGATTGCCGGGGAAGCTTCTTCATCTTGCATACTTGTTTAAATCTTCCAACGGTATCTCGGTAGCCTAGTGGTACTTTCAAAGGACATACATCCCGATCAATGATCTGTAGTTGTTTGGGTTAAGCTGAGCTGGGCACATATTCAGGTCATTTAGTGCTTGATGGAGAAAGGGATGAAACGACAAGTGCAGCCCGGCTCTAAAAAACTCTGCGTATAAAGTTTACACCCCTCAAGCAGAGTCAGAGGTGAATCATCCTCCTCGGGCACGATGAGGATGACGTCGTCCAGAATCTCAAACTCGACACGTAGATCCTCAAGCCAAAACTCCATCATTACACTGGAGTAAGCCACTGTCGAAGTCTGCCCAGGCCAAGTTACTCGATAAGCGGTCACCCCCCAGACCCCAGTGACTCGGACCCTCTCGTCCTCTTCTATTTCAACGACCTGCTCAGCCTTTTCTACCTCCTTGGCCCCCCACTCTTCATTAGAGATGTCGACAGTAATCCTGCCCGTGACCTGGACAGGAGCCTTGGAGTCTCGATCGGAGGTGTTTGGTACGTCAGCTGCTACCTCCAGCTCGGTTCGCTCTCGGGTAGTAACTTGAGAGGTGCCTATAGTGGCCGCCCTGATGTACGGGTTTTCACCCTTGCATGGTCTCACCGGGCGTTCCTCATCCAACAAATTAATGAACTCCTGCTTAGGGACGATTTGGGAATCGACTCTCAATATCTCGGCCAACCAGTCAGCCCCATCCCGCTCTAGGGACTGACCTTTGATATCAACCTCTGTGGAAGATGAGTTGGCCTCAAGGCTGCTTTTTGACTAGGAAATGTTGACATTATGAGAATCTGACACACCACTCATTTTTTTGCGCTTCTCAGGAAATTACCTGATCGGGCTGTGGAAGCTTGGGAACGTAAAGTCTTCGGGCTAGTAACTATAGCTCGATAGTTAAAAACTCAATGGTTGCGAAATGTGGCCTTAATTGTGTGAGAATGACAAAAAGGAAGGGTCTATTTATAGCCATCTTAGGCCAGAAGCCCGGATGCAGAAAATGAAGAAACGGGATGATTACGCCTGTTAGTAGAAGCAGTCGTTCGTAGAGTGACACGTGTCCCTAAGCTTCTTCGCGTGACCCTTCATCTCACACTACCTCAGGACGCCTCTTTGTCTTCTATTCTGAGCTGACCTCACCCACTCGGCATAGTCCACCTGGCTGAATACCGACAAGGTGAACTAGGGGCCTACTATTGAGGGTGAGCTCAGCGTCACCGTCGAGGGGCTAAACTCTGGGTGATCTGCCAAACAGCTCGGTAGGGTTATGTGGATCTCACGACTGACCCTGATGACCCTGGATGTCATGTCTGAGGTGCTTCTTAGGGCCACCAAGGCTGCACCTCAGCAGGTTGCCACCTCGAACTAAGTACCACCTCTGGTCGGACTATTCTCATTTGAAAGTGGACTGCTACTCTGTAACACCCGAGATTTTTAATGCATTAAAAATGCATTAAGTTGAGGATTATATTAAGACAAAAAGTACAATTTAAGGAGAATACTGTATAATATTACAGAAAATTATACAGTATTAGAGCAATGCAGTATAAGAATTAGATTGTGTGGACCACAATTTCTTTTATAAATGTATAAAAAGAAAAGAAGAAAAAAAAAGGAGAAAAATCAGAAAAAATTTGGCTCTCTCTCTACTTTCTCTCTCTAGATTCTATCTCTCTCCTCAAATCTCGTTCGAGATTCCGGCGTCCGTTTTTGACACCTCCCGCACCAATGGAAAGTTCTCGACGAGCTGAGTCCAACGAGGTGTCATGCCACCCAAAACACCGCCGGAAGAGGCCACACGCGCCGCCCAAAGTGGCAGAGAAACCTATTTCTTTTTGACGTGATTTCTCCACCGTCCGACCACCAATTGACGTGATCTTAGTGTCTATGGACTCAGCACGAGGAGAGGAGCAAGATGGTACCAATTTCCCAGCTCGATTTTGGCTGGAAAAGCTTCAACGGAGTAGCCCCATCGCCGTCGTGGAGCCACCGTCAGACCCGCCATCTCTAGCGGCGGTGTGGTGCCAAAAGGACCAGAAGGCGACGGCGAGCAAGACCCCTCGCTTAATTGCTTCGTTCCGTTGCCCCTCGTCGAAGATCGAGGACGCCCGCCATCGTCGTTGTGGGTGAACTTGGGTTCACCGTTTTAGGCCGTGTTGTGCCAAATTGAGGGCACAAACACCTTCAGAGGATCGAGAGGAACAAATTCGGCTCCTCAATTGCACGAGACGACGGCCAGTCACTAGAGAACCAGGACCCACCGCCTAGCGCTGCCGTGAAGAGGTAGAGCCATCGTTCCATGTGGTGTTGAGCTGCCCCACCATAGGCGAAATGCTCAGAGGAGGTCGGGGAACAAAACCCCCACCTTAATTGCACGGAAGCTTCACCGGAGGGAGATGATCGAAATCTCCACTTTTGGCCACCGACTTTGAGCCTTGATTTGAGTAGATGGAGGTCAAATTGGGTAAAATTGACATCCCAATTGGACTTAGGAGGGTCAAATTAGGGGGGGTAGGCTCGAGCTCAGCCCCCAACAGAGCCAATCGCCACCGGTCAACGGCTAGTCAACGGCCAAATTGGGATTTTGTGATCCGGACCTCCGATCGAAGATCTGAGACAGCCTCTCGACTCTTTTCGATGCTCTGAATGCAATGGTGACCTCCGTTTGAGTTAATTCCACTCCGGTGAAAATCATCTGGTCCTGACTGTGCGTGGATCGAGGTGATTCATACAGCAGTAACAGAGTCCAGAATGATAGTTCCAGTAATGTATGATCTTCAGGAAGCATTCTTAGCCATTCATGGTTGCTCAAAGAGTACTGCAGAGGATGCTTCGCATATTGAAGATACAGCGAGGTACAACTGGACCTGCTTGGCTTGGAGTTCAAGTAAGTAGGAATCTCGTCTATAGTATGAACTGTTTTAAAATAAATTGTTTTAGATGCTTTCATGAAAATTTATGAAATGCATGATCAGTGATTGTTACACTGTTTTATGTGAGAATGGGTTTTATAACGTTACAAGGGTGACGAAAAAACCCGTTAAGGGTAAAATCGTCATTATTAAGGAAACGGCTAGAACGGAGTCGAACACTCCGATTTAGCATAACATTCTTAGATGAAAAATGTTCCATAATATGTTAAGTAACGTAACCGTCATGTGAGACGGGAGATTTAATAAGAGATGTTTAAGTAAACGAGAGATAAACCGATGGGTTACGAAGTTAAAAGGAAAAGTAACCTCGGTGGGTTACAAAGCTAAGTGAAGGAAAGGTAAACCGATGGTTTATAAGGTTAAGTAAAGACAACGGTAAACGAAAGTATACTAGTCAAGTTAAAAGGAAAGAATGGTTAATGTTTTCGTTTTATTATCAATCGAGTGGATTGATAATAAAGAAAGTTAACTAATAAGTCGGCTGTCGTTTGATCAGGACGCAAAGGCCGACTAAAGGAAAAGGAACATAATAGAGAACGCTAGAGCATAATTCAGGTAAGTTTCAAATCTCACCTACAGCATGAAATAAATAATTTTTAAATGCTTATTTATATAATTTGTAAATGAGTTTGCAATTATTATGCAAGTTTCTTTTAAAGTATGTTTGCATTTATTATGCAAAAAGTTTTAAAGTTCAAGAAAAAAATTTGCAATGAATTTGCAATTGTTATGCTTAAAGTCTATTTGCATATTGATATGCATAACGTTTTTTAAAAGTTTAAGTTATGATTTTCAAAGTATTTAAAGTATATTTTGCATTATGAAAATGCATATGATGCATTTGTTATGCAATAAGTTTAAGAATAAAAGTTATAATTTGCAAAATGTGATTTCGTTATATGTTGCATTTGTTATGCAATAAATGTTTGAATACAAGTTATGATTTGTAAAATGTGTTTGCGTTTTATGATGTATTTTTTAAGCAATATGTTGCATTTGTTATGCAATAGGTTTTATAGTACAAGCTATGAGTTGCAAGTGTGTTTGCATATGATGTGATTGCATTTGGAATGCTCACTAAAGTTAATAAGAAGGTAACGTAAGGATAAAAAGAAAGTGTCGTACCAGCCTCTTTGTTATGAGGTAATAAAAGTAAAGTTAAAGTTTGACCTCCTAGATGTGAGGTACAAGACCTCAATGTTTGATGGTCTCAAGTCTTCCACAAGGGAAGCATCATGTTTACGATCTCATGATTAATGAGTTGGTACGAATACTAAAGTAAGATAAGGAAAGTTAAGGAATGAAGATAGAAAGTTAAAGTAAGATAAGGAAAGTGAAAGAACGAAAATAGAAAGTTAAAGTAAGAAAAGAATGTTCATAAAATGCTCATAATTGAAGTTAATAATTGAGCATAAATGAAATAATGCATTCTGATTTTGCTTGAATTTCTTTTTATGAAATATTTATATGTTATGTTGTGAAAGACATTTTGAGAAATGTTTTATGATAAATATTTATGAAAAACATTTTCATGTTTTCAAGAAAAGGTTTATGAACGACGTTTTAAGAAAAACGTTCAAGAAATGTTTTATGAAAAATGTTTATGAAAAATGTTTCAGAAATGTTTTATGAAAAACGTTTATGAAAAACGTTTTTAGAAATGTTTATGGAAAACGTTTGTGTAAAATGTTTCAAGAGGAAGGTTTTTATGAGGAAAGTTTTAAAACATGATTAAATGAATTGTGAGTGTATGTTTGAACTTACTGAGCGAAAGCTCATTAAAAGTTTTTCGTACTGTAGGTAATTTATGGGTGACCAATAGGACCCGCTAAAAGTGTTGGGTGCTGTGGATGACAGATGTGAAGATTTGGGTATGGATACCATCACTGTTTGTTTCCTCTATGCAAAGAAAAGGTTTTCCATTGTTTAATGTTGTGTTTTCAAAGTTTTAAGATACAGTTTACAATCTATTTTATGTAATTATAAAATAAAGTTCTAAGCTATGATTTAATAAATGTTTCTTATTAAGTTTTAAGAAACGATTTGAAATGATTTTAAGGTCAAGTGTTGAGTGAGGTCTTAATTTGAAATGCGACAGAGGTTGCATCAGTTTTGAAGAACGTTTTTAAAAAAAATTATTTCAGTATTTTTCTTACTAAGTAAGATTACTATTTATGAAATGATGTTTAAGAAAGTAAAATGATTGCCCGAAAAGGCGGGTCGTCACATACTCGCTATCATGGGCCAACAGATGGAAAATAACTCACCGTCTGATGGGGGCCAATCCATCTGCGGAGGAACATGACACTTGTCTTTTGCCACCTGACACGCCATGATGTGACACTCGGGTCATGGGTAAAACCCACCTAACACCCGGTCCAAGTGGTAGCCTATAAATAAGACGCATTTATTGCATCAGGAGAGGCACGCTCCTTCCCACCTAACAAGCTCCCGTTCTTTGCTGAGCAACTCCTACCTTGAGCATCGGAGAGCCCTTGTCTATTGACTGACCAGTCTTCTCCTTGCCTCTGAAGCGTCCCTCGTCTTATTGTAGGCTTACTCGATCAGGCCGAGATGAACAGGGAAGAGCTGAGTACCGTGCGCCGCCGCACGCGGTGTTGATTCAACGCCAGACTTCGGCAAGCATCAACATTGAGCACATAAAAAGTTCTTTTTGAGAAAGCCCCCACAATAGATGGATTTTTCCAATCCATTAAAGGGCAAAACCTAGTAGTATTAAGGCCACCACTATAATGCCCATAGACAACTTTGACAAACATAAACACCTGCCAAAACTTAGATCTGGTGAGCATAAAATAAGTCATGGAGGAGGGGATACCATCTCCATTATTACAAATCAACAGCAAAAACCTAAAAACATAAGATACAAATGGAGCAAAAACACCGCCTTTATTTGCAACCACAAAAATTAAAGAACAAAGGCAAGACCTATAAGATAACGACAAAACTTTTAGATTTGAAGTAGATACCATCGAAAATGGATGAGAGTACCATTACACCGTTGACACCATGGAAAAAAGTTGGAGTAGGCCCAACCTCCTACCATAGTCCTCATTTGCCTCCCTGAGACACCCACCTCGGCCTATTTCTGTTGCCCCACCAAGGATAGGCCATAGGCCAACAACCCATTTGTAGCCCGAAAGGAAAACATCCAGAATCCCAGTCCCCCCTTAAGGAAGTGGGTGTCGAAACTCCCCTCACCAAGCCATGACCTCCACAACACCTATCGTCGCATCTCTAACCCGAGGAGAAAATAGACAACTTTCCATTGGTACCGTCCGCCATACCCCGAGTCATTCTTTGGCTAAAACCCAAAAGCCTAGCCCCTCCCACTAATCCAACCATCAGATCTCCCCTCCAAAAACCGAGCTTACCACCCATCCTAGAAGCCCTCATTGTCTCCTTTGGCTCCCTTATGAGAGGGCCAAAAGTCCAAGGAGCCACCCAAGGGTAGTGTCGTACTTCGGCCCATCGCCCTTTGTGTGTGAGGTAGCGCAAGAAGCAAAATAAGAAAAACCTTAGTAGAGCGGTAGATGAGAAAGTTTAACTTTTAGTTTTTTGATGAAATTATTGACATTATGTTTATTATTCTTCTTCTTCTCACTTACTTGATAATGCGCATATTGATTGACTCTGTTTGTAGCTTCGTTCATATTGTATGTATGCCTATTTCAATGTATAATTTCTTCCTTCACAATTTGACTGCTCTTTTGCTTTCTGTTAAGAAAGACATTTGTCTTTTGGATGAATTTGTAGTAATTTATGTTAAGACATAATTTTACCAAACATGTGTATGTGAACTACAGATAATGTAAAGTTGTAACTTATTTTGCAATCAAAATATACCCTTTATTTTTATTTTAGTAATTGTTTTAGATAATGAGATTCTAAACTCATTCAATCCCTTGTAACATACACAAAAGGAGGAAAGTTTTAGGGGTAAATTAGCTAGTAGCTGTTAAGAGCACTAAGCTGTTGGGGTATGATTTGGTTAGGCCTAAATCATTCATTAGGGCCTAAAATAAGGAATCTAATTTACGACCAGAACGAATCGAGTTCGGTTTAAGTGTTCGATTCGAGACAGTTCGACAAGAGAAGCGTCATTTGTCTAGCACTCAAACGGGTTGAGGCTTTAATCGATTCGATCGATTACAAGTCGATCACAATTTTTTCATTTGTATCAACATTCATTATTGTTGCAGATTTGCTCAAGCGTAGCTCGATAGAATTGATTAGCATGACCTAATGGTTATAAGAGGAAGAGCATCAAGCCACAAACTGAGATGTGAGAGAAGCCCGATTCTTATGGTCAATCACAGGTTGACAAGTGTCCCATTTTTGTGAGCGCCATTGCCCCACTTTTTCTATTAGTTTGAAGCCACGATCTCGTGTTGTCCTCTATATAAAGGCATCAACAACTTTATGAAGATACACAGAAGAACCTTATAGAAACTTTGCAAAAATACTTTCAGATCTCATACTAAATTTTCCACTCTCAAAGACTTGTAATTTGTACACATTTTACCTCTCAGTAGTGAAGCACAGTGGACGTAGCTCTTATTATAGAGTGAACCACTATAAAATTCTTGTATGTGGTATCGTTTATTTTTTAGTCGTGTTTAATTTTCTTCTACTTCTTTGAAGCTAGAGTAGATCCTAATAACGGTGATTTGAGGGTTCAAATTCTTGAGTAATAAGTCCTAAATTGATCTACACATTTGTATTTCATTGTAGATCCAACGGCTACATAAGCTCATAAAATTTAAGGGTATTAAAATTTTCTATTCAGATAGCTTTAATATAGACAAAAATTCAAGGGAGATGAGTGCCAATTAGACTCTTGTAATATTCTTCTTCGCCCCTTTGTTGAGATGAGTGCCAATTAGTCAGGTTTGGTTGAAGTGAGTACCGATTAGTCTTTTGTATTCGCCTTGCCAATTAGTTCACTGTCTTTTTTAATATTCTTCTTCGCCTTGCCAAGGTTTGGTTGAAGTGATTCAGGTTCGGTTGAAGTGAGCGCCAATTAGTCTTTTGTACTCGCCTTGCCAATTAGTTCGCCATCTTTAGTTCGGTTGAAGTGAGTGCCAATTAGTCTTTCGTGTTCTCCTTATACCCGAGGCCCGTGTATCACACAGCACCAAGGCCTGTATATCACACGACGGTTTATCGGTGTTTATCTTTCAGATACAATGGTGGTAGAGAATTTCTGAAAGTAGAAAAGACTTTGTATTTCTATACGTTGAAAAATGGAATGGGGGTCTTGAGGAGATCATGACTTCACTCTTTTTCAGACGTAGGACAAGATAATTTTCTACTTTTGCTATGAAATTTTATATGTATATGTGCACTTTGGGTGTTAATTTCTTATTCGCTCATTTATTGTTTTGAGCATATGAATATACTATTGTGATCTTCGTATAAAGGAAAAACAAATTTTCACCTTGACCCGTTACTAACGCATAATGAGTCCTACTTAAAATTAAACCTTAAGATTTTACTTTGACTTACGTTTTCCAAGCCATTTACCAACTATTGCATATGCACGTGAACAAATATGCGTACGGTGTGTAGAGATTGTGAGGGGAACAAGAAAAAACAAGAGAGAGAACTAAAAAAGACTTTAAAAAAAGTGTAGCAATAATAGAAATTTCCATTTGCATCAGAGGAAACAACTTAACAAATATTGATCAGATCAAAGATCAAACATAAAGGGCCACATGATCATGTTATGTTGTGGATTAATGAAAAAGCACGCATGGCAGATAAACCCCCAAAGCCATGAAATCTAATATTCCCATTATACTCTGGTTCCATCTCTTTCCTTTTCCACCTTCATTGCTACATTTCACCTCACCATTTGTACTCCCGTGACTTGTGGAATTTCCTTCAACAAAAATTCCCCAAGTCAAGTTTTTTATAGTTATAGAAAGAAAAATAAAAAAAAATCAGCATCGAAGTAAATCATTCTCAAACATGCGCATTTACACAATCAAATAATCTTCTGGTTCGTATATATATGTGTGTGTGTCTGCAGTACAGTAGTTATAAATCGGCACATGACAAAAATCATATTAAAACAAATATATAAATATACATGGACTTTTTTTTAGAAATGTTGCGGTGGAGAACGAAATATTGATCGTTGATTTTTTATCTAGTGGTTGTAAGAAAGTAAGCTTATAGTTAAACAGATAGTCTATAATATTAGAGATTAAACAACACAAATTAAATATCAACTATTAATTTAAGAGTACTTTTAATTTTTGCTTTTATAGGGTTTTTAGGAGAGTAGTTTCAACTATTAGTTTGGTTTTAAAAATTGTAGCATATAAAAGCTTTAAATTATAGACAGTTTAAATTATTGGTTTAAACTACATTACTAAACAACTTGTTAATTCCAAAACATGTCCAAACAAACCTTAACACTATATCTCAAACTCCATTGCCCCGTTCCTATCCCTCGGCATGTCGTCGTCAACCACACATCGTCATCAGAAGATCTACCCCTTCCCTGCATCACTGTCAACAGTACTGCCGATTCCATTCGGGCTCAACGTCAACAGGTCTAAGTAAGCAGAGGTCCCATACTAGGTGTGTAGCAACTTGTTGTTCCAAAGCTGTTTCGTGAAAGCCGAGAGGCTGAAATCCATGACCGTCAAATCTCTATTACTCTTGTGAGCAGATTCTTAGGCTTCAAATAACTGTGAGAAACTCCCCTTGCCATGGCAGAAATCAACGACTCAACGTTGGTGAACAACTCACCGGCGTTGACTAACTGATAAAGAAGAAGTCGGCTTCACGATGGAGAATGGTTCCTTCGCGTCTTTGTTTAGGTTGATGATGGGATCTCAGTGGTCTTGGTCGGAGTCAAGCAAAGACGACAGTGGTGACAGGGGTTGGCCGTTATAAGGGGCGACGAGGATGGAGAAGAAGAGGTTCTTTTGTTATGTTTTTGTTTATTTTTTTTCAAAAAAATATAAGTGGATATTCATACGTGGTAGGTCTTATTTTAGTACTTTCTTTCTTTTTTTTTTTTAACACTGATTCATGA
Organism: Artocarpus heterophyllus; assembly: GCA_025403435.1. Classification (NCBI taxonomy): domain Eukaryota; kingdom Viridiplantae; phylum Streptophyta; class Magnoliopsida; order Rosales; family Moraceae; genus Artocarpus; species Artocarpus heterophyllus. Next base: position 157,356 of record JAJQZP010000283.1, read on the forward strand.
AATATAAGAGTTGCACATTACCGTTGAATTGTTCTTTTTCGGTACAGAATAAAACCATTTTTCTACCATAGACTTGTCTTTTTTAATAAAAAATAATAAAATCCGATTATCTAAAAATACACAATACTATTAGAAAATTAATATATTACCGTACCAGTACGGGCAGCCGTAGAATTGGTAGAAGTGGTAGCACTGTGTTTGAGGCTCTTTGCAAAATCTTCAAACACCTTTGCATCTGACGAGTTTGCTGCTAAATGCAGGAGATCTGTATATACATATATACGATCCAATTTAAGTAACGCATATCAAATTACTCACCACTTTGAGTTGCTTAGATTAATAAGAATAATTAATGTAACTATATATATGATATGATATATGCAGTGGCAATGGTTAGTGCGTACCAACACACGTAGTTAGGTTAAGGGGAACATGACAAGTAGAAGGAAGTTACAAGGCACGGGTGACATTGAACTTGATGCCAAGTTTAGGATCATTTCTGTCTTTGACGAGAACACACAGACATTTTGCACTCTTCTCCACCACCTGCTTCAATCCACTGCAGCAATCCGATGTTGGGCAACTCGCTTCTCCTCCAATAAAACTCAGACACGTGGCCAGCCCTATTAGTTTGTTTCCACACTCCGCTTTGTCCTGCTCCCAAACCGTACAAAACTTACCAAAATAACCACCATTACAATATTTTTTGGAGCTCCCATTTTTGTGTTGAAATGCGAGAGAGAAATTAGATCAGCAAAAACATACATACATATATATAGTGTATAAAAGGGTCTTTCTAGATGCAGTTTAATTTGTAGAGAAGATATACATGAAGCTGTTGGTTGGTGGAGACATAATTGGTCCTTAAATACTTGTATGCGCAGTGAAATTCTGTTTTTAAATTATTGACTATAGACTATAGTCTCCACATGATTAATGTATATATGAAACATCACTTGGCTAAGACTAAGACTGTCCATATATACTTGTAATGTTGAGGTGACAAATATTGTAGTTTAAATCCACGCTTCAAGTTCAAAAATTAAAAAATAAAAATAGAGAATTACCATATGTGATATTCCTTACATACGTACGTGGTTTGTCATTTTTTATTTTGAGTTGTAATTGTATACTTGCATGACTTCATTCACGAAGCATCCGTTTCAATAGGAAAGGCTTGATGATATTTGTATATAATATATTAGTCATTTAGATATCAATTAATTAAACTATTTTCTTTTCAAGTAAATGATGATAAAAAATAAAAATAAAAAACCTAGCATATCCCAGCTAGATTTGCACATATTAAACGAACCATCTTTTATCAAATCCTCAAGTCACATTTATTAAAAATAAAAATAGAAAAAAAAGTTTCAAGAAAAAAATCCACCCCAAGGCAACACAACCATATGATAAACAAACTTAAGCGAGAAAAAAAACAAATCGTGGCCACTAATAATTCGTTTAGATCTAAAAATTAACACTAAGATATATACATAGAGAGAGAGAGAGAGGATCTTTGGCTTTAAGTGAATGATAAATATATATTTGTTTATAAATATAAACTTGTTCTGGGTACAAAAATTATTTAGATATTGTCCCTGGTGTGCTTGTATGGTTATTGTTAAGGCACGTGTCTGCATATGGTGTCGTTAAAGCATCAATATATAGTGTCAAATTCAGCGGGATATGGACAAAGATCCATGATAACAACGTTTTGTTTAATTAGCCTGGCTACTTTCTTTTCTGAACCCGTGAAGATTTGTGACTTTTGTTTTGGTGGGTCGGGGGAATAACGAGTCCGTCACCAACTCAAGCTATAATGGATAAAATTAAAAAAAAAAAAAGATTTTTAATATTTGCTATCTTGTGCTTAACTAATTATCACATTCATATTTGTTGTTTGTTAAGCACTAAAAGGGATCATGGTTTCCCAATACATTATTCTTCTACCCAATCCAATATTTTGATGCATGAGGTTTTTAACTTACACTTTTATTAATAAACCTCAAATTAATTTCGTAACAATATAAAAGAAAAGAAAATAAAAAATTAAAGAAACTCACAAATATGGTTTTGTATTATAAGTTTTTTTTTATTTTCTTTTATTGGTTTATAAAATTAATTTGGGGTTTGTTAATTTTAGACTGCAATTATTGATTTCTGACAGTGGTTGAAATTAATGTTTATAATAATATTATTGGTTAAGAGCTTAATCAAATTTAATTTTGATTAGAGCTTTCAACTATAGCTTATTGATAGGAAAAAAATATTCGTATTAAACCATTGTTAACCACGCTTAATAATTTCAAATGAAAATTTGGCAAAACATTAAAAAAAATAAAGATCATTAAAAAGGGTAGATTTATCTGATAAAATCCCGTACCTATTGTGATTTAAACTGTGATATTGACCAAAAGCTATTCTCAAATGCTTGATGTGACACTGAGACTTGCGCATTAACCGAACCAATTACTGGCACATGCAACCATATATTAATTGAGCTGTTTGTTCTTTTTTCGTGCATAATTATGCTCCTCGTTGCTTCATGTGGCGTTGGAGATGAGTAGAAGTGGCGTAAATGATGAAGAGAATCCTCTAGCACAGTCCAAGCATGGATTTTTTTTTTTTTTTTTGTGAATTCCTTAATAGTTGTAGGAAAAAGAAAAAGAACAATCTTTGTGCAGACTTTTAAGTTACATGTAGCATTCGTTTGTTTCCTTTCTGTACCATTTTAGAGAAACTTCTTGATAATTAATTTTTGGTGAACATATAAAAAAAATATCCCGTTTTATTATCTGAATTTGTTTTAGTTATACTAAACTCTTACAAGAAATAATAAATGGATGTCCTTAAACTAATCCTCTCTCTCCCTCTAAGGCGAGAGCTTGGTGTTGCCTTCGGACTTGCCATCGGGATTCTGGCTTGTGGTAGGGGGCGGATGCTTAGGTTGGGTTGGGTTGGGTGTGGAGGTCTTCTGGGGCACGCGGGGGGGGGGGGGGGGGGGGAGGACTTCTTGCTGGGGTTTGGTGGGAAGATGGTTGGTGGATCTCTATGCTAGCATGAACCGGTTGAAGGCGACAAAGTCGATAAAGACAGAGCCTAGAGTTGCCAAAATCTACGTGGGTCATCGATGGGCAGATGGGCTCGAGGGTGAGGATTTTGAGGCAAGCGAAGGGACTTGCCAGCATGGAAGGATAAGACAAATGAGGGAGTCCTTTCCAGGCCAAATCTGAAGCCAACGATGGAGGAAAACGACGAGCCAGAGATGTGGCTTGTGGAGGTCAGCCTCTACAGTTCGGAAATGAGGATGTTGGTCCCTGCATTGGGTAAGGCTAGTTGTGTCTTTGGAAGTCCGACCATGTCATAGATCACCAAGAGTAGATTAGAAGTGGAGGCAACAATCACTTTTGTTAAGGAGCTACGTTCATTGTTTTTATCCTTTGTCTAGGTTTTGATTTTGTTTTAGAATAAATGCAATGGGATCTCCGCGACAGTCGTATAGTATGTTGTTTGGGCACATTGGTGCTTTTGCTATAATAAAGGAAATGGTCTCCTTGCTTTCGGTTTTAGTTTGTCTGTAACACTTGCTTGTTATTAGTGAAAGGTGTGTAGGTGCTTGGTTGGACTTGAGTGTAGATCATGTAATTTGTGTCTCTAATAAGGATGGTTTGATTTCGGTTGACTAATTTAATCTATCGACTATTGTGATACCTTGTAACGAGCTTGATCAAGCTCTAGTTTATATGTCAAGTGGAACTGTTTCCCTTTAGATCAACACTTGAAATTTGTCCATGTTCTTCATTCGTCCTTACTAGTAGATCTAATCAATGATAAGGGTCAAATTCTCCTAAAATAAGTCATATTCAACTAAGTTTGTAATCTTTCATTATTAATGAAGTTTCCATTTTAAAAATTAATAAATCAAGAAAATGAAATAACTCTCTATATATATGAATGTAAAGTTGTACATTTTTATGTATTAAAAAAATCCGAAAAACTCAATACTAGACAATTTAGTACATAATTCTAGAAAAGGCTTATTTCCTTTTTTTTTCTTAAAGCAAAGGCTCAGTTATCATTGATCAAATCAAATAAATGCTCTCCTCTCTTCACCACCAACTGTACACTGAGATAGGTCTTTTAGTTATAAATGAAACACTATTGTTGAAACGAAAGGGCAAAAGGATCGATCTTTTACATGAATTATGTGAAGTACGTGAGGCCAAATGGAAGAACATGTCGGTAGATTGTAGGGATATTATTATTCTTTCAAAGAATTCAGTATTTTTAAGTTTCAACGACCACGAATTGATATAGAATCTTTCAAATTTACAAATCACCCACTAGGCATGTACCAATTTGACTTTGACCATTAATGCTGTTTATGCTCTCTCTTCTCTGTATATATATATTTAAGGCTTTTATGAGGTACTATGTGAAAGAAGAAAACATTACATAAATGTTATATTACATGACACTAAGAAATTTAATCATCTAAAAACTATGTTATAAATTTTCAATGCTAATATTATGTTTAATGACTATCATATTACATTTTTTGCTTCTGTGTATGTATTACGTTTGAGGAACGGTTCCTCTAGACGACTGTAAAAACACCATACACACACACACACACACATATATATATATATATATATATATATGTCTATATATATGGAGAGAGAGTGATTTTAATAAGTAGAGGTGAAGGCCCTTATATAACCATCTTAAAAGTTAAGGTTGGACGCGTGGTCCAATTACAACAAAAGGATAAAAGTAGACTAAAGCACTCATTACAAAAGCAAAAGTAGAAGTATGCTTCACACAAAGCATAAAGGAACAAAGCACTCAGTACAAAGTAGTCTTCACGAGTGAATTATTAAAGTCACTAGTAAATAGACTGTGATGGGGAATCTTATTTATTAAAGGGCTTATGATCCAACTCCAGATTTATCAAATCTTCATTTAGCGTGTTTGTGAAGGCCCATGGGTCCTGGGAATCTGGAAAGCAGGTCCTTGATAGTCCATGACTGTCAATTGAGTGGGTGTTGATGAGGATTGGGAATCTTGTGTCAAGGATGGGTCCCACTGTTCTTTGTAAAGATTATGGAACTATAGAGCGTTGTGTATCTACTGGGAGTATTCTGAAAGGTAATGTTCCCATGGGGCATCGTCTTCCAGTTTGGGCCAAATGTCATCAAGAATGATATTGTTTTTAAATAGTAGTTTTTTTTCCAATTCCCTGTAGGTTGAACTACCTATTTGGCCAACTGGACTTCTGAAAGAACTATAAACTTCGACAAAGGGTGTGAAGGCTATTGACCTTTCTTTTTTTCTTTTTTTTTTATCTTAAATAGGACTAAGGCCAAGAAAGAGTGTAGTATAACACTCGTTCAGATTGATTACCCCATCTCTTGTCTCTAGAGGATATACAAATGCACATGGTTTTATTCCTTTTACTTTTAGTCATTCTTCTATCAACATGTTGTCCCACCACTTGAGGCTACCATTGAACCAGGTCAGCATGTCAACTTGTGATTGGTAAGCTGGTCGACAATCTTCCTTGTCAATGAAAGAACTGATAGTGGTCCTTAGTGGGATCATATGAATTAACTTCAATAGCGATGGTGTAGGCACTAGCAAGATACCAGATTATGTAGGTGATCTGTTTTGGCATAAAAAAGGTATCTCTGATTGGGAAGACCTTAACAAAAGTATATTTTGGGTGGAATCCTAACCTGTCAAGCATTGTCCTTCCTGAATGTTTAATGAGTGATGTTTGAAGGGCAATAGCTCTTTCTAAGGCTTTCTCTCTTAGGGTATTACTTTTGATAACCTTTAGAGTATATTTTGGGAAGGTACACAGATAGTTTTCAATGAGATTAGCGGATGAGGAGGCCATTGTGTATACAAGGGGAATATGCCTGGATGGATATGTATTTATAAGAGGGATTGGATGAATGGACTGTGGCCATAATTATAGTATTTTGGGCTGGTCTGAACAAGAAATCAGGGTTATATTATCCTTGCCTTTAATATGTTTAATTTCAAAAGAGTGTTGTGCAAACCACGCAGCTAATATTAATAGCTATGCATCCACTACTTTGTTTCTTTTGAAATTTAACATAACGTTTAGAGGAAACAAGATCTATTTCGACCACAAAGTGATGTCCAATAAGATGAAATTCAAATTTCATGATTTCCATTTTGATTGCCAGCAATTCCTTAAGTGTGGAGTGATAATGTTGTTGGGAATCTTTGAAATGGCCGCTTTTATATCCATATATTTTCCTTTTTTCTGCGTTATCTTCTTCAATCAGAATGGCTCCCTAGTATTCATTGCTTGCATCAATCTGAAGGATTCTTTTGCCATGCGAGGGAATCTGTAGTGGTGGTAGGTCCTGCATGATTAGCTTTAAGTTTTTTGCTGCTACAGTTTGTGCATGTGACCATGTTGGTGGGTTCTTTTTTAGCATGCTGCTGAGAGGTCTTGTCTTTGAGAGATTTCGAACAAAGTCTCTCAAGTGATTGACAAGTCCCAAAAATTGTTGGATTTGGGCCTTAGTAAGAAATTCATTTAGAAATTTTAGAAGCTTCTAGGCTATATGAGACTAGGCTTTATATTTCCATCAAACAGTTTCATTCCCAAGAACTCTATCTTGGGTTGGCCGATAACCATTTTCTTCTTTGATAGCATGATTCCATAATGTTAAGTGATGGTTGCAAATTAAGCCAAGAGTTCTTCATGGGCCTAATCATCCGGTGAGAATAGAAGGATGTCATTTCTATAAATGAGGGCATTGTTTAAGATTGGGCCATAAATCTGGGTCATAGCCTTTTGAAATAGAGAAGGGGTTGTTTTAAGGCCAAATGGTAGGACTAACCACTGGTAATGGTGATTGGGGATACAAAAGGCTATTTTAGGTCTATTTTTTAGCTTAATCCAAGCTGCCAAAACCATGCTTTAAGGTCAAATTAAGAAAAGACCTTTGCTCAAGAAAGGTTAGAGAATAATGAATTTCTATTTGGTAGGGGAAATTTGTCATTTGCTAGAAATTCATTAAGGAGTTTATAGTTGATAACCAACCTCTATTTTCCTCTTGCTTGTTTTGACCTTTTGTTCATGCAAAATGCATGACATGCCTATGCCGATGTGGTTGGTTCTATAAGCCCTTTTTGTTGGAGCTTAAGACATTCAGTAATAGCCATTTGCTGGTGTTCTAGATTCATTCTCGGATGGCCCATTTGCTAGTGTTCTGGATTCATTCTCGGATGGCTTGCTTTTGTTGGATTGACATCTTAATTCATCACCATTTGCTGGTGTTCTGGATTTATTCTTAGATGGCTTGCTTTTGTTGGATTGACATCTTAATTCATCTTGAAGGGGAGGCTAACAAAGAATTTGTCATTCTTCCATAAGGGATGGTCACATTTTCTTAGAAATTTAGAATATGAATCAACACAGGACCTATGGATAAGCCTTTGCTTAATGGACTAGAAAGTTTCAGTTGGCAATAAGAAATAGTTGGGGATGGATTCCCATGGAGTGAATTACTGCTTATAGCCTAATCCTCCTGGGAAGATACTTAAGCCTCTCTTTTTTGTGTATACATCAAAACCAATAATCAAATCCTTCATTGATAGTTTTGATCCTATGACTTGGTGATTTATTGAGCACCCTGTGAAGAACTGTAATTTGATTGGCTTGCTAATAAGCTCAGTGCAAAAAATATTATTGTTAGCAGCATAGAAGTACTGCTTCTTTTCTTTTCAGTATTCTGCTGGTAGGATATCCGGGTTCATTATGGTGTATGACACTCTTGTATCGAAGAAGGCGGCAACTTTGATTGGCTTGGCACATTTAGATGGTATGATGTGCATCTTGATGACTGGTTGGTTGGATTGTATTGACTGCATCCATCTAATAGAAGCCATCTGAATCTGAACCATTATATTGTTCAAGAGCACATAAAAACTCAATATTAATCTCATTGTTTACTGAGAAGATAGACTCTAGGTCATTGTCAGAGAGTGAGATTCTAGTGACATCTTCAATATGTGAGATTAACTTGGTTGTTTACCCTTTGGGCATTGTTTAGTCAAGTGTCCCTTGCCACATATGTAGCACCTGTCAGATTTTTTCTCAAATTTCTTCCTTTTCCATAGAAATTTCATAGGGCTCTTCTTTCTTAATTGTCGTTTGAGCTTGAAGGTTGTGAGTGTTGACTTTTTTTGTTTTTGTGAGATTTCATTTCACAAGAGCAAGTTGAGTGGGAAGGACATTTGATGAGAAGATCCTTCCGATTGTATACCCTCCCTAATTGCTTTGACTAATTTATATATTCTTGTAAGAATTTATTCTGAGAGTAGATATTTTCTAAAGCTCAAAGAACTAGTTGGAAGAGTTCTCCCAACGTTGTATTTTTAAGGTCTTTCCCTGTAGTCGTAAGAAGTCTAAATGTTTCTTTTCCTAGTGGATCTGGGATTGAGGGGAGGAGAGCCTCCTTGAGGTTTGGATCATCAATGCCTCCGATTTGATAGAATCGCTTTATCATTCTCTTGAAATGCTTTTCAAGATCCTTTTTGTTCGTTGAACATCATTTCATTTTGAAAAATTTTACTCATAATCGTTCCATGACTTGTGCGACCCAGCCATAGAATTTTAAGTAGACATGATTCAGGGCCGCTTCTACTAACTCTATTTGGAGGAATTGTAATGGCTTGTATTCTCCCAAGCTATTCCACCAGTCTTATAGCATCTTAGTGAATCTAGATACAAAATTGAGAAGGATATTTTTAGTTTGCATCTTTGGCTTTTGTGCTTGAAGCAGAATCTAAGCTTTAAACTCTTGAAATCTTTTGAGCCCTCTTGATTGGGAAAGGTCATCAAGTGTGAAGACACGAGACTTAAAAGATTTTCTCGATCTTTGTTACTTTGGTCCTAGGGCTGTGGTTGAGGCTGTATCAATCTCTTCATCCTCAACAATTGGTTGCGTATGGGAAGTATCCTCATGAGCTTTTGTCTCTTGAGCCATTAAATGAACTAGAGCTTCCTCATTAAAAGAGGCTTCTTGTTTTGAATTTGTAGATTCAGTCCATTCTGTTGACTCTGGACAGACGTCTTCTTCTGACTAGGCAACTTCTTTACTTAACTAGATACGTGGCAAGTTTTTGAGGTAATGATCTTGTATTATCTGTGTTAGAGGATTTGTAGCAACTATAGATGTTTTTTGGACCATCAACTATTCTTTTGGTGGACATTTGGTCGCCATGTGTTTCTCATTCTTTCTTTTTAATCTATCTTCTTCTTCTAAGATTTTTCAAAGATGAAGAAGAGAGCTTTTGACTAGGAAAGGATTTAAGGCCATCAAGGGTTGTGGAGCCTTTGTCATGGTGCAGAATTTCCATGGTGTAGTATCATCATTCTTGGACCATTGTTGTTGTTGTTGAAGTTGTGCTTTCAAGGAGGCAAATTGGGCCTTGAGGCTCTTCATTTCTACTTCTTTGGTTAAAAAGACTTGCATTGGTACTGTGTTTGCCTTAATAATAGCCATCAATTCTTTATGGGTTTCCTGGATCTTTGTTGAGAGCTTGTCAATTATGCGCTCATGTGAATTTTGGACTGTTCCTTCTGTCTTGGTTGTCTGTTGATCTATCCTTGTAAGAACTTTGTTTTGGGCAATTGCATTATCTGTTTGCCAGTTTAAGACTTTTTCTTTTGGAGAGACCTTTTTTATAGTTTCATCAGCTTCTCTAACTATAGGATTTAGGATCTTAGGTTGATGTGATATAATGCCTTTTTCTTCTATTTTTGTATAGTTTCGAAGAGGAGGAAAATCCTTTTCATAATCTTCAGTGGTCATTCTACAAATTTGAGGAAGGGGTTGGGTTGTCATAGAAGTTGATAATTCTTCTGCTTGATCTCGATCTTCATCTGGTTTTTCCTTCGTATGCCATCTAGTAGGGTTGAGAAGCTTAGGAGGTTCTTTACCATAGTGTTTTTCCTAGATGGTTGGCCAAGAAGCCCAATGTTGCTGTGGTTAGTTATTAGATGTTTCTTGAGCTTTCTTCTAGTACTATTCTTCTTCTTATGGACTGGCTTTTGGTGCTTGTCATCATCCTTTGAGCAGTCTTGACAGGTACAAGCGTCCCACCAACAATGTCCTATAGAGGACTTGAAGGCGTAAATTGATTTTCCTTGTGAGTCAAATGATAGAATGTCTGCCTTTATTGGGGTAATGGGATTCATCATGTATTGCATCGAAAAACAAGGCAGTTTTGCTTCCTTCCTGTCAAATGTCATCATTACAAATCCATCTCCCAAGGTCTTATAAGAGGGTTTTGTCACCAAGATAGTAGCCTGGGGTTGCTGGAGTTTTTCATAGTTTGTAACCCATGTGCTAGGCAAAAGCTTCTTTAATTCTTTTATAGGGATCTGCTTCGAAATGTAGGTGCAAGTTGGGACCTAGTTAGAATCCACTGAGATCATCAAAGCATCTAGTGATGTTGGTAGAGCCAAGTCGAGAGCATGATCTTGTAGCCTATAGGCCATTTGATAATGGAGGGTTGACCCAATAGATCATGGGTCTTGATCTACTCCAATGATTTGGATTTCAACCTAGCACATCTGAAGTTTGTCATCCTTCAGTGACTTGTTGAAGTTTAGAAACAATGTGACAATGGCGGTTCCAGCATTGAGTGTTGTTTCGATGGTGGTTATACTATTTTATTGGTATTTCCTTATTCGAGTGTCTAGGAGGCCCATCTTAGCACGGATAAGAAGCCCTGTCGGGTGTGGTAAGTGAGGGCTAGCCGTATTGCTTTGAAATGGATACAGGTGTAACCCTAGGCTATCCATTGGGGAGGAAGTTCTGGTGGGATCTAAAGAGTTACAAACTGAACTTGAGAGGTTGCAGGCAGTTGGCACTGGCTAAACTTAGAAGCTTGAACATATTCTTTGGGAGCTTTTGGAGAATGCTTAATAAGAGACTTTATGGATCTAGTAAAGGAACTGGATCTAATGAATGCATGGTAAGGATTGATCAGGGGAAGTATTTTGAAGTAATTTTATTTTCATCTTGAACACAAGAAACCTCATATAAGTAATCTAATTTAGTGGAGGTAGATTTTTTGAGAGAGGGGGTGTTTGGAACTGAGATTGGGACTGCAAGATTAGAACTAGAAGCATCTCAGAATTGGACAAGGTTTTTGGAGGCGAGAAACTCTTTGTAGCATAGACAGAGAAATCGCTATGTTTTTTTTTTTTTCAAATTACAGTTCCTTTTGAGCTAATATTTCAGATTTTAGAAAGATGGCTACCGATGATGTGGTCACACATATATGATGGAACTTCTTACCTAAAAATTAAATGATGAAATGATTATTGATGTGTAGTAGCGTTAGAGCTTCCACAAAATTAAATTTCTTAGTCGTATATCCTAAATTAAATTTCTTAGTTGTATTCGACGTACATGCAGATTGGAATATTGGTTAATTAAATATATGGCATTAAAAATTATGGGTATTTGGCACTATTGTCCTTGAACTTTTAATCTTGGTAAGTTGTGCTATCACTCACAAATACGGTTTTTAAAGCATACATACATAAAACTATTTAAATATATATGCATCATTATTTTAAACCTATTGCGGAAGATACATTTTGGTATATAATGTTTGAAAAAATTAAATAATTAATAGGTAAAATGGTTTGAGGATTTTTCCATAACTATCTTGTTAAATTCATAAAAAAGTATATTTGGCCTAAAATTACTTTTAGTGAGAGAGAGAGAGAGAAGAAAAAGATAAGTTTGGACGTTAAAGTATGGTTGGATGAGTTTCAGTCCCGAGGTTAAAGATGACTAATTTTGCATGATTAATGTGACTGAATCTAAGTTACAATAAACAGGTACCAAAAACTACGGCCTATCATTACTAGTTATATACCACACTCCAAAGGTACCCAAAAGTTAAGTAAAGGAGAAAGATTTGTTGAAAGAAAAATGATAAAAGGAAATGTTTGATTGCATTTTCATTCAATGTTCGTGTTTATGCATTAGTTTCTGCTTATTGTAGCAAATCACCTCCATTGATAGCCATTTTAAGTTTTTGATTAAAATTGACATATTATTTTCACATGGGTCATTAATTGAGAGCATAAAAGGTTTTTTAGATATAAATGTTAATCTAAATTTATATTTAAAACAAAGTTAATTTAAAATTTCTTATTTTTATCAAAACTTAATTAACGATATTAATCACAATGAGTTTGGGTTTAAATATATAGCAATGACCATTTATGCTCTTAATAATGTGGCTTAGTAACCGTCATTTCGTGGGCCTTAAGTTTAATACTTAACTAGTTGTGTCATAACGAATCGAGTCTAGCAACTAGACTTAAAAACTTAATTAAAGATATTAATCACAAAAGTTTGAGCTTAAATATATAGAAATGACCATTTATGCTCTTAAGAACGTGGCTTAGTAACCATCATTTTGCGGGCCTTTAGTTTAATATCGACTTTCTGTCATATTGAATCGAGCCTAGCGACTAGACTTGCCTTCAATTTCCTTGAGTAGCCTAGCTCTCCAGCCTAGGTTTACACACTCAAGACATCTAATCTACCACTTAGATCCCCTTCAAGTGTTCGATTCAATTCCGTGTTCATCTCATAAACATATCACATTTGGATGGAAGGAAAGAAATGAAATGAAAAGAAAAATGAGCCAGCTTGATGAATAGTTAGCTAAAGCATAAGGAAAAGCCATTTCTTTGGAATGTCTTTCCTTTATTTAGTGGAATTGTGTTCCTCAATTTCAATCTAGATTTATCTTCTTTTTTCCTTTATTAGCTTTATGCCTTAGCCATAATATGAGTTACTTGAACTTTGAAAGAAAACATAGGTTCCTTGATAACATGTTGCCTACCAACCAAGCATGTAAGAAATAAAATCATCTTAAAGTACGGTCATTTAAAGTAACTTGACTTGTGGAAACATATGCCATTTAATACTTATGGGATTGCAAGAATTAGCAATAATCCACATATACATCGTTTATACATCTCTAACGAAGAGTCAATATTATCTTCCATTATTCGAGAAATTGAAAAAAGAACAAGGCCTTGATCATGTGGACATATTTGATAAACAGATGATTTTTTATTTATCTTTATTATGAATGAAATATTTCTAATAAATGAAATTCTTTGGGATAAATTAATGGAATTTTATTTGGCAATTTTTATTCTCCAAAAACTGAGAGAAATTCATCTAATTTAGGGCCAGTCTGGCATTGATATGCTATGCTATAGATCAGAAGTAGATAGGCATTTGGAAAGTTATTTTTAAAGTTATTATGAACACCTCAAGCAGAATTGCAGGTTTTGGTAAACTAAGTATAAAATTGCTGTTGAGATGTATAATGATAAAAATAGACATACTTTACTAAGCATGCTTATCGTTTTATTTTTTATTTTAAATTTAAGACTAACATATGTAATATTTGGACATTAAATACTAAAAAATATAATTTTATTTTAATTATTTAATATAATTTTAGAAAAATAAATTACTTTTATTAAATGCATTAAATTATATGTCTACATAAAAAATCACTTTAAAATAAGTATAACAACATTAGAAAAGTTATCTTATAAGTTAATTTTGAACTTCTTTATTGATGTGATTAAATTTGGTATGAAAAAAACTAGATAGATTAAGAATTATGTGTTATTCTTAAGTTTAATTTAGTAATTTTAAATTATGACAATAGAAGTTGTTGTAAAAAAGCAATCCTAACGTGCTTTTTAACTTTTCTTGTTGAGCAGCAGTTTTTAGAAAGCAACTTTATAAAAGCAAGTTTAACCAAACATCATAAACTGTTACAAAAGATTACAAAAGCTAAAACCAACCTGTAAAAGCAATGCCAAATGGGCCCATAATCTCTCTATGTTGGGATGGCACCTAATGGACATAATGTCTAGAATACTTATAAGGTGTTTGGGAGAGTAGTTTAAACCATCGGTTTAGGTTTCAAAACTGTGGCATGTAAGAGCTTTACATTGTTCATAGTTCAAACCTATGGTTTGAACTACTCTTCCAAACACCCTATTAGGCATGCTTTTCCATGCAACATTGACATATTTATGTGAAGAAAAATTCTTTTCATCCTCATAGGATTATAACCCCACTGTTGATGCTTCGCCTTGAATCGCTGGAGATCAACACCATGTGCAGCTGTGCATGGTGGTCGGATAGCTTTTCTTACTCGTCTCAACCTCTCAGGGTGGACCTGCAAAAGAAGAAAGATGCCTCGAAGATCAAAGAGGCACCGATGTGATGCTGGTCAAATACATGTCCTCCCGAGTTCGGGAGCAAAGTTAGGTGGAAAAGAGCATCTTATCTCGAGATGTAGTAAATGTTCTTAATTTATAAGCTACCACTTGAATTGGGTATTAGGTGGGTTTGACGTGTGACTCGCGTGTCCCATCAAGACGTGTCAGGTGCAAGTGATAAGTGTCATGATCGCTACGGGAGGTTTATTCTCCATCCAATGGTTGGAATAATGCCATGTGTCGACCTTCAGTGGTGAATTGTTGTCTAGGTATAGGCTCTCTAAATCTGACCTGAGCACTCCATTCATCCTAAGGAGTTAGGCTTTGTGTGGCAATCGATGAGGGTACACGGGGCACCTCAGGGAAAAATGATGAAGCTTTGTATCGGCCTGCAACAATTGTTTCTCGAACACGGTGGTTGAACAGCTGCGGGGGTGATTCTCGGGAATTATGCCGAGCACACCTCCGATAGTAGCCCGCTAGTGTATTTGGTGAATGCTTAATCAGGTGCACTATGCTGGAGGAGGTGACTGGTTGAAGTCAATCTTCGGTTTTGCCCTTGGGGCAATAGAATTTGAGGGGACAGGTGGCCAAGCTTAGAGGGATACGTGTTAGCATGTGATTGGTTGTTTCCTTGACGAGTATAATCATTGTGCCTCTTTGAATTTCGCACCCAAGTTTTGGCTATAAATATGAGTTGATTCTTGCCTTTTCAGGGCACTTTGCGCTTGAAATTTTGACCTTCTAAGACTAGTTGTCGAGCAAGAAGATAGCAATTCTAAGGAGTTTCTTCCATTTGACCTGAACAACCTATCCCAAGCAGGTAATTTCCAAACATGAAAATGATCATGAGTTATTTAAGTGATTCTCAGAACGATTCGATGAACATTTCCTAGTCAGATGATAGTATCAAGACCAACCAGGCATCATCCGAGGAGTTAGACATTATGGAAATGGCAACTAAGTAAAAAGAAGCTGCTTTGTTGGCCGTGATCCTAAACTTGGGGCAAAAAAGGTCCTTGAGAGAGAATTTTTGGACATGCTTGAGGATAGGGTCCTATAAGGCTGTGCAGGGGACAAGAACTCTATATTGGGGCAGCTGCCACGGGCACATCTTAGATCATTGCTCAAAAGCATGCTCGCTTGGTGTCTATTGCCAACGTGCCAAGCTTTTCTGGTTAGGGTGCCATAGCATAAGCTCTTATAATGGGAGAAGTGACCATCGATGTAGCCACTACCAAAGAGAGGCAACAGGTCCAAGGATACGAAGCCGAGGATGAGGAAGAAGAAGAGCAGCTTGCTATTACGACCAGGGTTTGAGGTATGGTGGCTTTTAGGGTACACCAGCCTGGCCATACGTCTGTGGTGGCATATACATTAGGAATGACGCCGGGCCAACTTGAAGCTCTCCATTAAAAGTATTAGATTCCCAACGATGTCGTCTTAGCCCTACCCAAAGATGAAGATTGCCCTGTGAATCCACCGAAGGGGTACACCACACTATACACAAAGTTTTTTTAAGGAAGGCTCTGTTTCCCATTTCACTACTTCCTCTGTCGGGCGCTGAATGACATAAATGTGTGCCCTCCTCAACTCAATCCAAACTACTACAGGTCAATGATCAGCATGTACATTTTGTGGAAGTACTTCTCCATGATTGAGATGTTGTGGGAGGCTTTCGAGAAGGCCTTCAAGATGACGAGGCTTCCTCAGCAAATTAGGTGGTACTATTTCACTAGGTTTAAAAAGACTTCATCCTTGGCAACCCTGACTCAAACAAGCTATGGAAGTTCGAGTGGTTCTATATCAGGGGGAACTGGTTGTCCCAAGCTGGTGATTCAGTGCCTGCCGATCAAATCGTGCCTAGTAGGTTTGAGTAGGGGCATATATGATTGAGGAGGCCGTGGACCCCGAGAAGACTCCTTGCAACCATTGAGGATCTACACGCCAAGCCTGAGGCTATTCGGCAATAGGCGCTTTTGTTGCAGAAGACTAGTTTGGCCAACTATGGCTAGTTTAGAGGGTCCAGCTCGACCAACCCCCACCGAGATGATGTTCTACTTGCTTGTTTGATTAAGCAAGTGATAGTTGTAGGATGAAGCATCGTCGACATCTTGGGGACAAGCATTTACCGAGCTAGGCGGCCTGTGGGGGAGCCATCATAGTCGAGTTCTGAGGACTCTTTTGATGGTTCCCTCGATTTGAGGCCGCCCATAGCCGATGAAGAGCTTGGGGACATAATCAGTTGCTCTACCTACTAGGCTAGCTTCAAATTGGAGGCTTGACCCAAGGATTTTTTTATTTGTTGTTGACCTTAATTTCACTTCTTTTCTTTTTCCTTGTTTTATGGACATGTCGTCTAGAGAGCTTTCTAAGCAGGAGAGGTAGAGGCAGATGGAGGACATTCGCCACTGAAGTAAGGGGAAAAGGATTGTCGGGTCAAAGAGGAAGAGGGCCAAGAAGGCCAAGCAGCCCCCAGCAATCATCCTTCTAAGCATCCTGCCTCCACTGCCAATGAGGCATAGGGCCTCGATAAGCCGAGGCGATGCAACTCTTCTGCCACCTCCTACAATCATTTCTCTTCTGATCAAGCCACCATGAAGGGGCCACCGAATATGCCCCCATATGGTCGAATACCTTAGGGAGGCCGTGTTGAAGAAGGACTACTTTCTCTCTGTTCGAAACCAATCCTAACAGGACTACTGCAACATGGCCTACCGACACATCATCCAGGTGAGTTTGGTTTAGGATTCTGAGCTTTCATGACTTTGTTTCTTTTCTTCCACTAACTCCATTATCTTGTAGGAGTGTGACCCTAAAGGTCATTGACCTTAGGGTCGAGCACCAGGTAAACATTGAGTGGGAGAACACCGAGAAGGCCGCCAAAGAGAGGAAAGGGGCCAAGAAGAAGTTCAAGGAGAGCATCGTCGAGCTTGCTCGAGCCAAGGCCAACCTAAAAGCTAATGTAGGTTGGGGTTTGAAGGAGGCTCGAAAAACTCGCGAGAAGGCTCAATAGGCCTAGGCAGACCTCTTCGAGGAATAAGAAAAGACCCAGGCAGAAAGGAGGAATACGACCGATTCTTACGGGAGGAGCTATCAGGGAGACTGACCTAGGTGGTTGAAGAATTAAAGCAATTCAACGAGTTCGCTGATCAATACTACCTTAAGATGAAGGACTAGCAAGAGCACCTACTAGAGAAGCATCTTAAGACCGCCGTCATGGATTGGTCATTGATCATGGACCCGAAGGTGGGCAAGGACGAGGCAGGGAACAAGGAGACTCCTACACCAGTTGAGCAGGATGGGAGCGAGTAAGCAGTCGTCGACCTGCTTATCAATAAAAAGATTATTTATTATTTGTATGCCAAATGTTGTCATCTTTATGTTTATTTTTTTACATGTATGATAAATAAACAAAAGTGTGAGATTATTGGTCTAAAGCTCTATTAATCGTGCATATGATAGACAAATTATGCGAAAGACATGAATCTTAAAAGTGGTGGTCTAAATCATAAGATCCGTAATCGAGGGAATAAGGTTGGATGCTTTATTCATGCTAAGATTGTTATGTTGTCTACATCCTTAACAAGAGATGGCTTGTCTTGGTCTTCAAAGTGGGACTCCACGAGTAAAAACATTGGTACATTGTCATAGGTGATGATTTATTAGATTAGGATAAAAAGATGAATTGATTTGGTTAATAATTCTATTTGTTCAAATTAATTCACTTTAGAAAATCATATGTATTATGCCTTAATCCTAAAATAATTAACGGGCTCGTATTTTTGACTTATGTCTTTTGATATACCAAAGGGTGACATCCTAACTTAATGATGGTACCCATATCGGTACATTGAAAACACGACTCTTGATTCACATAGACTCATTATTCATAGATATGAAATCTATAGCTCTTTTTGTAGAGTTAAAGATATTCTCTTATATATATTATCTTATAATTGAAAGACTGGAGCGCTCAACCATTTGGATACATAGGTGTAACCTAATGGTATACTATCTATGGATAGTAAGTATTCCAATAATGTGATAATGGAACGTAAGATAAAAATAATCGGGAATGTAAAATAGAATTTATCCTTGAGCCGATTATGAACATCCTATGAGGATGTGACACATTATGATATATCATAGACGGTTAGCTTATTGGAGCTTTATAATTTTATGAAGTTTGAAAGTGCAACTCTAAGTTTTTACTAGAGCAGCGTTAGAGTTGATAATTATAAAATATGTATTTAGGGTATTGTATTTTATAATTATAGGAGCTTGAATTATATATGTCTGTCGGGTCCCTTTTGCTAGCTCATAATGATTCTGTAACGATACATCGTGTTTTTTCTACATTGTGATGACTTATGTTAAATTATTACATTGGTTGAAATTCGATAATATTGGATTTAATAATTCATGTCAATTTATTGGTTAAATTAATTTTGTGAATTAATTCAAGATAAACATGTTGAATTATTTAGATAATATTTTATCTACTATGAGATTATCTGTATATGACTGTTTTAATCAGATAACTTCTTCATTAGGTTCTTTGAATTAAAACTGAGGCTCTATCTAAGATTCCCAGGTGAAAATAAGATATTCTAAGGATTCCACATAATTGCATGGTCGGTAGGCCGATGGGAAACTTCGGCAGGCCGATAGAATAAGTTCGACAAGCCAATCTCCCAAATTGGCATGCCGAACAAGCAGTAATCAGTATATGCATTTTTGACATATTTTTCATCAGAAGTTGATCCATACTCAAATTTTGAGGCATAATCTGATAAGGTTTAACCCCAAATTCGACCACTATTTATAGTGGGTGAGTTTTCTTAGTTATTCTGATCATTTAAGAAGCACATAATGAGTATTTTAGTGAGAAAAACTCTGAAACTTCCCGACAGTTATTGTTTAACATCAAGAACCTTAGCTCTAGGTCTTATCAAGTGGTTGGAAGGAGAGTCATCGGAGGAAAAGCTATACTACATGTGACCACCCCCCTCCGTTTTTGGATAGAGAATAGCAAAGAAGGCTAGTTGGTTAAGGCTCTTTTGGAATGTTCTTCTCTTCACATATTGCTGCTGCTTCTCGGTTCACAAAAGAGATTAGTAAGATCTGTTATTAATTTATTTATTTAGTATGTCAAATTTGTGTTTTGAAAAATACTCTAATTTAAAATTTTTAAAATTTCGCTGCTTATTTTTTGCCAACAAGTGGCATCAGAGCCTGGTTTTTATGTTGATTTTACGGGTTTGTGATCATGTTATATAATGAATTATGTGATCTTACTCTCTCCCATGCTTGAATTTAATTTTTTTAGAGAGTTGGCACTCTAGAGTTTTTATATAATTAAATGTTATCAAATTTTATGGTGAATGTTTATTCATTAATTATGGTTGATTAAATTTATATTTTATTATTTATTACTTAATTATTTTTTACCATTATAGTTCCTTAGAGATTAGAATTTGTATCTAGGTTTTTCATGCAATTAAATGGTGGTCTATCATCATCGTTTAGGATTTATTATTTTAATTTTAATTCGTAAAATTTGTATTAAAATAATTATTCGATGTGAAGGCAGATCTAGAAGATAGAGATGGTTGGAGTTCTATTGTTTGTCTGTGTTTATAAATTTTTATGTGTTTGAATTGTTGAAAAAAAATTAAAAAACTGCTTTCTACATTATTTCTAGAAAAATGCTGGTTCAGTTTGGTCGGTAGGCCGAACCTTTCGGGTCTACAGGCCAGTGGTCGCAGACTGGTAGGCTGATCTAAAAGATCGATGGACCAGCAGCGGTGCAGAATAGTTTTCAAAAAAGGAGCGTTTTTTAGTGCAGTTTTTGATTTTGTTTTTGAGACAATTTTGAGAAATAAAGTTTTATAATGACTAGAAAAATAACCTTTTGATCTATAAGAGATTGAAGAATAGAAGACGAATGTCACATGAAGAAGGATACGATAAGAAGACACAAGATAAAGAATCAATAATATGTTTCGATTGATCTTTTATAATCTTTATTTTCTTTTCTCTAAGATGGAACCATGATATTACGTCTGTTTACTATTTTGCTTGTGGCTTTGCATGTTGCTTTGCTTGTCTGCATTATAATATGATTTACTATGTATGTTGATAACATGCATGTAGAATAGGGAGTGCCTTTCATTAAAAATTATTCATGCATTTTTATATAAAACCTTGACTTTTAAAATATTGAATGGAGAAGGTTTTCGAAGAAAGAACCTATGGCCTCTATCGTTAGTCCATAGGTAGTATATGGTGGTTCCGATTCCTAGGAAGGGATTTCATTATTGGATCTCCAAAGGGATAATTTATTTTAGCATGATTTATAATTGTACAACCCTAAATGATGATTATAAATCATGGATAAAATAGTTGAAATGATGGTTATATATGCAAGATTAATTTTGTTATTATCCTCCCCTAGGAGCTCTATTAATGAAATTAATGGCCAAAGAAAACGATTATTAATATATGCTAGATCAGACCAGTCTTGGATGGCATGTATTAATTGAAGAGGATTCGTATTCCTAATTGAATTTAGTAACTCTCCCCTAGGTGCCTTGTTGGATTCTGAGTTAGAAATTATCATTCTCAGGCTGTGATTTTTTCAAGGTTTTGATGCATAAACATAATTGTATATTTACTTATTTGTGTTATCTTACTAAACTGTTGTGGAATGTTTGCTTATATTTGGTTTATGAATCTTTATTGTAGATTTAAAAATGTCTAAACATGTTTTATCATTGATATTCAATAAGAACATGTTAACCGGTGAGAATTACAATGATTGAAAACGAATCCTGAATATCGTCTTTTCCTTTGAGAAACTAAAGTTTGTGCTGGTAACACCGTGTCCTCACGAACCCACAAGGATACTACTAATGAGCAAATCCAAGTGTATAATCGCTGGAAAGATGCTAATGATAAGGTCTGTGGTTACATTATAGCTAGCATGAATAATATGTCGCAGGCTCAACATGAGGATTATAAGACTGCTAAGTAGATTTTGGATAATCTGGAATACATGTTTGGAGCTCAAGCCCTAACGAAACAGCAAGAGGCTCTTTAGAAACTTTTAAACTACAAACAAAAACCGGGGACTTTTGTGAAGGAGCATATGATGTTGGTCATGGGTTACATAGCTGAGGCTCAAACCCATGGAGCTGACATTGATGTTGAGTCACATATGACTATGGTCTTTGAGACTCTATCTAAGGAGTTCATCCTATTTAGAGCTTCATATAATTTGAGCAATAGACAGGATGTCATCTTGACGAAGCTAATGAAGCAGTCACAGGTGTTTAAAAATTTGATTTGGAAAACTCATGTTGGTGGTGAGGCCAATTTGGAGGCTATATCTAGTTCCAATCCTAGTCCAAGAAATGGAAAGAAGCAAAAGGCTAAGAACAGGAAGTCTTCTATCTCAGTGAAAGGCAAGGATAAGAAGAAGGAAAAAAAACAACCCAAAAAAGCTCAAGTGCTTTTTCTGTGGGAGAGTTAGGCATATAAAGAAAAATTGCAAGGACTTCCTTTCTCGATGAGATAAGCGTGGACTTCCAGTTATTGAAACTTGTTTAATTAAGGAATCATGTGACACTTGGGTAATAGATTCTAAAGAAACTAACCATGTTTATATTTCTTTGCAAGAATTTAAGGAAACGAGGAGTCTGTTGCATGAGCACTTCACATTACGGATGGGTGATGAATCCTTGGTGTTGGTTGAAGCAGTGGGAGACTTCCTATCTTTACTTTGATAATTGTAGGATTTTAGTTTTGAAAGATTGTTTTTATGTTCCTAAACTTAGAAGGAATTTAATATCAGTAGCTTGTTTATTTAAAGACTCTTATTTAGTATCTTTTAATAATAAAGCGGTGATTCGTAAAAACAAATATTTTATCTATGATGAATGGATGTAAAACAATTTATATTTTGTCAATCCTAAAATGAACTCACTGCTAAACACCGAGGTTAATAATAACTCTAAAAGATTTAAAATTTCTCACTCTAATAAGACTTATCTTTGGCATTTGTGATTAGGTCATATTAGCCTGAATAGGATTCAAAGGTTGATAAAGCATGGACCTTTAAGTCACTTAGAAGTGGAATCTATACCACAATGTGAATCTTGTTTGAAGAGCCAAATGACCAAAAGACCGTTCGGGTCTAAAGGCAATAGGCCCAGAAGGGTTCTATAACTTGTACATAGTGATGTTTGTGGTCCCATGAACATCAGAGCATGTGAAGGGTATGAGTACTTTTTCACTTTTGTTGATGATTACTCAAAATATGGGTATGTGTACCTAATGTATCATAAAAACGAAACTTTTGACAAGTTCAAGGAGTTTCAAGCTAAAACAGAGAAGCAATTAGGTAAACCCATAAAGGCACTTTAATCCAATCGAGATGGAGAATACTTCTCTGATGAGCTCTTAGGACACTTATTAGAGAATGGGATTTTATCTCGTTGGTCACCCCGTAGTAGAATGACATAGCTAAGAGAAGAAATAGGACTTTGTTGGACATGGTTAGGTCCATGATGAGTTATTCGACATTGCCTTTATCCTTTTGGGGATATGTACTACAAACCACATGTTATCATTTAAGCAATATGCCTTCAAAATCAGTTTTAAAACTCCTCACGAGTTATGGACGGGTAAGAAGACATCCTTAAACAATATTTGCATATGAGGATGTCCGGCTCATATCCTATACAAGGAAGTGAACAAATTGGAAGCACATTCAGAAGTTTACGTTTTACAAGATATCCAAAAGGGACTAAAGGGCTTATTTCCATAACCTAAAAGAAAATAAGGTCATGGTTTCAATGAATGCAACATTCTTGGAGGAAAGTTATATGAATGACTTTAAGCCTCATATTAAAGTGATACTTGAGGAGTTGACAAGAGATTCGATCACTCCAGAGGTTCTAGTTAAAACCAATCCAATCAATGTAGAAAAACTAACCGAACAACAACCTAAGAAGTTTTGGCGTAGTAGGAGGATTAGGCGTCAACTCAAGAAGTATATGTTCAATGGTGAAGCCTACTTGGCTGAAGTAGGCTTCACCAGTTGAACATGTCAAGGATTATTACACTTGCATTAAGGCTATGAAAGATGTTGATTCAAAGCTCTAGGCAGAAGCTATGAAGACTGAGATGGAATATATGGAGACTAATCAAGTTTGGGAACTTTTGGATCTTCCCAAAGGGGTAAAACCCATAGGGTATAAGTGGATCTATAAGAGAAAGAGAGAAGCGGATGAGAAAGTCGAAACTTATAATGCTAGACTGGTAGTTAAAGGATACACGTAAAAGAAAGGAATCGATTATGAATAAACTTTTTTGTTTGTAGCTATGCTTAAGTCCATCCGCATTCTCTTGTCCGTAACTGCTGCTCTCGATTTTGAGATTTGGCAAATAGATGTCCAGATGGCCTATCTGAATGGCTATCTTGATGAGTCCATATATACGGTACAACCAGATGGGTTCAAGGCTAAGGATCAAGAAGGCAAGGTTTGTAAGCTGCTAAAGTTAATTTATGGACTTAAGCAAGCTTCCCATTCTTGGAGCATAAGATTTGATTAGGTGATCAAGATTTATGGGTTTAAACAAAACGTGGACAAACCATGTGTTTGCAAACACATTAAGGACATGAAGGTAGTTTTTCTATTGTTTTATATAGATGACATTCTGCTCATTGGCAATAACATTGGGGCATTGTCATCGGTCAAATTATGGTTGATCAAGTAATTTAACATGAAGGACTTGAGTGAAGCTAATTATGTTTTGGGTATCCCAATCTTTCAAGATAGGAAGTACAAAATGATAGCTTTATCCCAAACAACATACATAGATAAAATTCTTGAGAAGTATGCAATACAGAATTCCAAGAAAGATAGGCAACCATCTAGGTCTGGAATTACTCTTTCTAAGAAAGACTCTCTAAAGTTTGACGAAGAAAGAGAACACATAAAGAAGGTGCCTTATGTTTCAGCAGTTGGTAGTCTCATATATACGATGCTTTGCACACGACCAGACATTTGTTATGCCGTTATGATAATAAGTCTATTTCAGTCAAATTTAGGACCGAACCACTAGGTTGCGGTCAAGCATATTTTCAAGTACCTGATAAGGACTCATGGGTATATGCTTGTGTATTCGGGTAAGGATCTAACACATCTAGGATACACTGATTTAGATTTTCGATTCTGTCCAGATTCAAGAAAATCGACTTCTAGTTTTGTGTTTACTTTGGGCAGCGGTGCCATTGTTTGGAGAACTGTTAAGCAAGATTGCACTTCAAATTCAATAATGGAGGCCAAGTATGTGGCAAAGATTGCACTTTGGATTTAATAATGGAGGCCGAATATGTGGCAGCTAGTGGTGCTTCGAAAGAAGCAGTGTGGCTCTCAAGTTCCTTGGCGATCTTAAGGTAGTTCCTGGTATAGATAAGGCAGTATCGTTGTATTGTGATAACAATGCAATGATAGCTAATGCTAAGAAACCAAGATTTCACAAGAAGAGTAAACATATTCATCGAAAATATCATGTGATAAAGGACTTCATTGAGGGTGGCCATGTTGCTATATGCAAAATCGTATCTGAGGACAATTTAACTGATCCATTCACAAAAACACTAACTACGAGGGGTTTCGAGAGACATGTGGAGGCTATAGGGATGTGAGATATGTCACATTTACTCACTTAGTGCAAATAGGAGATTGTTAGACATGACGCCCTAAGGAGTAAAATGTTGTAATATGTTTTTGAAGACATTTTATTAATAAAGAGTTTATTTATTGTTCATATACCAAATATTGTCCTCTTTATATTCATATTTGTTGAATGTATGATAAGCAAACCAAAGTCGAATAAAGAGATTATTTATTATTCATGTATCAAATGTTGTCCTCTTTATACTCATTTCTGCTGAATGTATAATAAGCAAATAAAAGTTTGAAATTGTTGGTCAAAACCTTTTAGAATAATGTATATGATGGATAGATTATGCAGAAGACATGAATCTTAAAGGTGGTGGTCTAAATCATAAGATCTGCAATCGAGGGAATAAAATTGGGTGCTTTATTTATGCTAAGATTGTTATGTTGTCTACATCCCTAACAGAAGATGGCTTGTTTTAGTCATCGAAGTGGGACTCCACGAGAATAAACATTGGTACATTGTCATAGGTGACGATGTATTGGATCGAGACAGAAAGATGAATTGATTTGGTTAATAATTCTGTTTGTTCAAATCAATTCACCATAGGCAATCATATGTGTTGTGTCTTAATCCTGAAATGACTGATGGGCTCGTATTCTTGAGTTATGTCTTTTGATGTACTAAAGGATGACATCTTGACTTAATGATGGTACACATACTAGTACATTAGAGACATGACTCTTGATTCACGTAGACTTGTTATTCATAGATATGGAATCCATAGCTCTTTTTATAGAGTTAATGATATTCTATTATATACACTATCTTGTAATTGGAAGACTGAAGCGCTCAACCATTTAGATACATAGGTATAATCGAATGGTATATTATCTATAGATAGTAAGTATTCCAATGGTGTGATAATAGAATGTAAGATAAAAATAATCAAGAAGGTAAAACAAAATTTATCCTTAAGCTGATTATGAATATCCTATGGGGATGTGACACATTATGATATGCATGGATGGTTAGCTTATTGGAGCTTTGTAATTTTATATAGCTCAAGAGTGCAACTCTATGCTTTTAATGGAGTAGCATAAGAGTTAATAATTATAAAATATGTATTTAAGATATTGTATTTTATTATTATAGGAACTTGAACTATATATGTACATCGGGTCCCCTTTGCTAGCTTATAATGATCCTGTAATGATATGGCATATTTTTCCTACATATTGGTGGCTTATATTAAATTAATAGATTGGCTTAAATTCAATAATACTGGATTTAATAATTCATGTTAGTTTATCGGTTGAATTAATTTTATGAATTAATTTAAGATAAACATGTTGAATTATTTAGATAAGATTTTATTTATTATGAGATTATCTATACATAACTATTTTAATTAGATAATTTCTTTATTGGATTATTTGAATTAAAACTGAGCCTCCATCTAAGATTCCTGGGTGAAAATAAGATATTCTAAGGATTCCAGGTTATCGCACAGTCGACAGGCTAATAGAGTAAGTTCAATGGGCCCGTCTCCCAGGTCGGCATGCCGAACATGCGATAATTAGTATACGCATTTTTGATGCATTTTTCATCAGAAGTTGATCTAGACTCGAATTTTAAGGCATAATCTGACAAGGTTTAACCCTAAATTCGACCACTATAAATAGGAGGTGAGTTTTCTTCATTATTTAGATCATGTAAGAAGCATAGACTGAGTACTTTAGTGAGAGAAACTCTGAAACTCCCTTTGAGCTATTGTTCAACATCAAGAACCTTAGCTTTAGGTCTTCTCAAGTGGTTGGAAGGAGGGTTATCGTAGGAAAAGCTATACAACGTGTGGCCATCTACACTCAGATCATGGATAGAGAATAACAAAGAAGATTAGTTGGTTGAGACTTTTTTGGAACGTTCTTCCCTTCATAAATTGTTACTGCTTCTCGATTCACAAAAGTGGTTATAAGATCTATCATTAATTTATGTATTTAGCATGTTAAACTTGTGTTTTAGAAAATACTTTGATTTAAAATTTTTAAAATTCTACCGCATACTGTTTTCCAACATGTAACTACTGAAAAAAAAGATATTTCATAATAAATAAATAATTGTACTGATTAGCGTTAGAAAGGAAAAAAAGGAAATAAGCAATTAATTAGAGATTTTTACTTTTTTAAAAAGTAAAAAATGCTTTATTATTACTTAAAAAAAGGATCATTATCTAAATAAGGACAAGAATGGATGCTACATAATAATGGACGAATTGCCTTGAATAGAGTAAAAAAAAAAAGAAAAAGGAAAGGAACAATTAATTCAAAAATGAAATGAAATTATTTTTTTAGTACATGCTAATATTTTAATCATTGAAATAAACTATAATTACAATAAAATAATAAAAAAGTTCAAGTACCTACCAATATTTTTTATTTTTAAAGTGAAATTATAATTATAATAACAATGTAAAATAATTAAGAACCTATCAATACTTTTCATTATTAAAATTAAACTATAATTAAAAAAAATGAAAAGTGTTTGCCAACCTATCAATATGTTTCATTAATGAAATGAAGTTATAATTATGATCATATTTTCAACGTAAATAAGAGAGAGAAAAAAAAGGGATTGTCATTAGCATAAATTATTGAGTTACAATGTGAATAAACGAGAGTATTTATGGTAAAAAAAACACCCTGATGAATGATTTATTGAAGAAATAAATTATTTATGCAAATTCAAATATTTTTGGTATTAAAAAAATGCATGTATTCAACTTGTAAACAATTTCACTCCAAATAAGGAGATAAAAAAAACTTTTTTTATAGGAAGGCACCCATAATTAAATATTGGGGCATAATGGACAATCTACATTAAAAAAATGCATTTTTTTTAAGAAGGCACCCAAAATTAAACACTGGGACATAATAGACAATCTATATCACTAAAATTTAAAAATAAGATAAGACGGTAATATTATATAAAAGCAAATAATTTTAGAATCAAACAGCTTTTTTGGTATTGTTTTGAAATTTTTTAAAAATATTTTTACATAATTTTTGAGGTAAAAATTTCAAAAACACTTTCAATATAATTCTTAAAAAAAAATTATTTTCTCAAATAAAACTATTTTCACCTATTTTGAAAACTCTACCATAGTTTAAAAACATTTTATATAAATAGAGTTTGGGTGAAAATTGAAATAATAGAAATGGGCCGAGTTTTAAATGATTGGGCTTGTAGTCGGGTCCGAATATTCCACACTCACTCAGTCAAGCCTATGTGTATTTGTGTTTCATCAGAATTCAGGGTTGAGTTTGTTTGTTCCTTTCTCTCTCTCTAGGAGCTCAAAAATGAAGAACCCTTCTCTCTTCTTCTCCATCAGGTTTCTCTCTTTCTCTCTCTCTTACGCTCTTTTTGTGTGTATTTCTTTAGGTTTGTTTTTCATCGTAATAAAGGAAAACCCTTTTTGTTTGGTTGCCGGGAAAACTGTCTGAAAAATGTGGGAAACTAGTTATTCTGGATTATGTAGAAACGATTTTTAATGGGCTACTTACAAGGATTTTTTTCAAATAAAAATTGCGAATTGGTTTGGTTTGTAATCTTCACTCAATGCCAAAATTTATTTGTTTCTTAATTTTTTCTCGTATGGAGCGCTGTATCTGTAATCTGGTTTTGTTAGTAGAAGTTTGTGAACAAAATAAAATAAAATAGAATAAAATGTAACTTTTTTTTATGTGATTAGAACTATTGCAAGGAAGTTTCTGAAGAGTACACAAATTTTGTACTTTTTCTTTTAGTCAGCAATCCATTTTGTACTTGAAAAACAATTTGAAAGGAAAAAAAAAAAAAGGTCATGGAGATCATAGTTTGGTATGATTATGGTTGGCCCCCGTTTTACATTTATCAAATGTTATATAAATAATATCTTCACCTGCAATGGTGAAATATTTGAATTTATTGTTGGCAAGAAAGATGTTCTAATTTTGTGAGTCAAGATTCTCAGTTGCAAGAAATATATGCAAACAACTTTTAATGGTTTTGTTTTTAGTGAAATATATGCAAAAATTACTTTTCCTTAAGTCTAAATGAGTTGTTCACTTGTTGTTTATATTCAATTTCTTTCTAAGCTAGTTGTTGATTTCTTTGATTGTTTGTTGTGGCCTTTTCCACTAGTCTAAACGCTTCTCTTAGCATTAATATCATTACCAATGATTACTATATTTAATGCATTTGTCATCCTTTTCCAAAGGCAAATGAAATTATAGGATTAGCTCAAAGGTTGAACAACATCTGCAGTTGAACATTAGTGCAGTAGTAAGATGTCGGGAACAACTATCTCCTCGACAACATCAGGTAGCGGCCAAAAGGCTCCTATGTTTGCCATGAAGTCAGGATTTGTAATTCCAAAAAACAAGTTGTCTGGTTCACTGGTGCCTATATTCCGAGGTGGCAAAAAGCTCGGAGCCAATGGTGCGCTTAATGATGAGAGTACCAAACAGGATCCAAGGAAAACAAAATGGGGCCCTGATCTGACACAGGACGCTACTGTTAAGAGAGGAAGAGCCTTAGCTTATCAGGTATGTTGGCAATATTTTGCAAGTTATGCTCTGTGAAGAAACATTGACATAGTTTTCCAAATAAATCCCTTGTAAGGATTATATTTTACTCCTTGTTCCATGTTTTAGGCTTGCATAATGTTAATAATTCTTACTCTTCTAAGATTGAAAATTATAGGATTAATGACAAAAATTCCCCTTGAACTATAGCCTTTGTGATACTATGCCCCCCCTAAACTTCAAATCTTAACATCTGCTTCTCCTGAAGTATGAACTGTCAACAAAAATGATAATTCTATTAGAATTTTAACGGCAAATTGATAAATAATTTTGAAATTAGAGGTATTTTGGTAATCTAGTTATAAAAACAACAAAAAAAATTAAAACTATAATAAAAACAGTCTTTATTGATGATTAAAAAAAAGTAATTAAAACTATACTACTATTTGAATTCCTCTTTTTTTTTATTATATTGAAATTTCTTTAAAATTTTATAAACTTTTTTGACACTCAAAAAGTATTTTAAAATTTTAAAAGGTATAAATACCAATAAAAACTTCAAAAATATGAAAGCAATTTTATTGATACTATTAGTTTTTTTCTCTTTGAAAATTTTGTGTTATATTTTTTGTTCTATTGAATATATTTCTATTATATTTCTTTTCATTTCACTAATATTTATAACTTTTAAAATTTTAAACTACTTTTTGGGTGTTAAAAAAATAAAATTTTGAAGAAAATTTTGGTATATCAAAAAAGAAGGATTCCAATGGAATAATAGTTTTAATAAATTTTTTTGTTTTGTTTTTTTTTTTATTTAATCGTCAATAAAGACTATTTTTATTATATTTTTTATTTTTATGCTTATTTTTATAACCAGAATTACCAAAATAGCCCTAACTTTCTAATCATTTGTCAATTTTTCATTAAATTCTAACAGAAGGACCATTTTTGTTAACGTTTCGTACTTCAAGAGGAATAGATGTTACGTTTTAAAAGTCGGGGAGCAAAGTATTACAAAGACTATAATTCAAGGAGAATTTTTGTAATTAATCCAAAATTATAATTAGATTGAAATGCCCCTTCCCTTATTCTTCTGTGTGTATGGTTCACATAGAAGCTTCCCATTCCAGGTGCCACTAAGTGATATTACTGCCTGTGTGGTGGCACAAATTTTTCCAGACTCGGATGGATCAAATTACACAACAACTCAAATCTAGAATGTCAGTGATCGGGGACAATGTTGAGCCAGCATCAGTTTCTCAAAGTCCAGATCATGAATTATTGGAACACCCCATTGATAGTGAGGTAGGATTATAGTTGACAATCCTTTTTTTTTTCTTTTTTTTTTGTTTCTGAAGTTTGGAACTGATAGCAACTTTTTTGGATATAGAAGGTTGAAGAATTGGAACTTGAAAAGCGGGAAGTGATAGGTATATTCATCATTTTTCTTAAATTCACTCATTCCGTGTACTGGTGTTCTCTAAGCTAAAATTAAGGTTTTTGTTGATGATTTCCAGGTGAAATACTGAAACTCAATCCAAGTTACAGGGTCCCGTCTGATTATAAACCGTTGCTGAAAGAGGCCAGAGTCTCCATACCTGTAAGTACAAGTTTTCGTGAATGAAGCTCTATCTACTCTAATGAGAGAGAAACGAATGTACATAAATCTTGCAAAATATGGTATCAGCGTGTACTGTTTATGTTTATGAGAGAGCGGACATAATAGAACAAACATGTAGTTGAATTATAATCTGGACTCAGTAGCTGTAGTAACATTATAGTATCTTTTATGAATCAAGTTATATATGATATAACATTTTGAAAAATTCATCAAAACTGAACTATGCTCTGCTA
The DNA here is from genome assembly GCA_025403435.1 of Artocarpus heterophyllus. Classification (NCBI taxonomy): domain Eukaryota; kingdom Viridiplantae; phylum Streptophyta; class Magnoliopsida; order Rosales; family Moraceae; genus Artocarpus; species Artocarpus heterophyllus. The sequence goes on from JAJQZP010000283.1 coordinate 188,811, forward strand.
GAAATTTGGCATTGAAAATTCATCATGGCAAATGATAAGTGGACAAAATGGACATCAGGGATTGGTTCATTGTTTATTTGGCCGTTTCAATGATTTGGGAAGACCAAACGCTACTCTCCCTCTTTTTTAAAATGTTGACTTTATGATTATCAATTGGTTCAAATTTTGTAAATTAATCTGAATTTGAATCAAAGATAGCAGTTTTTGGAAGGAAATTATGCTATTAGGTGAAGGCAAAAAATACACACACACACGCACACACATATGCTTGAAGGTTGAATATTAAATGTTTATAGGCTGAAGTAGCAAGTTTCAGTGGAATAACAAAATAATGCGAGAAACACATTGTTTTGTCTGAAAATCAGTGCAAGCGACAATAATATTAAATAAAATAATTTTTGCTTGTTAATTGCATTATGTTTGAAAACGAGGAACTGACACCTTTTAAACTAATCTCCGGTTGGACATTAATTCACAGGTCTAATTATGTGTGATGCTTGTAAGCTTAATCAAGAACTTAGGCATCTGAAACAGAAAAATATTTGGTCCATAGGATACAATCAAGTTCTTTTTAAATTGTCATATGTGAGCCTGTACTGGTTTGAAAAGTTATCCCGTTTTGTCTGGAAATGCCAAAATGGATGTATTAATCTGCATATATGAAGTGTATCTTTGATGTAGGAGACATTGGTAAAATTGTAGTTTTTGTGTGTTTTATGAGGATTTATATTTTTATTTTGGTTGTCTATATTTTGTTTGCCCTTTTCAGGTTAGGACTTTTACATTAGATTTATGTTATTATTCAGTTTAGAACATTTATCAATTTAGTATCAAGACTAGGATTATTTAGTATGAATAAGGCTTTTTGTTTATAATTTGTAAAGGTCAGTTAATTTCTGCTTTTGTTGTGTCAATGTTGCTAAGCTTGTAAGGTGACAAATTGGATATATTGCTACGTTAGTCCCATCCTTTCACGAAAGTGTTACTTTAGTTCCTAACCTTTTTTTAATCGAATTGACCCCAACCTTTCTTTTTAGCTGCTGAGGGGCCATTTTAATGGTCAAACCGTTAAGTTTGACGGTTAAAAATTATCGGATATCATTTTTTAATTAAAATTACTAAATTACCCTTCAAAAATAATTGATACATTAAAAAATTAATAAAAATTAAACCCAAAATTTATTAAAAATTTAAAAAAATAAAACAAACGACCCCCAAAATAAAAGAACCATATCTTCCACAGATCCTCTTCTTCATCATCACATAATGGAAAAAAAAAAAGAGCACTTTCTTCCTCATCGCCAGCTGATCTGTTCTCTCCTTTGTCACGTCCTTGTTCAATACCCATTATATTGATTTGTTCTTCAACAACCACTGTTGTTCATTCAGCCTGCTTTACTTTCTTTCACTCTCTTGGGAAGAACAAAAATGCAAATCAACGCTTGTGCGCTACTTCTAGTGCAAGGGATTGATGATTGAGAGAGGTACTTAAAGAAAATCTTAAAAAAAAATTAAAATTTAAAAGGATATTATACCTCTTGTCGTCACCGACGCCTCAGCCAGAATCACTGTTATCTGCACCGGCCCTCTTTTTCTTCAGACCCCTCCATTTCTTTGATTTCTAAATTTGAAAATCGCAATCTCAAACAAAATCATGGAAAAAAGGAAAAGATCAAAAGAAGAAGAAGAATCGTGAAAAGGGAACATGATCATTTCAATCCTCGCTTGGATCCTTCCATGGATGCCGTCGGCTTCAGCATCGGTGGATATCTTCCTGCGGAGTTGGCCTGCAGAAAGGTGTCAAAGATGTGGGAGGAAGACGACGTCGGGATGGATGAGCTCCTGGTTGTTTTGGGTTACAAGGTCAGGTCATCAGCAGCCCTCCATAGGCCTCCTCGGCGGCGATAGTGGTTCTTGAGTTTGGGGTTTTGAGCGTGTACTGATGGCTGTGCATAGAGAGAGAGAGAGAGAGAACCAGGGAAATCAGGTTTTGTTTTTGTTTTGTTTTGTTTTTTTTTATTTATTTTTTTGCTGATTTTAATCAATATTTTTTTTGAAGCAATTTTAATCAATATTGTTTAGTTTTATATCATTAGTTTTATGTTTTTATTTTAATTCTTTACGAAAATGTTAGTCTTTTACTAAAATGCCCTTATTTAAGAGGTCACATGCGCATCACGTTACCTTTTTAACATTTGTCAATTAAATTGGTCTCTCAGCAAGTAAATCAAAGGTTGGGGTCAGTTCAATAAAAAAAAAGGTTGGGGACCAAATGCTCAATTTCGTAAAAGGTTGGGGATCATCGGAGCAATATACCCTGAGATATTTTAATTCTTGCAAGTCTACTGTAAATCTCCGTATGTTATGTATGGTTTTCTTCCTTTTTTTCAAATCATTCGTCATCCATGGTAAAATTGGATGCAGATGTAACTTTGAAACATTGGATTATCCAGTCACCTAAATTTAAGTTGTGTGGAAATTGGAGTATCATTATCTTCTGATGTTTCCATTTTTTGTTTTATGCTTTTTCAGGTCAAACAATATCCTGGATATAATTTTGTTGGACTAGTTTTCGGACCGGGAGGTGATAATCAAAAGCGACTAGAAAAGGTAAGTGTGAGTAGACAAACAGGAAAATTTATGTTAAAAAAGTGCATTATTTCCACCAGGATGTACTCATAGAATATGCTTGTCACTCTTGTTCATATGGAAAATCAGGAAACCGGAGCTATGATTCAAGTCTACGGAATCAAAGTAGAGGGTGGACTGAAGGTATTGATTCAATCAATATGGAAATCAATTGCATGAAGCATTAAATACATAGTCCATCATCTCATGATTCTCGTTCCTGTTTTATCTTCTTTAACATATATTTGTTTCTTGTCCTCAAGATTGTCTTCTTATTATTTGTATTCAAAAGTGTAATGCTGTAAAATTTCTGTTAGGATATAAAACTATTGCTGGTTCACCTTCTAACAGCTTAAGCTTTTGGGGAGAAGTGGTAAACTAACAATTTCTTCCATTCTTTCTTCAGGTTGAAATAAAGCCATCTAATGGGAATGAATTCCACGGTTCTTATGAAGACTTGTACGTTCATATATCAGCTGATACATTTGAGAAAGTGGATGCTGCAGTTTCTGTCATTGAGCTGCTAATCACCTCAGTATCAGTGAGTCTAATTGCTTGAGAAATTACAAAATCTTTTTGATTCACATTGCTCAGCTATGCTATGAAGCTTTTCCAAATATTTTTTTAGCTATATAATTTTCTGTCCTACTTATTATCTTGTTTTATTCAGGGAAATCTGGCCGCTGCTTCCGCAACCTCTAATTCAGCTTCTGGGGATTTTGTTCAGGATGTTGCCATTTCTGACTTAGGTCATAACTCTGCGATGCAATCATTGCCCGGACCTCCAGTCACTCGTCCACAAGGACAGTTTCAATATCCCGGTCAATGGTTTCCTCCGGGCCCACCTAACACTGCATTGCAACCACCTTCTGGCTTTATTCCTCCGCCAAACTCTTTTGCTCTGCCTCTCAACAACCCTACCCATATGTCGACGCCACCTTTTAGACCTTCAAACATGTCTTCTCTGTTTGGCCCTCCACCACTTCCAGTTGTTGGGTTCAACGCACTTCCCCAAAGACCGCAGCCACAAGCACAGTTATCCCAGCATCCATACATGGCTCAGACAACTCGAAATCCTTCTCCTATAGCTCCCCAGCTTCCCTCGGCTCAAGCTAATAATGTTTCATCTACTGTAATTCAACTACTGCCTACAGGCATCACGGGGCCATCAATGCCTTTAGTACCTCAACCCGTTTCTAGTCTTCCACCAGGGTCACTTCTTGTGAATACACCAGTTTCTGCAAGCTTTAGTATGACACAGATAGCTCCGAGATTGTTTCCTACCAATGGGCTTTGTCCTGGAGTTCCGCCTTCAAATACATCAACAGCCGTTCCAGTTTCACCTATGAACCCCCCTCCTGCATCGCCAGTTTTTCCGTCTGTTCTGCAGCCTCAAATGGGGCTTCCTCCTTCGTTGTCAGCTTCTATAAGCCCGACAGCAGTGTCTGCGCCTGCATTAGGATCTGGAAGTGTAGCGAATTTTTCTGCTGTTAAACCACCTTTGCTGACAGCTCCAAGTACTGGTAACTTCACTTTCCAACCTCACCGACCACAGAATCCAGCCTCTCATGCAGCTCCGTGGACAAGCAATCAATTCGGGACATGGAATTCTCCACCTGCTAATTCATTCCAGCAGCCTCCAGCATCCCAGCAGCCATTATCTTTGTTTCTGAGGCCACAGGTCAGCAACAACGTGGGTCAACCTCAACCTCATACGTCTGTTGTTCCCTTTGCCAGAAAGGAAGCAGGCATTCAAGGTCCTGTTCTCCCGACATTTCTAAATGCAAGTGGCGTAGCACCAAGGAATCAAATCTTGCAAGTGGGGCCAAGAAGCTTCAGCCCAATTCCCCAAATGCCCACTTTGCCTGGCGCTCTGCCATCTGGGCCAGGAAATAGTCATGTTCCGCTTCAGAACTATCCAGTTCAGAGGATGAGGTCGGAAACACTGCTTGCTCAAAATCATCAGGTCAACAACAATCTCTCCTTTGCTTCTGGTAGATCAGCTTCTACTCCTGGAGAGCAGCAACTTTATGATCCGTTCTCGCCTACTTCTATGCCCCACCAGCAGCAGCAGGGAGGGATTCCAAGAAGGTGAAGAAACTTAGAAAACAATCTTAGAGGGGCTTGTTGAAGGGGAAATCAGGTCTTTCCTGAGAGAAGTTATATTAATTAGCAGTGCCTTGAATAATATAATCAAAATGAAGTATTATCCTATTGTCAACGTAACGAGTCGACCGGTTGTTTCTCGTGTTCTTGTCAATTGAAATGGAATGATGAATCTATTTATTTGCCTCTCTTTTTTTTCTCAATAAAAAGTAAATCAGTTTTTGTGGATAATAAAAGAGCTTGCAATTTTACAATCACCCATATCCATAATTCCATTAAATTTTGAACAATTTGCTCTGTTGTTATTATTTTTTTTTTTTTTCCTTTTAAGGAGTTTGTGTTGCCCTTTGTCATCAGTCGTATTTAGCAAGAGGCTAGACCTTAGTAGGCCTCACGAAATATGACTTATTTCACGTATACCCCTTTGACATAACAAAAGCAGAGACCTTACAACAAGAAAACAATTAAGGATCTCATTATGACGATTTTAAATACTTAGTTAGCACTAAGAGGGATGAAGCCTAAATTGAAATTAGTAAAAGATCAAAGTACATTATGTTGCAAAGTATTTAGCCATATATAAAACATTTATCCCCACCCAACATTGTTATTCTCTCTCACAAAATTGGTTAAACTCAACCTAAGAGCCAATGCTATGCACAAAAACTCCAGAAAATCTCTTTATTCTCTATTATTTTCTCTACTTCTTGGGACTTGGGAATTAGCCATAGACAGTTACTCTTACGAGATAATATATATCTATATATATACATATATATACACACACATATATATCTATATTTTAATAAAGGGGTTTGTAATTCCGTAAAAAATGAGTGTTCTATTACCAGGTTCTTTTTACTACACTATTACCAAGTTCTTTTTACTTGGTTAAAGACGTTCCATCACTCCTTGACCTGCTTTTAAGAAGCGCCTTTGTTTAAAATTTTCATATCAGTACTTCTGTGAACGCATTTTCCTGGTGTATTTTCCACTTGCAAAATTACTTAAGATTTCCACATTGATTAAAAAAAAAAAACAAAACAAAACAAAAAATCAAAAGCGAACAAAAACAAAGTGACTGTTAATTTACCCTTTTGGTTTGCTTCTTACTCTGCCAATTTCAAGCTGTTTTCCAATATCAGCATCTTGATAAACGTCTCAAGACAGAAACTGAAATCCGACAAATGTATGTCATCATGCATGCCATTGATGTCATTATGTACAAGTGAGGCATACACAGAAAGCTGCAAATGCGAAACATGCATTTTCAGAATTGGATTAAACAGAGGGACCAGTTCTTAGCACCCTCTCTAATTTCTCTGCTTTGGTGTAATCCTTTTCTGTGAGAGGCCCTGCGGGAAAAGGAGTGATTTCGACAATTAGGTGTGGAGTTGGAAGCTCGTCAAACAAGGCCCTCACATTGTTACAACACACGCTTTCTCCGTGAGCACTTTCCCTTCTAATTTGACAACCCTACAGAGAAAATGGGACAGCGGATACAGTTAAAAGAATACAATTACGCCGCATCTCTTAACTGAGAAGATGACAAGAACTAAAGAGAAAATGGGACAACGGATACGATTAAAAGAATACATACAATTTTGCAAAAGAAGAAAAAAAATCAGCACAACCTTGTGGGAAGTGGCGTCCACAAAGTGATCGTCATCGGACAACAAGGATGCAATGGCTTTGAGAAGTCGCCTTCCTTCTGATTTAGATGGCACCCTGTAGTTCCTTTTGAGTGTTCCTTTGGTTGTGGGATGCCATTTGCTTACTAATTTCCTTCTATCAGCTGCTTCTTTCACTGGTGATTAAACAAAGCAAGACTTGACAATTTACATCATTATAGGGGAAAAAAGAGTTGCATTGCATCCTTCAATTGAGAATATGCAAGTTGGAAAAAAGAAAGAAAACAAATAAAGAAGAAAAAAGGAATTCAAAATTGGCAAGTCCTCAGACCAATCCTTACCTTGTTTATGCACCAACCAAGTAAAATAACATATTCAATAATGAATCCCGATTATTGGTGCCTAGCGTGCAGAAAATTTCCCAACATGTGATGTGGTGTTTGGCAGCAAAACTTTTGGTTGATACAGAGTAAAGCTCTCACTGTTTTCAACCAAAATTAAAACCAAACACCCTACAAAGTAATCAAATAGAGTGCCGAAGCATATATTAAATAAGCAATTTTGGAGAGTAATAAATTTATAGGTGTTTGGGGTGGGTTTTTAAACTTTAGAATCAATGCCATGTTAGTTTACCAGTTCATCTAAAAGTGATGGATGGTCGGTGGAGTGAATAGTTTTGAGTTATGAATCATAAAGTAGTTAGTAGAGTTGAGAAAGAAGAAAACCCAGAAACAAAGAAAGAAACCTGGTTTGGCTTGAATGCTATTTAGCCACTTGGAAAAGCCCATATCACCAGATTCACCCCCAACCCCATCACCACTCCCACCATTTCTTTCCAAATCTGAAACAATTTCATCAAATAAGTAAAACCCAGAAACACAATCATCTTTATTTTTTTAATTCAAGTATAAAAGAAAAGAAAAAAACAAACCTGAAAGAAGAGGGTTGGAGAGAGATCCAGCAAGGCCAGACTTCAAGAGAGCATAAAAGATACAAAGACGACCAGCCCATAAAACTGGCGACTCCAGCAGAGAAGCACGAATTCTTGTAGCAGCAGTAGTAGTTGTAAATCTTAATCTTCTTTTTCTCTCCTTGGAACCATTTGATGAAAAAGAAGTGGTTTTGGTTAAAAAGAGTAATGTTTTGACTTCATTTCCATTTCCAAAGCCAAGGAAGAGGGTCTTACAGTTACTCTTGGGAATTACAAAACAACTAGTACCAGCGTTCGTAATTTTGAAAGTGTTGAATGGGAAACCATTTGATGTTTGCATTTCTTTTTCTTTTTCTTTTTCTTTTTTGCTTTGGCGAGTGTTGGCTACTTTTGAATTCTGATAAATAATATCTCTCTCTCGCCCAAATTATTTCCCAACTTTAACCTTACTTTTCAGAGGAAGAAACGAAACAGAACACAATTCATGTTAAGCACAAGCCGTCGTTTTGTCTCAAATGACAACACGAACAGATTGCTGGCAAACGAAATACGGTGGGCGTCTAATTGTATTCGTCTTTTTCCCTATCTCTCTCACGTTATGGCCTACCTCCATTGCGATATTTAGTTATTGTCAAGATATATTTATCTTTCTAAACTTTTTTTTTTTAAGTTTATTCAAAAATTATATTTTTAGTTTTGATCTCATCAAATATATACCTTAAGATTAAATTTAATAAATAAATTTATACTTTACCTCAGTCAATAGATGATTTTGACCTTTGAAATAACTAAATTATACTTAAGTAACAAATAAAAAAATTTAACTTTAAAAAAATAAAAAAACAACAATAAAAACACACAAAAACATTTATTTTAGAAGGTATTCTATACATTTTTATACTTTACCTCAGTCAATAGATGCTTTTGACCTTTGAAATAACCAAATTATCCTTAAGTAACAGATAAAAAATTTAACTTTGAAAAAATAAAAAAACAACAATAAAAACACACAAAAACACTTATTTTAGAAGGTATTCTATACATTTTTATACTTTACTTCAATCAATAGATGATTTTGACCTTTGAAATAACCAAATTATCTTTAAGTAACAAATAAAAAAAATTTAACTTTAAAAAAATAAAAAAAACAACAATAAAAACACACAAAAACACTTATTTTAGAAGGTATTCTATACATTTTTTAAGGCAAAAACCTTAGTATAAATTTTTTTGTAAGTTTTCAAAGTTATCTTTTTTAATTTGAGGGTATTTTGGATAATTTTTTAGGTCAAAATTGAAGATTGATTGGACAAAGGTATAAATTATGTATTAAATCTAATCTGAATATATAAATTCGATAAGATCAAAAACTAAAAGTATATTGTTTGAATAAACCTAAAATACATTGTATAAAAAGGAAAATAACGTTGTTGTTAATAGCTCTATAGTTTTTTTTTTGTTTTTTTTTTTTTTTGATAGCTCTAGAGCTACTTGATCTTCTAACTATGGGTTCGTTTGGTATCATTTATTTAATTTTTTTTATTTTTTAAACAAAAAAAGTGAAAACTTTTTTAAAAAATACGTTTGCTAACGTCATTTTGTTTGTTTTAATGGTTATCATTTTTTTACAATTAAGGAAGCAAAAATTTCTTGTTTCCAAAATTTTTTAACTAAAACACTTAGGTTGTGGTCAACCAAAGATTTACTAAGGTCACTAAATATCAATAAGCCGAGATCGTTATTGGGGCTGACAGACTGAACTAGTCGTGGAGGTCAAAATAGCAAGCGAGACATATTGTTTCAAGCCGATAGAATGAACCTAATGTGGAGGTTAGAATAATGAGTGAGACACATTGTTGGGGTCGGGTTGGACTTGCCGATGAGATTCGATCGACGGAGCAGACTCGCCGTCAAGGTCGAGACGATATTACAACTAGGATCGAGTTAGTGGAACAGACTTGTCATCAAGGTTCGGCCAGTGAGCTGGACACACTGTCAAGGTCAAGACGACAGGTCGAATAGATTGTTGGAGTCCGGTTGCCGGGTCGAAATCATCGATGGCGTATCACTAGCAGACCAAACTTACTACCGAGGTTGGAATTGACTCATCATTGGGATCGTGTTTGTATTATGTCAAACTTGTCATCAAAATTGAGCCGATGAATCAGACTCATCGTTCGGGTCATGTCTGTGGGCTTTACTCATCGCCAGGGTCGAGCTGGCGAACCGGACTTACAATTGTCATTAGGTTGATGAGCTAGACATGCCATTGGGATCTGGTTCGAAGAACAACTCATTATCAAGTTTGGACTAGCGAACTGGACTAGTCGTTAGGGTTAGGACAACCAGTCAGACACGTCATATCAGGGTTAGAGTCGGTCTCGATATTGAGGTCGAGATCAAGGTAAGGGTCGAGATTAGGAACTGACTTTTAGGACCAACATTAGTTTTTGGAGTTAGGGCCAAGGTTAGGATCTAAGATTGGGACTAGGATCGAGATCCGGGACTAGGGCCGATGTTGGGATTTGGAATCAGGATTTGGAATCAGGATTAAGGTAGGGGTTGGGGTTCGAGACTAGAGTCATGGTTAAGCTTTGGGATTGGGGTCGAGTTTAGAGACCAAGGTCGGGGTCAGGATTTAGACCAGACCTGGGATCTAGGATTGGGGTCGAGATTCAAGTCCGTGTTGGATTCGAGACCTGGGTCAAATCAGGAATTGTGACCAAGGTTTGGGTCACTGTTGGGGTCGAGTTTTAGGATAAAGGCCAAGGTTAGGTTGAATTTCGAGATCGGGGTTTCGGGTTTTGGGGCTGGGTCGGGTTTCAAGACCAGGGCCAAGATCGAGGTTGGGATCCAAGACTAGAGTCAGGGTTAGGTTTTGGGATTGAGACTGTTGTCGAGGTTGGGGATCGAGTTCTAGGGCCGAGATTAGGTTTCAAGACCAAGATCGGGGTTAGGGTTGGGTTTTGAAATTGGGGCAAGTTCAAAGTCGGGTTTCAAGGCTAGGGTTGGGCTCCAAGATTGGGGGGTCAGGTTTGAAGACTGAGGATGGATTCAGAGTCAAGTTTCGGGACTGAGTTTGGGAACCTGACCTTGACTTTGGCCTTTGGTCTCGAAACCTAACTCTTGCCCTAGAACCCGAAACCAAACTCTAACCTGGCCCTTTGTTTACAATCTTAACCTTGGTCTTGGTCTTGGTCTCGGTCTCATTGACCCCAAGCCCGGCCTCGATCCTAAAACCCAATCCTAGTCACTGATCTGAACCTCGACACCAACTTTAGAGACTGACCCCAAAACCTGATCCCAGTCTTGGGGCCCCATCTCGGTCCTAGAACTTGAGCTATGCCACAGCCCCTATCCCAAAACCTAACCCTAGTCCAAAAGTAGACCCTAACCTTGATTCTAAAACCCAACCCTAGTCCTTGATCTTGACCCTGGTCTGGGAGCCTAATCTTGGCCTTGGAAACCAACACCAACCTTAGCCTCGGTCTCGTATCTCGACCCCGACCTCAGCCCTAGTCATAAAATTCAACCCTGGCTTAGGTCCTAGATCTAGATCCTAACCCTGACAAAGACACCGGCCATAAAACCTGACCCCGATTGTAACCCCAATCACAATTGCTTATTATGGCACTTGGGAATGCCGTTAGATCTATAAAATATAGTTCTAACAAACATTTGGTTCAAATTTTGTAAGAAAAGAAGCTACAACAATTTTGGTTGGAACTGTTAGAAAACATGAACGTTGCAGAATTTTAAAATTTTTTAACTAAAATGTTTTTTCAAAACAAGTTAGACATGCTATGTATATATATTAATAAAAGACCTTTCGTACCTCTTTAATAGACCAAAAAACTATAGAAACTACAACTAAAAAAAACTACCAAAAGAGTCTCAACTAATTGGTATTTCTTGTTATTCTCTTTCCACGATTGGAATGTAGGTGGTCACACCTCATTCAATTTTTTCTCAAGTAACCTCTCCTTCTAACCACTTGAGAAAACCAAGAACTAAGGTTTAAAATGTTAAACAATAGTTATGTGGGAGTTTCTAAGTTTCTATCTCTAGAATACTCTCTTTAAACTTCTCAAGTAATCGAAGAAACATGAAAAATAGTTCCCTTTATATAGTAGTCAGATTGGGGTAGTCCTTAAAAAATTTTCCATTAAAATCCAAATCAGACTCAAAATCCATGCTGAAAACGTGTGAAACACATTTTGCTAAAAAAACAGGGTGTGGTCGACTGCGTTGCAAAGGCGTGGTCGACCGTGGCGTCGTGGCCAAGTTAACAAACACGTTTTTGAATTTTTTTTGACTTATCTGATTCACTTGATTTGAACCAATTGGATAAATCGTATTTTATTTGACCCAGTATCCTTTATAGAGCCTCAATTTTAATTCAAATAACTCAATAGAGAAGTTATCTAATTAAAATTGTCATACAGATAATTCTATATAAATCAAATCTATTTTAAATAATTCAAAATGTTTATCTTGAATTAATTTATAAAATTAATTCAACCAATAAACCAACATGAATTATTAAATCTAATCTATCGAATTTTAGAAACCTAATAAATAACATAAGTTACTAGTCTGTAGGAAAAAAACATGCCCTATCATTACAGGAAATATTATAAGCTAGTAAAGGGATCTGATGGACATATATAGATTAAGTTCCTATAATTATAAAATAACATATCCCTGATACGTATATTTTATAATTATCAACTTTAAAGCTATTCCACTAAAAGCTTGGAGCTGCACTCTTGAACTATATAAAATTACAAAACGCTAATAAGTTTATAGTCCATGACATATCATAATGTGTAACATCCCTGTAAGATATTCATAATCAGCTTAAGGATAAATTTTGTTGTACCTTTCTAATTATTTTTATTTTATGTTCCATTATCTCATTTTTAATACTAGGGTATTTTCGAAAACACAAGTTTGACACGCTATATGCATAAATTAACCAGATCTTACTAACCTTGTTTCTTGAAAAGCTTCCGCAATCAATGAAGAGAAGTGATATTGTAGAAGGACCTTAACCAACTAGCCTTCTTTGCTATTCTCTATCCACGACTGGTGTGTGTGTGGGCATACTCGTACAGCTCTTCCACCAGGCTACTCTCCTTCCAACCAATTGAGAAATACCCAAAGCTATAGTTTGTGATTTGTGAACAACAGCTTCCGGGGGAGTTTCAGAGTCTTACCAGCAAAGTCTCACTCTAGATTTCTCAACTGATCTAAATAAAAATGAGCCTCACTCCCCTTTTTATAGAGGTTGGGCCTAGGGGTCAGTCCTTATCAGATAAGGCCTTTAAAATTAGAATCAGAATCACTATATGATAAAATCCGCGTGAAAACACATGGTCTACTTATCGTTCGGTCGGTAGGCCAAACTAGAAGATCAGCCTATCGAACTTATTCCATCGACAGGCCGAACTTAAAGATCGGCTTGCTGAAATTTTAATAAATGATCCTTGCGAATATTTTATTTCCCACTCGAGATTCTTGGGATAGAGCCTCAATTTTAATTCAAATAACCCAATAGAGAAGTTATCTAATTAAAGCAGTCATATCTAGATAATCTCTAGAAAAATAAATATTCCTGATAATTCAACAAGTTTATCTTGAATTAACTCAAAATTTATCCAACCAATAAACAGACATAAATTATCTGATCCCGATAATTTAACAAGTTTATCTTGAATTAATTTTCACAAAATTAATTCAATTGATAAACAGACATGAATTATTTGATCCTATCGAATTTTCATCAAATATGATAATTTAACATAGGTCACCAATTATTAGAAAAGCACGTCGTATCGTTACAGGATTTTTTATGAGCTAGCAAAGGGGACCTAATGGACCTATATAGGTCAAGCTCCTAATAATCATGAAACCCAATATCCTATATATATATTTCATAATTATCAACTCTAACGCTACTCCACTAAACGCTTAGAGCTATACTCTTGAATTATATAAAATTACGAAGCCCATATAGCTAAGTCTTCATAAAATATCATAATGTATCGTATCCCTATAGGATTATCTCTAATCGGCTTAAGGATAAATTCTAGCTTACCTTCCTGATTATTTTTATCTTAAGTTCCATTATCTCACTATCGGAAAACTTGCCATCTAAAGACAGTATACCATTCGGTTACACCTATGTATCTAAGTGGTTGAGCACTCCAGTTTTTCAATTACAGGATAACACATATAAAAGGATATCATCTACTCCTAAAGAGGAGCTATGGATTCTATATCTATGAATAACAAGTTTACGCTATTAAGAGTCATGCCTCTAATGTATCGGCATGCATACCAACATAAAATGTGGATGTCACCCTTTGGTATTGTTAGACATGTATGCTCTAAGGAGTAAAAATGTAATACGTTTTTGGAGACATTTTTATCAATAAAGAATTTATTCATTTATATATACCAAATATTGTCCTCTTTACGTTCATATTCGTTGAATGTATGATAAGCAAACAGTAGTCTGAGACTGTCAGTCTAAACCTTAAGAGTTGGGCATATGATGGGATGATTATGCGGTAGACACGACTCTTAAGGTGATGGTCTAAAATATATGATCCGCAATCGAGGGAATAAAGTTGGGCGCTTTATTCATGTAAAGATTGTTATGTTGTCTATATCCCTTTTGGGAGATGGTTTGTCTTGGCCATCGGAGTTGGACTCCGTGAATAGAAACATTGGCGCGTTGTCATAGGTGACGATGTGTTGGATCGGGACATAAAGTGAATTGATTTGGATTAATAATTCTGTCTTGGCAAATCGATTCACTTTAGACAGTCGTTTGTATTGTATCTTAATCCTGAGATGAATAATGGGCCCGTTGTCTCGACTTGTGTCTTTTGATGTACCAATGGGTGACTCCCACATCTCTATAGTGTCATGCATGCCGGTACGTTGGAGGCATGACTCTTGATAGCGTAGACTTGTTATTCATAGATATGGAATCCATAGCTCCTCTTTAGGAGTAATGATATCCTCTTATATGCGTTGTCCTGTAATTGGAAAACTGGAGCGCTCAACCATTTGGATACATAGGTGTAACCGAATGGTATACTATCTTTGGATGGTAAGTTTTCTAATGGTGAGACAATGGAACGTAAGATAAAAATAATCAGGAAGGTAAGACAGAACTTGTCCTTAAGCCGATTATGGATGATCATATGGGGATGCGATACACTGTGATATGTCATGGAGACTTAGCTACACGAGCTTCGTAATTCTGTAAAGTTCGAGAGTGCAGCTCCAAGCTTTTAGTGGAGTAGCGTTGGAGTTGATAATTGTGAAATGTATATCTGGGATATTGGGTTTCATAATTATCATGAGCTTGAACTTTATAGGTCCATTTTGGTCCCCTTTGCTAGCTCACAAAATCCTGTAACGACACGGCGTGCTTTTCTAATAATTGGTGACTTATGTCGGATTTATCAGATTGGTTTAAAATTTATAAGAATCAAATAATTCATGTCTGTTTATCGGTTGAATTAATTATGTAAGAAATTAGTTCAAGATGAACTTGTTGAATTATGGCGTTCGGATAATTCTTGTCTGTTTATCGGTTGTTTTAATTTTGGACAATTAGAACAAGATAAACTTGTAGAATTATTGTGAATTGATTTATTTTCTTAGAGATTATCTTGATAAAGTTTGTTTTGATCAGATATCTTTTCTATTGGGCTATTTGAATCAAAACTGAGACTTTATCCTTTAGAATCTCGGGTGGAAAATAAAAGATTCGCGGAGATTTTTTCTCGGCAGTTCGGCCTACCGATCATAAAGTTCGGCCTGCCGAACTGGGCAGTTCGGCCTGCCTATCAAATAGTTCGGCATGCCCACCGCGACAGTTAAGATTACGCGTTTTTACGCGTATCTTATCAGATATTGATCCGAACTTGATTCTGTTTCGATTTTTGAGACCTAATCTGATATGGACTGACCCCAAGGACCAATAGGTATAAAAAGGGAGTGAGTCTAATGATTTACTCAGATCAATTTGAGAGATTAAGAGTGAAACTCTTCTAGTGAGCATCTGAAAACTCCCTGAGAGCTTTTGTTCACAAATCACGAACACTAGCTTTGGGTTCTCTCTATTGGTTGAAAGGAGAGTCACCGGTGGAAGAGCTGTACGTGTGAGCCCACACTCACTCCGGTTGTGGATAGAGAATAGCAAAGAAGACCAGTTGGTTGAGGCTCTTCTGGAACGTTACTTCTCTACACAGGTTGCGGAGGTTCTTCGGCACACTGAGGTTAGTAAGATCTGTTTAATTTATACATATAACATGTCATACTTGTATTTTGGAAAATACTCTGATGAAAATTTTTAAAAATTCCGCTGCGCACTTTGTTTCCAACAATTGGTATCAGAGCCGAGGTTTTTACATAAATTTGCAAGTTTGTGATCATGTTATATGCATAAATTTTGTGATCTTAATCTCTCCAATGCTTGAATTAAATTTTATAGAGAGATGGCACTCTAGGTCTCTATATAATATATATGTTGTCATGGATTATATGGTGAATGTTTATTAATTAATTATGGTTGATTAAATTGTTGTTTAATTATTTATTAATTAATTAATACCGGTTATGGTTCCTTAGAGGTTAGAATGTGTATCTAGGTTTTTCATGTAATTAGATGGCGGACTATCATCTCCGTCTAGGAATTATTATTTAATTTTTAATTTGTAAGAATTTTGTAATTAAATAATTATTCGGAGAAGACGGAACGAGAAGTCGGAACTTAAAGATTGATGATGGCGTCTCCAGGTATTTCCTGAGTCTCTAATTTTATGTTTTTGAATTGTTGAAAATAAAATTGATGAATTGCATTAAAATTGTATTTTCTGGATTGAAGGTTTTCTGCTCGGTCGGCATGCCAGACCTCACAGTTCGGCAGGCCGAAGGTCACAGATCGGCAGGCCGGACGTATGATCCGACAGGCCGACAGTGGGGCAGAAATTTTGGTGCTCTGCCGGCAGGCCGAACCTTCATGTTCGGCAGGCCGAACCACCATGATCGACAGACCGATCACCTAGATCGGCCTGCCGACAGAGAGCATGCAAGTGTCCAGAAAAGGTGCAATTTTTCAGTGCAGTTTTAATTTTATTTTTGGGACGATTCTGAGAAACATTAAATTTGGATATGACCAGAAATATGAAGTATTCGATTCATACGGGATTGAAGACTTAAAGATGGATATTACATGAAGAAGGATACAGCTTGAGGATTCAAGGATGAAGAATCAATAAATGTCTCGATTATTCTCTTGTAATCTTAGTTTTTCTATTCTCTAGGGTGGAACCATAATATTACGGTTATTATTATTATTATGCTTGTAGCTTTGCTTGATTGCTTTGCTTGTCTGCATTATAATATGATTGACCATGTATATTGATAACATGTCATATAGAATAGGGAGTGCCGCTCATATTAAAATTGTTCATGCATAATTTTAAAATAAAACCTTGACTTCAAAAGATTGAGTGGGAGAAGGTTTTCGAAGAGAGAACCTAAGGCCTCCATCGTTGGTCCATAGGAAGAACATGATGGTCCCAACCCCTAGGAAGGGATTTCTATCATGTACCAGATTGGATCTCTGAAAGGATAAGGTATTTTAGTATGATTTATGGTTGCACACCCCTAGGTGGTGATTATAAATCATGGATAAAATATTGAAACGGTGGTTATACACTCATGTTAATTTTATTATTAACCTCCCCTAGGAGCTATGTTAATAAAATTAATGGCCAAAGAAACGATTATTAGTATATGCTGGATCATACGGGTCCTGGATGGCATATATTAATCAGGAGGGGATCCGTGTTCCTGATTGAATTTGGCATGACTCCCCTAGGAGCTTGTTGAATTCTGAGTTGGGAATTATTGTTGTAAGGTTGTGATATTTTCAAGGTTTTGACACATAAACACATTTGTATGATTTTACATGATTGTGTTATCTTACTAAATTATTAAATATGTTTGCTTATGTTTGGTATATGATTCTTTATTGTAGATTAAAAATGTCTAAAAACGCTTTATCATCGATACTTGACAAAAACCAATTAACCGGTGAGAACTATAACGATTGGAAACGGAACCTGGACATCGTCCTTTCGTTTGAGAAACTGAAATATGTTCTGACAACTCCTTGTCCTCCCAAGCCTACGGGAGACTCAAGTAATGAGCAATTCCAAGCGTACGAACGCTGGAAAGATGCTAATGATCAGGCCCGCTGCTATGTTATGGCTAGCATGAATAATGTGCTGCAGGCTCAACATCAGGATTATGAGACTACGAAGCAGATCTTGGATAATCTTGAGGACATGTTTGGAGGCCAGGCCATAACAAAGCGGCAAGGGGCGCTTCGGAAACTCTTAAACTGTAGACAGAGACCGGGGACATCTGTAAAGGAGCACATGATGTTGGTCATGGGTTACCTCGCTGAGGCTCAAACCAATGGAGCCGACATCGATGCTGAAACTCAGATGACTATGGTCTTTGAGACTCTGTCTAAGGAATTTATTCCGTTTAGAGCTACTTTTAATTTGAGCAATAGACGGGATATGACCTTAACAGAACTGATGAAATAGTTACAGGAGTTTGAACTGCTGATCAGGGAGTCTCCTGCTGGTGGAGAGGCCAATATGGTAGCTGCTTCTGGTTCCAATCCTAACTCTGGGAATGGAAAGAAGCAACGGGCCAAGAGTGGGAAGTCTTCTATTTCTATTGCTACCAAGAGCAAGAAGAAGAAGAAGAAGAACCCAAAGAAGCTTAAGTGCTTCTTTTGTGGTAAGGTCGGGCATATAAAGAAGCATTGCAAGGACTTCCTTTCCAAGGGAGGTAGGTGTGATCTTCTATATTTAGAAACTTGTTTGGTTGAGGAATCCAGTGACATTTGGGTCATAGATTCCGGTGCAACTAATCATGTTTATGTTTCTCTGCAGGGATTCAAAGAAACGAGAAGTCTACTTCGTGAAGACTTAACGCTTCGGATGGGCGATGGATCCTTGGTCTCAGCGGAAGCAGTGGGAGATGTCCATCTTTATTTTGATAATTATAGGAGTTTAATTTTGCGAGATTGTTTTTATGTTCCTAAATTTAAAAGGAATTTAATTTCTGTATCTTCTTTATTTAAAGACTCCTACGTGGTATCTTTTAATGAAAAAGTGGTGATTCGTAAAAACAAATCTTTTATTTGTTCTGGATGGATGCAAAATAATCTATATTTTATCAAACCTAAGATGGACTTATTGCTTAATGCTGAGATAAATGATAATGACTCAAAAAGACTTAAAACTTCTCACTCTAATAAGACTTATCTTTGGCATTTGCGCCTTGGCCATATTAACCTAAATAGGATTCAAAGGTTGGTAAGGGATGGACCTTTAAATCACTTAAAGGTGGAATCTATACCTCAATGTGAGTCTTGTTTGGAGGGTAAAATGACCAAAAGACCATACGGGTCTAAGGGCAATAGGGCCGAAGGGGTTCTAGAACTTGTGCATAGTGATGTTTGCGGACCGATGAACATCCGGGCACGAGGAGGGTATGAGTACTTCGTTATTTTTATTGACGATTACTCAAGATATGGGTATGTGTACCTAGTGCACCACAAAAGTGAAACTTATGATAAGTTCAGGGAGTTTCGGGCTGAAGTGGAAAAGCAATTGGGTAGACCCATAAAGGCACTTCGATCTGATCGAGGTGGGGAATACCTTTCTGATGAGTTCTTGGGACACTTGTTAGAGAATGAGATTTTATCCCATTTGACTGCGCCGGGCACTCCGCAGCAGAATGGCGTAGCGGAGAGAAGGAATAGGACTTTGTTGGACATGATTCGGTCCATGATGAGTTATTCATCATTGCCTTTATCCTTTTGGGGATATGCACTACAAACCGCATGTTATCTTTTGAACAATGTGCCTTCAAAATCGGTCCCTAAAACTCCTCACGAGTTGTGGACAAGACGGAAGACATCCTTAAACCATATTCGCATATGGGGATGTCCAGCTCATGTCCTGTTTAAGGATCCGAATAAGTTGGAAGCACGTTCAGAAGTTTGCGTGTTTGTAGGATATCCAAAAGGGATTAAAGGGGGTTATTTTTATAACCCAAAGGAAAATAAAGTCGTGGTTTCAACTAATGCAACTTTCCTTGAGGAGAGTTACATGAACAACTTTAAACCTCGAAGCAAAGTGGTGCTTGAGGAGTTGAGGGGTGATCCGTTTACTCCGGAGGTTCCGAATGAGACCATTCCAATCGGTGTAGAAAAACCAAACAAACCTGAACAACAACCTCAGGGGCTTCGGCGTAGTGGGAGGATCGGGCGTCAACCTGAAAGGTATATGTTCAATGGGGAGGTCTTTTTGGCTGAACCGAATGAACATGACAGGGATCCTTATACTTACGCAGAAGCTATGGAGGATGTTGATTCAAGACTCTGGACAGAGGCCATGAACATTGAGATGAAGTCTATAGAGACTAATCGGGTCTGGGAGCTTGTGGATCTTCCCGAAGGGATAAAACCCATAGGGAGTAAGTGGATCTACAAGAGGAAAAGAGGAGTGGATGGAAAGGTCGAAACCTTTAAGGCTAGACTGGTAGCTAAGGGTTATACGCAAAAGGAAGGAATCGATTATGAGGAAACCTTTTCGCCTGTAGCCATGCTTAAGTCCATCCGGATTCTCTTGTCCATAGCTGCCGCTCTCGACTACGAGATTTGGCAGATGGATGTCAAGACGGCATTTCTGAATGGCTATCTTGATGAGTCCATTTATATGGAACAACCAGACGGGTTCAAGGTCACGGGTCAAGAGGGTAAGGTTTGTAAGTTGCTAAAGTCTATTTATGGACTTAAGCAGGCTTCTCGTTCTTGGAACATAAGATTTGATCAAGTGATCAAGACTTATGGGTTCTCACAAAATGTGGATGAACCATGTGTTTACAAACACATTAAGAATGGGAAGGTGGTTTTTCTACTACTCTATGTAGATGACATTCTGCTAATTGGCAATGACGTTGGGGCATTGTCATCGGTCAAATTATGGTTGACCAAGCAGTTTGACATGAAGGACTTGGGTGAGGCTAATTTTGTTCTCGGTATCCAGATCTTTCGGGATAGGAAGAACAAAATGATAGCTTTGTCACAGGTCGGCTACATAGATAAAATTCTCATGAGGTTTGCAATGCAGGATTCCAAGAAAGGTGGGCAACCATCTAGGTCTGGAATTACTCTTTCTAAGAAAGACTCTCCAAAGTCTTATGAAGAAAGAGAATACATGAAGAAGGTGTCTTATGCTTCGGCAGTGGGTAGTCTCATGTATGCCATGCTTTGCACTCGACCAGATATTAGCTATGCGGTCGGGATTGTAAGTCAATTTCAGGCGGATCTAGGACCGAACCATTGGGTTGCGGTAAAGCATATTTTCAAGTACCTAAGAAGGACTCGAGGGTATATGCTTGTGTATTCGGGTGAGGATTTAACTCCTCTAGGATACACTGATTCGGATTTTCAATCCTGCCTGGATTCTAGGAAATCGACATCGGGGTTTGTGTTTACTCTGGGTGGCGGTGCCATCAGTTGGAGAAGTGCGAAGCAAGATTGCACTTCGGATTCAACGATAGAGGCCGAGTATGTGGCGGCTAGAGATGCTTCGAAAGAAGCAGTGTGGCTCCGCAAGTTCCTTGGGGATCTTGAGCTAGTTCCTGGTATGGATAAAGCGGTATCACTGTACTGTGATAACAGTGCAGCGGTAGCTAATGCTAAGGAACCAAGATTTCACAAGAAGAGTAAGCATATTGATCGGAAGTATCATGTGATAAAGGACTTCGTTGAGAGCGGGCATGTCACGGTGTGCAAGATCGCGTCAGAGGACAATTTAGCTGATCCATTTACGAAGACACTTTCTGGGAGAGTCTTCGAAAGGCATGTGGAAGCTATGGGGATGCGAAATTTGCAATATTTACTCACTTAGTGCAAGTGGGAGATTGTTAGACATGTATGCTCTAAGGAGTAAAAATGTAATACGTTTTTGGAGACATTTTTATCAATAAAGAATTTATTCATTTATATATACCAAATATTGTCCTCTTTACGTTCATATTCGTTGAATGTATGATAAGCAAACAGTAGTCTGAGACTGTCAGTCTAAACCTTAAGAGTTGGGCATATGATGGGATGATTATGCGGTAGACACGACTCTTAAGGTGATGGTCTAAAATATATGATCCGCAATCGAGGGAATAAAGTTGGGCGCTTTATTCATGTAAAGATTGTTATGTTGTCTATATCCCTTTTGGGAGATGGTTTGTCTTGGCCATCGGAGTTGGACTCCGTGAATAGAAACATTGGCGCGTTGTCATAGGTGACGATGTGTTGGATCGGGACATAAAGTGAATTGATTTGGATTAATAATTCTGTCTTGGCAAATCGATTCACTTTAGACAGTCGTTTGTATTGTATCTTAATCCTGAGATGAATAATGGGCCCGTTGTCTCGACTTGTGTCTTTTGATGTACCAATGGGTGACTCCCACATCTCTATAGTGGTATGCATGCCGGTACGTTGGAGGCATGACTCTTGATAGCGTAGACTTGTTATTCATGGATATGGAATCCATAGGTCCTCTTTAGGAGTAATGATATCCTCTTATATGCGTTGTCCTGTAATTGGAAAACTAGAGCACTCAACCATTTAGATACATAGGTGTAACCGAATGGTATACTATCTTTGGATGGTAAGTTTTCTAATGGTGAGACAATGGAACGTAAGATAAAAATAATCGGGAAGGTAAGATAGAACTTGTCCTTAAGCCGATTATGGATGATCATATGGGGATGCGATACACTGTGATATGTCATGGAGACTTAGCTACACGAGCTTCGTAATTCTGTAAAGTTCGAGAGTGCAGCTCCAAGCTTTTAGTGGAGTAGCGTTGGAGTTGATAATTGTGAAATGTATATCTGGGATATTGGGTTTCATAATTATCATGAGCTTGAACTTTATAGGTCCATTTTGGTCCCCTTTGCTAGCTCACAAAATCCTGTAACGACACGGCGTGCTTTTCCAATAATTGGTGACTTATGTCGAATTTATCAGATTGGTTTAAAATTTATAAGAATCAAATAATTCATGTCTGTTTATCGGTTGAATTAATTATGTAAGAAATTAGTTCAAGATGAACTTGTTGAATTATGGCGTTCGGATAATTCTTGTCTGTTTATCGGTTGTTTTAATTTTGGACAATTAGAACAAGATAAACTTGTAGAATTATTGTGAATTGATTTATTTTCTTAGAGATTATCTTGATAAAGTTTGTTTTGATCAGATATCTTTTCTATTGGGCTATTTGAATCAAAACTGAGACTTTATCCTTTAGAATCTCGGGTGGAAAATAAAAGATTCGCGGAGATTTTTTCTCGGTAGTTCGGCCTGCCGATCATAAAGTTCGGCCTGCCTATCAAATAGTTCGGCATGCCGACCGCGACAGTTAAGATTACGCGTTTTTACGCGTATCTTATCAGATATTGATCCGAACTTGATTCTGTTTCGATTTTTGAGACCTAATCTGATATGGACTGACCCCAAGGACCAATAGGTATAAAAAGGGAGTGAGTCTAATGATTTACTCAGATCAATTTGAGAGATTAAGAGTGATACTCTTCTAGTGAGCATCTGAAAACTCCCTGAGAGCTTTTTGTTCACAAATCACGAACACTAGCTTTGGGTTCTCTCTATTGGTTGGAAGGAGAGTCACCGGTGGAAGAGCTGTACGTGTGAGCCCACACTCACTCCGGTTGTGGATAGAGAATAGCAAAGAAGACCAGTTGGTTGAGGCTCTTCTGGAACGTTACTTCTCTACACAGGTTGCGGAGGTTCTTCGGCACACTGAGGTTAGTAAGATCTGTCTAATTTATACATATAACATGTCATACTTGTATTTTAGAAAATACTCGGATGAAAATTTTTAAAAATTCCGCTGCGCACTTTGTTTCCAACAGGTATATCAAAAGACATAAGTCAAGATAACGGGCCCATTATTCATCTCACGATTAAGATACAATACATATGATTGTCTAAAGTGAATCGATTTGCCAAGACAGAATTATTAATCTAAATCAATTCACTTTATGTCCCGATCTAACACATCGTCACATATGACAATGTGCTAATGTTTTTATTCACGGAGTCCACCTCCGATGGTGAAGACAAACTATCTCTCATTAGGGATATAAGCAACATAACAATCTTTTCATGAATAGATCGCCTAACTTTATTTCCTCGATTGCAGATCTTATGATTTAAACTGTTACCTTAAAAATCCTGTCTTTTGCATAATTCGTCCATCGTATAATCAATTCTTAAAGGTTTAGACCAACAGTCTCAAACTTTTGTTTGCTTATTATACATTCAACAAATATGAATGTAAAGAGGACAAGATTTGGTTTATAAATAATAAATAAATTCTTTATTGATAAAAATGTCTCTAAAAAACATATTACATTTTTACTCCTTAGGGCATACATGTCTAACAAATATCATTAACTCTACAAAAGAGCTATGGATTCTATACATATGAATAACAAGTCTACATCAATCAAGAGTCAGGTCTCTAATGTACTAGTACGCGTACCTTCATATAATTTAGGATGTCACCCTTTGGTACATCAAATGACACAAGTCAAGAATACAGACTCATTGATTCATTTCAGGCTTAAGATGTAACACAAATAATTGTCTAAAGTTAATTCATTTAAACAAGCAAAATTATTTATCAAATTAATTCATCTTTAGTGTTGATCTAATATATCGTCACCTATTACAATATACCAATGTTTCTATTCGTGGAGTCTAACTCTGACGACCAAGACAAGTCATCTCTCGTTAGAGATGTAGACAATATAATAATCTAAACAAAAATAAAGTGCCTAACTTTATTCCTTTGATTGCAGATCTTATCATTTAGACTCGTTCTTAAGATTCATGTTTTTCGCATAATCAGTCTATCATATCATGATCTTAAAGGTTTAGACTGACAGTCTTAGACTTTTGTTTGCTTATCATATATTCAACATAAATGAATATAAAGAGGATAACATTTGATATATGAAAAATAAATAATAAATTCTTTGTTGATTAAATGTCTCAAAAAACTATTACATCATTTAATCTTTAGGGCACCTAGTCTAACAGGAACTACATAAATTAATGGACGAAACTATTTATGCATAATTAGCTTCTTATAAATATATATGCATAATCTTAGTCTGCAACTTTGGTTCCTAAACTTGGCACAAACCAAAGTTAAGAACAATATTTAATTTGTTAAGAGCTTAATAGAATTAAAATTAATTATTTCCTTAGAAAGTATTAAAAATTAATTGTCAGAGCTTCAATTTTGTAGGTCTATACAGTCTTTGTGCTAGCTTGATATATATTCTCTAGGCTTCTGGACTTATTACAGTATCTTGGGACTGTATAAAAAATGCCCAAACAGATAGTTTAGACCAGGTGTGATACTTATTAGTAATACTAGGTATAGGTGTGGTTCCATATGGTACTAATATTTTGTGTCATACTTTATTTATATGACAATATTAAATATTATTTGTGCATAACAAATTTATTTTAATTGTCAAAATAAATCCCATTGTGCTACACGATATAGGATGATTAGTTCATAATCATATTAAGGTATGTTATGAGTTATACACTATGTTATGAGAAATCAAAAATCCATATATAGAAGGCACTAGCTAGACATCGAGAGAGAAAAAAAAGAAAAAAAAAGAAAAAAAAAAGAAAAAGTCCCTCCAATATTTTGTGCACGGTTCAAACCAAGACAAAGGTAAAAATAGAGCGTAAGCTTTACACACACACAGAGTATTCGAATTACATGTAACTAATGTGTAAAACACTTGAACACTCTAATTTACCTCAACATTCTTTCATAAAATTCATTATTTCCACGCATGCATGTCCTACGTCGCTAGGTCATAAGAGCTTCCAAGCATACGATGTTCTTTTAATTAGGACTCAATATCAAATGAATCTTCCTCTCCTTTGAGTTTTAATTTCCTCTCCAACGAAAAATACTCAACCTTTTCACCATAAATCTTAAGCAAAACGAAGTAGAAGGAAACTCCAAAAACTGCAATCCCAATCAAGAACCAACTGAACTCTAAGTTTATAAGGGACTTGGCTCTGTGAAGTGCTTCTTCTCCTGAGCATCTGACCACTTTACGACCATCTTCATCATCCAAGAAGCAACCTTTAGGCAATAAATCTGGGGTCCACAACATGAATCCCATCACTATAAACCAAACACCTTGAAAGAATATGCTGAGAGACCTCACAAAACTTACCATGAAACTATTTGGGAAACCAATTCCCATTAGAGCTGTGGCTAAAGAAACGAAAATCACAAGCTCAAGAAAGAAGTGGTATTGGCCTTCTGGGCCCGTGTGGTCGGTGGAGTGAAGGTGAAAGAGGACAAGTTCTTCAACAAATGTTATGGAGGCAAGGAAATAGATCAAGCCATAGGGAGCTTTGGGTGAAATTCGGTCTATAATTATGACCGACACTGCATAGACAAGAAGGGAAAGGGAAATAGAGGAGTGCTCGAAAGTATGGAGATGGTTGGAAGGGATGGTTCCATCGAGGTCTAGCGGCTGGTGACGGTTAGGGCTGACGAAGAGCTCCATGGCTATGGAGACTGTGGAGCCCACCATGATGAGGTAGAGCTCAGAGTAGCGGAATTTTGAGGCCGGGAACCATGGTGGGGCGTTGTAGGAGGAGGGGTGAAGGGCATGTAGCTTGATGTGGTTAAAGAGGTGCCATAAGCCAATGAGGAGGAATCCAAGGCCTGGTGCCACATGACCTACCAAAGACCCCATTTCAATTAGTATTGAATTGAAATGGTTTAAAATGTCAGTAATAATTTGGAGAGTATAGCATCAATGTGTTGGAATCCTATGTAAAAGTAGGAGGAAGGTTCCCATATATAATTGTCCATGGGATCCTCTATGTATGCTATGGAATTATTTGCTTACTTAGCTTGCAAGTTATTCATATATGCAAACAAACAACGACTAAGACGTACAATTCATTTTCACACACACATGAAGGATAATAATTATGAGTTTTTCGACTAAGGCAAGTTTCTTAAGGTAGATATTTATGTAAATAAATTATTTGTTATTTTCCCCTTTTGGGACTTTGTGGCTTTCTCTAATAATATTACTTGAAAGAATTGCACCCTTTTTGTACACATCTCTTTTTCCTCGGGAGTAAAAGCATATATGTTGCAGGAATATATATAATGTTCTAAAAAAATAGTAAACAATTGTGATTACCAAAACAGTACTGTCAGATCAGCCAAGCTAACCTATAAGAATAAGTTTGTATACGGCGTCTTATAATCGTCAAGTGAATGATGCCATTTTATTGAATTACTCCTTCTACGCAACAACGTTATCCAAAATCATAAAAGGGAATGCACAAAAGTAAAATTCTATTTAATAATACGTTGTTTATATTGGTGATCATAAAGTTCAAGTGTGTCTCACATCTTTGGTACGCCCCATCTGCCGCAAATTTTTAGCCGTTTGACAAATTGCACTATGAATTTTAAATTTTGTAATTAATTCTGTTGAAATTACTCAACACCGACTTCAATTCTCACTAAAGAACAACCAAGAAAAACCAGAACAAACATACAGTGATTTTTCGAGGGGCGGCCAAAGAGATGCCTACGGCCCCACGGGCTCCGCTTGAGGAGATCGACATGTTCTTCAATTGAATCTGTGTAATACAACTCTCAACAACAATTTCTCATCCAATACAATGCAAACTTTCCTAAGAAAGCCAAGAACAACATCCCCTAGGAAAAATTCTCTTAGCAAAAAAATCCCAAAATTCTCTTAGCAAAAAAATCCCCTAGGAAAAATTCTCTCACTTTCACTCTCTCTCTCTAACCTGTTTCTCTCACTAGTTTATTTTCAATATTGAACTAACTCTCAAACCCGTTCTTTACAAAGCTTTTACACAGTAACTAAGTACAACAAGTAACCACTAATAATAAGACACGTCATTAAATCTTTATATTTACAATACACAAAAAAAGGACAATGCCTTAGATTACAAACGACTTGTCGTATCTTCCTCGAGCTGTAGAACTTGAAATAATTCTTGAGAGTCTTCATATACCTGGAATCATATTAGACTGATTCAACGACCTCTGCCTCAGTTTAATGTGATTCCTTTGAAAAACAGATCATTTCCTCCTCCATGATCCACACTCGATTTATATCTTCAATCATACATTATCAATTCCTAGCAAGTCCGTACAGTGTTGGAACTTGCCAAGAGTCACCAACTTGGTTCCATATCAGCTGGATTCTCCTCTACTAGAACCTTCTCAACATTAATCACTCTTTGAGAAATCTTCCCTCTAACGAAATGATATTTCACTTCTAAATGTTTAGTTTTGTCATGGAAAACAAGATTTTTACATAAATGGATCACACTCTGATTGTCTGAGAACATAGTGGCCCTTTCTTGATAAATCCCCAGCTCTTGCAGCAAATCTTGTACCTAGATTTCCTCTTTAACAGCTTTAGTTGTTGCTATGTACTTAGCTTCATTTTTAGATAATGCTACCACAGACTGAAGCTGGGATTTCCAACTAACACAGCTAACACATACCATGAAAGAGTAAGCTGTAGAAGATTTTTTTATGTCTCTATCTTTTGCATAATCCGAGTCAACTGTGATACCTGAGAATTTTTAAGAGCATTACATATACAATAATTAAGAGATTATGTTAATAATTCATGTACAAATTTTGTAAACTAAATTTTATGTTCAAAAATTTATTTAGAGCTAAAGGAGTAATTTTAGTGTCACAAATATTTTTGTTTAAATGCCATGTTTGTGACAAATTTAATAAGAATAAATCTTAAAAATATCATGTTATAGTGTTAAGTAAAGTATGGATTATGAGCAAAGTGGATAAAAGTAATACTGTGTGAAACTATACATTATAAGGAAAATACTATGTAAAGAATATAAAAATTATACAGTATAAGAATTAAATTGATAAAGTAATACAGTGTAAGAATTACACTGATAAAGTTATGTAGTATAAAACTATACTATAAATAAATGCAGTGTAAAAATTTGACTGTATAAAGTTAAGCAATATAGGAACTGTACTATATGGAGGATGTGGATAAGTATACAATGTTGTAGGACCTCATTAACTATATGGGAAAGTATACTAGAAGTATAGAAAATATACCTATAGTGTAGGAAAAATACGACGTAGTGTAAATTTGGACAGGTTAAAAAGTAAAGTAGGGCTCACAAAGTGACACCAAAAAGGGGAAAATATGCCATATCTCCCTTGGTAGAGTTAACAAGTATTGTTGGGTAATTTTTCTTTGCATTTAAGTTCTCAAAGTGGTCTACATGGCGGGATCCTCACGGACAAAAAAGACTGCAACCAGTTGTCTAACCAAAAAATCCTTTATTTTTTGAGATAAGCTTTGCAACCCGGCTGTCTATCAAGGGCTCTTTTTGACATAAATGTTTTCTTTTTCTCCAAGTTTTTCACCATAAGTTGGAACTTCTCCATAAAAATCTGCCCCCTTCCATAAGCCCTTCTGTCTTAAAGTTTTTTATGATTTTGTCCCCCAATCATCCTTAGAAGCAAACTCAAGGGCTTTGGTGTAGTTCAAGAAAATTTCAAGGTGAAAATCTAAATTTTACCTTTTGTGTTTTAGGGATCTTGTTCAAGTTTTGTAAGGGATTCTTATGGTATGACATGAACTTGATGTCAAGGGACTTTAGAAGCTTACAAGTGTTAAAAGGAAAAGACTAACACTTTGGATTGTTTAGGTAAAATCCTAGCCTCTCAAGCTAAGTTTAAGTTTATGTTTTTAGTATGCATACCAAGTGTTTGATATATGTTATGAACTATAGCATGAAGAAAAACTATATGGAGTGTTTAGTTTATGTGTTATGTGGTTGATGATGAGATTGAAAGATTGAAAAACAAAGGTTTTAGCAAAAAATAATAAAGTATGACAAACTTTGTCATAAACACAAAGTTTAAGCATTTAAGATGTTTGACAAAATGATTTTTGTTAGCCCAAGAATAGCTACCCAAGAGTTGGGGGTGAATTAGGTTTTTAAAACTTTTTACAATTATTGGAAAATTCTAGATAAAAATGCTTAAGCGATAAAACACACAAACAAATATATTGAAATGTATAGGAAAATATAAATTGTGTTAAAGTAAAAGTGTAAGGAGAAGAGATGCAAATGCTATTTATAGTGGTTTAGTGAAATGACTACGTCCACTGTCGTTGAGCAAAAAACTTAACTCGGCCTCTTGCATTATATGACTATCTTTTCGACATGATCGTTCCTGGCATAGAGCCAATGACTTGCTCTACCTAAGGCTCACCACACCTTGTTACAAAATGACAATTTTAATGGAGATTGTCTAACCAAGATACCCCAAATTATAAGGCTTGGAAACCTAAAGCTTATAGGGTTGGATATTCAAGTTTTTTGATACACCCACAAAATAATCTCTCCAAAAACAAAATAATAAATACAAAGTAATTCTTGTTTTGGAGGTGTGAACAATTCGCAAGAAAATATGGAACAAATTTGAGCTCAAGAGAATACGTACGTAATGTATTCTTTCGGAAACAATGTAAGAATGCTTTCAATAACTCTCTTATAATTCTTAGTTAGTTGCACAATGAATGGAGGGGTGTATATAATCTCCAAGTGCTCAACTTTAGCTTAAAAACTCAAATTTAGATCAAAATGACTATTGGCAGGGGAGTTCTAACGGATAGAAAACTAGTCGTTATAAACAGTTTGGTAGGCTAGAAAATAAGTTCGACAGGCCGAAGTTTGAAAACTTTAAAATAGGACTCCAAATAGTCATCTAATCGGTAGGCCAATGTAGAAGTTCAGCAGGCCGAAACTCCAGCCATCTGCAGGTCGAAGTGGTAGCTCAGTAGACCAAACTTAAAGTTCGATAGGCCGTCCAAACCTCTACAAAACGGGCTTATAAACTCTCAAATCAGCAAGTTGGTGCAAGGCATTCGGCAATCCGATCCTAGGCCATTGGCAGGCCGATCTATGATGCCCAAAATTGCTAGAAAACAAGTTCTAAAATCCTGTTTTTGTAAAATCCTCTTTAAGTACCTTATATGCAGTTTTGAAACCTTTTCATACAATAGAACATTTTGAATACTTTGAACACATTTAAGTAAAGATTAAAAACATTTATGAATGCATATGTGTGTGTGTGAATTTGAGCTTTTATTTGACCATATTTTCAATTAAAAAATCAATCACTTACATTTGGACTAAAAACTATTAGTCTTGTAATCTTCAAGTCCATATGATTTCACTCTTTGTTGTGTCCATAGCTCTAAACTTTTTGAATGTTCATCACTTAATTTTGCTTGAAACTTAAGCTTTGTAATACTCAAGAACTCTATTAGCTCAAAAATACATATTTGTACATATACACAAAAATTGTCTTTGTTAGCACCAAAACTAGTTTAAAAATACTTTATGAAACCTTGGAGCCAATAATTTTGGCCATGGCATGCAAAGAAAATGTTATGGCATGATTATTATAAGTACTAAGAACATGAAAGAGTGTTTAAAAGGCTTAAAATAAGATTAAACCTTAGCAAAGTAAGTTAGGCAAAAAATTTTCCATAAAAGGCAAAATTTTTTTGCACAAAAGTGCATTTAAAGGCTATTTTGAAAAAATTGAATGTTTGAGGTATTAGAGACTGGATTGTTTTCTAAGTCAAATATGAGATTTATTGAAAACATCAAGCCAAACAACTTTCATGAAGAAATTCTACTTGAATTTTGATTGGATCAAGCCAAAAATGTTGATTTTCATTTTGCCCGTCGCAAAACACTATGAAGATGAATGATTTTGAGAAAAGTTAAAATATGAAAGTTGTAGATCTCATTGAAACTATCAAGAATCATAGACCACTTGTGAAAATTTTGTACCAATAATAAGTAATCAATTTTATAAGATTTAATCACAAAATTTCAAAATGGTAAAATAAGAAAAATATTTTGAAATTGTTTGAGTTAGACCAAGGAGCTTTTGTAAGTTTTAATCCTTGTGAAAAAATTGACATTTTGGTATAAGATGGGTATTTTAAGTCCCTAGGACAAAAATGTCAAAATCTTGTGTTTTGGACTAAAAACTGTAAAATCGTGTGGATTTCAATTTTTCACTGTAAAACTAGTTTTCTATACAACTAAGGGCAAGTGGATAATCACATATTCTAAATCCCAAAGGAATTTGGGATTTTTCTAAAAAAAGCATGTTAAAGGCAAAATCGTCAAGGTTTTCACATACAGGTCAAAACCCTAAACTTTTGTTAAAATGGATTTTTGCGTAAAGAAAACTAATGTTTTGTTTTTCTCAACATTACAAGTTGTAAGGAAAATGTAAGTCTTGATTTAAACGGGTTTCCATATGTTTTCTAAGACCCAATAAGGGCAAAACAATCATTTTTTGTAAAAGCGGCTTCACGCACCCGAAATGATTGATCTAAGAAAACACTCCTTAGCCAGAATTTTTCCATAATTTGTAAGTAACAGTATGGCAAAGTGAAAACAAGAAGCTTAGTAAAGTTACATGGTTTACAAAACGCCCATTAAGGGTAAAATTGTCATTTTATATACAATGGTTAAAACGAAGCCTTAGCACTTCAATTTAGGTAAACATCCTTAGATGGGAAATATTTTGAATTATGTTAAGTAACAAAACATTTAGTAAGACTGGAAATTTAACTAAAGGATGTTCAAGTTAAGGAAAGGCAAATCGATAAGAAACGGGGTTAAGTAAAAGGAATGAAAGGTCAACGTTTAAGTTATGTTATAAGAAACGGGGCCAAGAGTCCATACAGATTAAAGCCTATTCACTGGGTTCAAAAATAATAGAATAGTACAAATGAAATGATGAATAAAGTCAAGTAATAAATAAAATTGCAAAGGAATTTTTAGAATTTTTTTACTTGGCCAGCGGATCTCAATTAAGGCAACTACTTGAGGATTTATATTAGTCAGAATCTCAAGCCTTTGGTTGTTGAAACCAACTACTGTTACAACCTGAGAAATGTTGATGTATCATATTTCATGAACTAAGAATTTCACAATTAATAAGCCAGAAACATAGGTCCATCATAACTAAAAATATATATACTACAAATAATATCATTCCTTTATTCAAACAAACACAAAAGACAAATTTGTAAAGAAAATGAACCAATATGAAATACAAAACAAGTAACATGTACGAAGACAAATTTTTCATTTGTCCCAATGAATGAATACAATTTATGATTGTTAAGTAAAGTTTAAGAGCTTGCGTCCAAAGTATGAGAGTTAATGAATTCCAAAATCTTACATCCTGAACCTTCTGTCCAATCACTTGAATAAAAGCAGGTGATGGTTCTAAAACACAAGGAAAAAAATGATGAAAGTGTAAATACGCAATACAAAAAATCATACACATACAGCATAATACATTTAGGATTTCATAAAAAAATTTGGTTCCTCCCAATGCCACATTCAAATTCCCTTGAAAAGTAACCATTAAGTATACTTGATAAAACAGGACAGGAATCACCGAAACTTCTTGGCGTTCTGTTTTCATTTTGGGCTCCTAAATAATCAATACCTTCCAATGATTCTATCTCTGATAAATCCCATTTCTTTCTTGAATGAGTTTCAATATTCTCTTCCTCCGAACCATAATTAAAAGCTGCTCTGACTCGTGTACTAAGACATTGCAAAACTGGAGCCAAAGATCCCTACAAACAATTTCGAACCATTACTTACCTTTTTTCTTCCATTGACCAGAGCAGATAAACAAAAAAAAAAAAGCAGAAAACCAACAAAAATACTTACAATGAGCAGAATCAAGCATTGAACTGAAACGAGGGCCAGCCGATTAGGGAGAATGGGAAGAAGAGGGCAATTAGGGAGAAGAGAATTGGGAAGAAGAAAAGAAAAGAGGGAAAGAGGGGCTGGGGCTGAATGTACGCAGTGTAGATTTACACCATGACTTGTGAGAGTGTGGCTGGCTGAGTGTAGATAGTTTTAGTTTTTGTTTAATATATAGGCGGGCGGGTTCAAGTTGAACCTGCCCTCAAAAACTTAAAACCGAACTCGCCTGTCTGAATATGAACCCACCCGCTAGTGGGTTGCTAATATAAACCCCCTTTTTTTGAAATGAGCGGACGCAGATGCGGGCAGTTGTCGGGTGCAAATTGGCTTTTGTACGGTCCTAATTGTGAACCCACCTACTAAATCGCCAATCAATCACTTTAAGATGTCTACAACAGCTTATAAACATCCAAAAATTATTCCAGCTCATCATATACATGTATGTATATATATTATATGTAAATATCACGAACATTAGTTGACAAATTAGTCATGTTGATCCATTATTAAACATGCATATGGACAGCGTGTTAAAGGCTTCCAAATATTTACAAAAGATCAAAGAGTACATAATTAAATAAACATTTGAGAGAAAGAGGGGGGGAAAAAACCTACGACAACAGAAGAAGCAAACAAACAAAAGACAGTAAATTTTTCAAAACAAAATCAAATAGGAAGTTTCTTTACAAGTTGGTGGTTCGAATACATGCACACAAATTGTCTCCCTGTTGTCTTCCCCTAATCTATTACTTTTCACACTCACAAGTCACAAACAAATTACAAAATAAAATGGACTAGAATCCACCCAGACCAAATATTTATATGACACGGAACAACAAATACAATTTCCCCAGCGCTATAATTACATTTACATTTAAGACTTGTATGGTATATCGTATTATATTGTTTTTTTTATATAATACAATATAATACAATGCAATATAATACCGTGTGTCAAATATGTCGTTAGTTTCTATCATTATCATTTTTGAATGAAATGATCTTAATTAAACAAATTAATTACGGGGCATCCCACCAACCTTATTAATTTGTACACACACATATATATATATATATATGTATATACGTCTACTTCATCAACATCATTTGTTTTATTTGCTTTATTCCTTACCTTTCCTTATCAATGGGCCCAAAACCTGCCGATTTTCCCATTTCGATGAAACTCTTTGTAGTCCCGATGGCAAAGCTTGCTTTTCCCCTGGGATTCAACGTCATCAATATTATATTTGTTAATCCCCTACATTTAATTTTATGAAAAATATTCAAAACATTCTTTGTATTTTGTCGACACATTATTTTTGCCTCTTTTATTATGCAAACGCCCAAAGCATCCATCATGTTTTTAAAATCAAACTTACAATATCCACTAAAAAAACTTTTGAAAATACTAAATACAAGTTACAAACCAAAATTCTAAATAAAATTAATTTTAAAAATTAAAAACTATCAAAATAATTAAAATACTTATTTTATGAAAATATTTATTTGAACAATTTAAAATATTTTTGTATAATATTTTGGTAAAGTCATAATTAAAACAAATCTGAAATAAGTTAAGAAGGGTAATTTTGGTATTTTAAAAAAAATTATTGCTAATTCAAAAGATATTTTGAGTCTGATAAACATATATATGCATACGTAGTGGCCTACATCAACATGCCCACCGATTCTGAATATACATTATTCAAAAACATATATACGCAAACGTAGTGCCCTACATCAACATGCCTAATCTCAATCACGTGGCAGTTAGAGCTTTACGTTTCCTTGTCAAACACAAATTGGTACAGTGGTATCATCATTAAAGGCCGCAGATTAAACAAAAGTGTTTTCTTTATGAATAAAAAAGAAGCTAATTATTAAATAAAGAGAAGCTATTATTATATTGTTATATTGGTTGGGATAGGTTGTCGTACATATTTATATTTATATATCACTTGGCATGTAGGATGGCTGGGTTTAAGGTCGATAATACAGATTGTGATATAATGACATGACACGAATTTGATATATTTTTTTATAGGTTAGAGTCGAAAAATTTAACCACGGGTCATTTTAGTGTTGACTCGAAACTAACCCATCAAAAAATAGGTCGTGTTCGATCAACCCATCTGACACTAAAATGACCCATTTTCTGACCCGTATTTAATTAATTAACTTTAAAATTTTTTTCCTATAATTAATATTATTTCAGATATAATATAAGCCCTTAAAAGACAAACCCAACCTCTCTTATCTCTCATCTTCTTGTTGTTGTAGTATGAAATTCTTTTAATTTTATGTTTTTTTTTAATGTTATATATATTAGTGTAGGCTATTCATAGGTGGGTTGCAGGTCACAATCGGGTTACGGGTCAAAAAGGGTCACGAGTCATTATTTTTTGACATTATGCATAAGAAACGGGTTGGCACGGGTCGTGTTAGGGTTGAGAATTCTCAACCCGTTCATGTCACGGGTCTAGTTAGTGTCAACGTAATTTTTTTAAAAATTAACTCCAACTCGATACTAACCCCACCCGTTAACTCGTATTGCCACCCCTAGTCAGGCTTAAGGGGCACGAGTACGATACGTTAAAAAAAAGGCATGGTATAACACGATAAGATTATTAAATGGGTTAACCCAACTCACTTATTAAATAGGATAGGTTTGGTGTAACTTTTGGGCATAGAGCTTGTTAAAGGCATGGCATGAGAAGAGGTCGGCATGAGCACGAGCATGCTAAAAGCACGAGTGGAGTTCAATTATAAACACAATTAATATATGCAATTTAAAACTAATTTTATTAATGTATTTTATATTTTTATAAATATTTTTTATAAAAGAAGTTTTAAATTTCTAATAGATTTGATTAAAAAAAAAAAAGATCAAATAAATTCTTTGTTGTTGGTAAATTGTCAATTACTAAGATATACTTAACCTCTTTGATTTATATGAAAAACTAAATAATGAAAACTACATTGTATAAGATTCTACAATGTTATTGTCCTCATAAAAAGATTTTTTTTTATCAATAATGCACTTTCTTTTGTTACGATTTAGTGTTTTCATATTTTTTTTTTTTGTAAATTTAACATTAGGCAGGACAAAGACATTAAAAGTTAAAATTACAATAAAAAGCATGAACATCGACACAGACACGAGCACAGACCAAACACTTTATGAGTATGTCCTATTAATAAATGGGCCATGAGCTGAGTTTGACGTCACAAAAAATTTACTGAGTCAGGCCTAACACGACATGATAAATAAATAGGTAGACTCAAACATCACACGAAGCACGCTTACATTTAAATTTCACAATTGGTATGTTACTTTCACAATTTCATTGCTTTACAAATATTTTAGCTTCTGCGGCCTTTCTCTTATATAGGAGGGAAAAGAGTATTTTCCAAGTCACAATCACAAAGCGTACCAATTGGGTGCCATATTTAAAATTAGAGCTTAAAATAAACGCAAGATGTTGAAGAAAATAGCGTGATCGATTAATCTATTCATCAAATTGATATTGAATATCGTCGTATATTTGGTTGTTATTGAACAAAGCGCATATTGGAGGCTTAGATTGGTATGTTACTTTCACACCGCAGTAACTTGACGGGGAAGCTTAGATTTTTGGAGTTTTGACCCTTTTAAAATTGTTAGTTTAAACGGCCTTACGTGATTTTGAACCTACCTACTATATCCCCTATCAATCACTTTAAGATGTCTACGACAGCTCATAAACATCCAAAAACTATTCCAGCTCATCATATACATGTATGTATATATATTATATGTAAATGTCACGAACATTAATTGACGAATTAGTTATGTTGATCCATTATTAAACATGCATATGGACAGCGTGTTAAAGGCTTCCAAATCTTTACAAGAGATCAAAGAGCACATAATTAAATAAACATTTGCGAGAAAGAGGAAGGAAAAAAAAAAAAAAAAAAAAAACGACAACAAGAAGAAGCAAACAAACAAACAAAGTAAATTTTTCAAAACAAAATCAAATAGGAAGTTTCTTTACAAGTTGGTGGCTCGAATATGTGCACACAAATTGTCTCCCTGTTGTCCTCCCCTAATCTATTACTTTTCACACTCACAAGTCACAAACAAATTACAAAATAAAATGGACTAGAATCCACCCAGACCAACTATTAATATAACACGGAACAACAAATACAATTTTCCCTGAGCTGTGATTACATTTACATTTTGTTTTTCCCATTATTTGAATGAAGTGATCTTAATTAAACAAATTAATTAGGCAGGGTCCCACCAACCTAATTAATTTGTATATATATGTAAACACGTCTACTTCAACGACATTACTTGTTTTAATTTCTTCATTCTTTACCTTTCCATATCAATGGGCCCAAAACCAGCCGATTTCCCCATTTCGATGAAACTCTTTGAAGTCCCAATAACAAGCTTGCTTTTGTTCTGGGATTCAACATCATCGATATTAATACTTGTTTCTTCATCTTCATCTTTTTCCTTCAACCCAAGCGAGAAATACTCAACCACTTTTAAATGATCTTGTCCATAAATCTTATAAGTTAAAACCAAATAAAGAGAGACCCCAAAAACGGCAATTCCAATAAAGAACCAACTGAACTGAAGGTTGACAAGAGACTTGGCTCTGTGAAGAGAGTCTTCCCCAGAGCATCGAACCACATGGTGACCTTCTTCAAAATGCATAAAACAGCCTTTTGGAATCAAACTCGGACTCCACAACATGAATCCCATAACAACAAGCCAAACCCCTTGGAAGAATATGCTCAAGGACCTAATAAAACTTACCATAAAGCTCTTCGGATATCCAATTCCCATTAGAGTTGTTATCAACGACACCACAACGATTAGCTGAAGAAGCAAATGGTATTGCCCCTCGGGGCCCGTGTGGTCCGCCGAGTGGAGGTGGAATAGAAGAAGCTGCTGACCAAAAGCGACTGCGCCGAGGAATTGAGTCAAGCCATGCTTTGTGGCCGCCCGATGAATGTCAGAAGCCTCAAGAGGCACGAATTTGTCGAGCAGGATGGAGAGGAGGGCATAGAAGAAGAAGGTGAGGGAAATGGAGGAGTGTTCGAAGTTGTGGAGATGGTTGGAGGGGATGGTGCCGTCGGAGTCCAAAGGCTGGTGGCGTTCGGGGCCGATGAAGAGCTCCATGGAGACGGAGGCGGCGGACCCCGCCATGATGAGGAAGAGTTCGAGGTGTCTGAGGTTGGAGGAGGGGAACCAGGGGTGGGCGGTGTAGGAAGTTGGGTGAAGGGCGTGGAGTTTGATGTGGTTCAAAAGATGCCATAGGCCTATTAGCAAAAACCCCATGCCTGGGGCTACATGCCCTACCAAAGTCCCCATGTGAGATAAGAGAGAAAGAGAGAGAGAGAGGTGTGTGAAACTTTGGAAGCCGAGGGTGATAGAGAAATTAATTTGAGGGGGAAGGGAGAGAGGGAAGACGGGGGGTTTTAAAATGAGGGGGGACTTAATTAGGTTGAATTTCAAAGGGCCTAGAGGATTCCAACCAGGGAAGAAGGGAGTCTAATTTGCCGTTTGGTCAGATTAGTTTATTGGTGGCTTGGCGATTAAGAAAGACTGAGGAGGGCTTTGACCAAAATGGCCCCTGCCACGTGATCAGATGAAAGCAAGAGCAGCCATCCTTCTAGAATAATAATATTTCCTTCTTTGTTTTCCTTAAAATTGTGACATCCAAATCTACCAAATGACAAACTTGCCCTTGCATGTTTTCGTTTTTTGCATGTCACTGCAGCCTCTTGTTAAAGATAATATTAGGCAAAGTGCAAAACAAAAATATTTTACACTGAAAAGCTCCCGCACCAATTATGTCCCAAGTACCCTCATTGTATGTAGCTACCATGCTGTCTTTTTCAAATTTTTAGTTTATCTGTTAGTGCAAAATTGAACTATATATACCTGCAAGGGACAAATGTGTGTGTGTGTGTTTGTTTTCTTGCAACAAACTAATCCTTAGTAAGTTAATGTCCGAATAAAAAATAAAAATAAAAAATTATATTTATAAATCTTGGCAGTTGACAATTAATTTAGAGTTCAAATGGAATTGTATTTTGGTCTTTTAAGATGAGGTATATAAATTTTCTTGGAGTTATCCACGAACAAATAAGGGGAAACTTCATAGACTATGTCATGTATTGGACAAGTTTAAATTAAGAAATTGGGGCAAATAATTTTTAAGAAATTTTTTTTCCTCACCCTTTTTATATCCTTTCAATTCTCTACTAGGATAATAACTATTAATTATACCTCTTTTCTTGCTCAATTTCGCTATTTATCATAGCTGACGTTTGGAACATGATTATTCCAAAAAAAAGGTACGGCATGGTACATGATTCAAAATTGTTAAGCTTTCAGCCTGTTTAGTTCGAGTATTTGAATAGAGTATTTGAATGAAGATTTAGATTTTTGTAAGAGAAAATACTATAGCAAAATGATTCAAACTGTGATTCAAACCACGAAACAAACGGACCCTTTTGTGTATTCCATATATGGTACGTTTTATTTTCTCGCTCACAGTTTTCCCTCTCACACGAAATATGCTCTTGACCTTTCTTTCTTTCTTTTTTTTTCTCTTTTTTTTTTTTTTTTATATCGTCTTCGAACTCTCTCGCTTTTATTATTATTATTTTTCCCTTATGCCCTTTTTGAAAGTTTTGAGTTATGACTCTTCCATAGAGAGCTTGAATTCTCCCAAATCCGGGAAAGCAGAAACTCATACGTTCATCACGTTCTCCTCGCAACACCGAGTCACGTGCTTTACACATGTTGTTCTAGAACAAATCCCCTTTTCTTTCATTTATCCAATGTCCTAACCCTTTCTTTTTTCACATAGAAACTGCCCTTTTTCCCTCGCAATAGAAATGTTGTTCTAATTGTTAAATTAATTTTTAAATCATCTAATAATCAATGATTAAAAGTAATTTTGTATAGTAATATTTTTAGATTAAAATATTAAATAATTAATCTAATAATTAAAATAATAAATTTTATTGTAATAGAATTTATATAAGAGGGTCTTCGACTTTTAATTAAAGTGAAAAAACTTACAATTAATTAAACTGCTCTTATTTTTTAAGATATTATCTATTTATGTCCAACGTTTCACGTTTATTTATACTTTTGATTTTTATCTTATAAAAAATATATACATTTAATTAAATTTAATATATAAACTTATACTTTATTATCAACTATGGGTGGTTAAAAAACCATCGCGCACCAAACAATTCTCAAAGTACTGAAGTGACATTCCGCTTTAAATATTTGTGCGTATATATTTATATATATATATAATACATTAATGGATAAGGTTGGAATTCTAAGATTCTTGAATTTGTACGTTGTACAAGCTTTGGACTTTTCAAAGTTCGAACGCCTACAGTCGAAGTCTTGCGACGAAAGAATTGGTGCCCAACTCTAATAATTATCTTTTAAAGTCTGTTGTTTTAAAAACTCTTTAAATTTGTTAGATTTTAATTTAAATTTAAAGATTAAAATTTTTTTATATATATGTTTATTTTAAGTATCAAAAATCTAAGTTTTAGAGTTTTGATTTATTTTTAAACTTTTGATACTTGGATATCTTTGCTATAGTAAAAACTAAAATTCTCTTTCTTATATTTGAAGAAAAAATCATAAATTCTTCGTTTATTATCCAATTAAGATGATTTTTTTCATCGTGTTCCTAGTGAAGAGAGGAATAAATTGAGATTTATATTGCATATTTTTTAAGATCATTAACATTAAGATTTTATTAGATTTGTTGAGAGATCAAAAACTATTTTCACTACCTCAGTAAAAACTAAAATTTCCTTTCCTATATTTAAAGAAAAAAATCATAACTTCTTCGTTTGTTATCTAATTGTGATGATTTTTTTCATTGTGTTTCTAGTGAAGAGAGGAATAAATTAAGATTTATACTGCATATTTTTTAAGATCATTAATATTAAGATTTTATTAGATTTGTTGAGAGATCAAAAGCTATTTTCACTACTTCTCCAAACACAAATTTCAATTTTATTCCATACTTAGATAGAAACTTAAATGCACATCCAAACGTTAATTTAGATAACAATTCAAATTCTAATTTAAATCACACTAACTCAAATCAAATCACTAATTCAAATCCATTTACCAAACGGACTCTTAAGAATTTTCTAGGAAGGGATACATTATGTACGCTTTAAAGCTTTAAATTTAGTTAAAATTATTTTTTTTTAGATTTGATAGTTAAAAAAATAAATATTTATCAGTCAAAATCATTTTTTTAGCTTTGACAGTTGGAAAATAAATATCTATCCATAGATTACTTTTTTAGTACCTATTGTTCTCTTAAGTCTTGACCTTAACTTTTTCTAATTAAGCAATTTCTCTTATAAAAATTACAAAATAACCTAGTGATAGGTATTTATTTTTTAGCCATCAAATTTAAAAGAAAAAATAATTTTGACCATGTTTAATAGTAAAAAACAAAAAACAGATACTAATTGACTCCTCACAAGAGAAAGACCCTTTGAATTATACTAAAGGTAAGTACGACCCATATGCGCACATTACTTACAATCTTTTTATACGAGGACCTATTTTTCAGGCAAGAGCACGCCTATGAAAAAAATTATTTAAAGAGAACAATTTGGGAAAAATATTTATAAGAGTCACCATTAATAAAATAATATTTTAAAAAATTATGCAATGAGAATAACTTTAAAAAAGCATTTTGATTACACACATCAAGAAAAATAATTTAATTATTTAATTTATAAATATATAAAATATTAAAAGAAACACAACATAAAAAGAACAAATGTGAAAAGAGCAAAAATGAATGTTGTGGATAAAAGGCAAAAAAAAAAATGAGGATGAAGAAAGAAAAAGAAAGATGAGAAATTAAAAAAGAGTATAGGAGAAAAAAATAAAAAGGGGCCAAAATTATAAAAAAAAAAAAAAAGAGGGATGAGAATGTTTCGTTAACCTCCACATGTCAACAGCATAAAAGAAGGCACTTAGCGCCTTTTATATAGGTAAAACTTAAAATTTCTTCTAAATTTACGTATGCTCAAGTTTTATTCTCTTAATAGTTGTTTTTAGTGGAAAAAAAAAAGGTTTGATAGCGCATATTACAAAAATGGAAAAGAGGTTGTGTGATCTAGTTTATATGTAGAGCCTTTTGCAATGACATATGTCATTGCAAAACACCTAGACTGTCGTTGCAAATATTAATAAAAACGACGCCGTTTAGATTTAGCTGGCAAAAAAATAAAGATGGTTTTAGAACCACCTTTTGCGATGACAATTTTTAAAAGTTGTCGCAAATAGTTTTTCAAAAACCACGAAATCCATTGTCAATTTTTTTGCCAAAATATTAAAAATTTAACTATTTGCTATGACATTTCATTGCAAATTCTCTTTGAATAAATATCTGACTCGTCAGTGCTAGTTGTATTCCACCGGTATTTACGACGACATGTTATTGCAAATATGTACAAATTGGCACCAAAAATACTCGCACCAAATTACTTTTTGGCGCCATTAGGTAGTTGACAGTGTTGAAATACATTTTCTAAGTTATTTGCAATGACATGTCGTCACTAATACTTTATTATACGTGAAGGCATGTGTCGTCGCAGTTAATTTTTACAACGACATGTTTGAGGTAAATAAATTTGAGCTATTGTGAAGACGACAATTAGCGACAATAAATGTCATCCTTAATAGTGTTGTCGCTAAAGGCCCTATTTGTAATCGTGCCTCTAGTGAATCTTATAATAAATAAATTTAATTCTTGAGCTTCAAAATCCTCATTTTCACCCACTTTTCATTCGTTACCTCGTAACGCCTACAAAATACAAAAACATATGAAAACACTGGAAAGTTGAAAAACGAAACAAATTAAACATAAAGAAAAGTGATAGAGAAATTAATGTAGAATTAAGCACCATCAGATAGGAAAGCAGAAACTTCTTACAATTTAAGTCATAAAAAGATTTAAACAGAAATTGAAAACACTAGATGGCAATGGAAAAAAACCCCCCTAAAAAGGTGCTTCAGAGGTAACGTTATTATTTTGATTCCTTCCCTTATTGACCTCCAGGTTTATAAAGCTTATTCTTCTCGGTATGTATTGTAAAATCAATTTTTTAATTTATCTAATTCGGAAAATTTGCTCCAAGAATTCAAGGTTAAAGTCTCTATCCAAAGTTCATTTGAGATGTTGTCCGCTTCAGGGCTTCAAATTTCTTAAGGATCTATACCTGTCCAAAAGACAAAAAAAAAAAAAAAAGACAAACATATTATTTAATTAATACTCAAGAATTAACGAATACAATCTGGATAAAAAATTCCAAAAACTATTTTATAATAACACGTGGTTGTATTTGGGCCCCAAATAATAGACAGCAATTATGTCCTTGAATATTTTTTCCCCATAAAGCAGATCCTATTAGAGTTCCATTAAATCATCAATGACGTTGCGTTAACCATGATAGCGCTGATGCATATTTATTTATATAGTACATCAATTATTATTATTTTTAATTATTATTATAAAGGACATCACTTATTACGTACGAATGCTGCTTGAGGCTAGGTGGGGCAGTTGAGCACGTGCGTTTGTTACGTCTGTGATAATTCTGTTGTAACTAGTTAAAGTTGTTAGAAGTTGTTAGCAATCAGTTACAGCTTATTATAGCAATTAGTTACAGTATGTATACGTGTCCTCTTCTGATTAGTTAGCTTAAGCTTTACCCAAACTCCATTTAAAGTGTTATGTTACTCGGAAACTCATTAATGAAAAATGCAGTCAATTCTTTCCAGAACTGTTTCCTCTGAACTCTCTTGCCCCTCTCAGATTGTTTCTTGATTTCACTGGTTTCTTTATAGCGTTAAATGGAGTTCCACTTCCACCTGAATATGACATTGTTGAAATTTCTGTTAATTCTCGTACTGATCAGTACTTAGTAGATGATATGATATTATCAAGTCCTTAATTTTGGCTCAAGAAGCTCGTAGAGAGAAAAATGTCAAAATGTCAAAAAGGATATTCCAATTCCAACTCGTTTACCACGCAGTGTTAGTACGGTTTTGACTGATCCTTCGCTGGTCCTTGTCAAAGGAAACTTAGCTCAGTTTGGTAATCATTCCTTCAACCCTGATAACTCTCCAGCTGCGGTAATGCTTGCCACACCAGAGGCAGTTGCTAAGCGAGCTTGTGCTATCCTGACTCAGAGGCCACAAATCATCCTGCAAAACTGAGTTCAAAGGATC
This sequence comes from Artocarpus heterophyllus, assembly GCA_025403435.1. NCBI lineage: Eukaryota > Viridiplantae > Streptophyta > Magnoliopsida > Rosales > Moraceae > Artocarpus > Artocarpus heterophyllus. Next base: position 233,483 of record JAJQZP010000283.1, read on the forward strand.
TGATCAGCTCCACATGTGCAATGGTAAAGGACTTTTTTTTTTTTTTTTTAATAATTAAACAATGTTAGTTCAACTGCCTTTTGTGTCAGCTAAGTGCCTGAAATTCGCAAAAACCTGTCTAGTGTTTCCAAATTTGCTCTAGATAATCAAGTTTTCTTTGAGTTTCATCCTTATTCCTGTTTTGTCAAGGACATTTCAACCAAGGAGGTGCCGCTAGAGGGTAGTCTTAAAGATGGACTTTACGTCTTTCACAACTCTCAGATCAATCTCAAGCAAAGCGCTGCTAGTTCTTCAGGTTACTTTGTTTCATTGTAATGTCTCAATTTTCAGTTTCTTCAGAAAATAGTAGGTCTACTTGTATTGTTTCTAGGCCAACACCGCATGAAATACCCTGCTGAAAAAAGTGGTCAAACTTGTTCTAAACAGTTGTAATGTTCCCAATATCAATAAAACTTGTTTTCCTGTGTGTAAATCTTGTTGTATGGGCAAAGCTCACAAGTTGCCTTTTCCTCTCTCTGAAACAGTTTATAGAAAACCCTTGCAGCTTATACATTCAGATTCTCCAGTGGGTGCAGATATGACTTTGTACGACTAAGATGCAATGCGCAAAGGGTGTTTCTGCACCAATGGCTAATGGGCAGAAGCTAACCTCTTTTGGAAGTGATCCTGTGTCAAATGTCCAGTTATACAGGAGTGTAGTAGGGGCTCTTCAGTATGCCACTATCACTCGTCCTCAAGTCTCATTTAGTGCGAACAAAATTTGTCAGTTCATGCATTGACACCTTGACAGTATAAAGAATTTCGATGTATCTCTTGCAGGAACTCTAGATTATGGAATTCACTTGAGCCACTGTCCAACAGATTCACTTGATTTAATGGGGTTCTGTGATGCTGATTAGGCTTTAGATGTCGAAGAAAGAAGTTCCACTTCAGGGTTTTGTGTGTTCTTTGGTCCTAATCGTGTCTCTGGCACTCAAGTTGTAGTTCTATTCGAGACAAGCTTAAAGTGGAAAGTTTAGCCACATTAAGCTTGAGAGGGATGTTAAGAAGACTGGTTAGTTTGTGATAATTCTTTTGTAACTAGTTAAAGTTGTTAGAAGTAGTTATTAATCAGTCACAGCTTATTAGCAATTAGTTACAGTTTGTATACGTGTCCTCTTCTGATTAGTCAGCTTAAACTTTGCCTAAACTCTATTCAAAGTGTTTTGTTACTTAAGAAATTTATTAATAAAAAATACAGTCAATTCTGAGTTCTCTTAGCTCTCTCAGATTGTTTCCAGATTTCACTGGTTTCCTTTTAATATTTATGTATCAAAATTCGAATTCTAAAGGTTTCATCTCTTCTTGATCTATAAATGAAGTTACAATGGCCTATCACTTAGCTAGACTTTATATTTATGTATAATAAACAATATGTTTTGCGTATTCCGACCAAACTGCTAATTTATAGACTGGTGAGAATCAAACAATTAATTTCAAAGGGCTGAGTTTATATCATAATTAATTACACATCTTCGTGATTATGGACTATTATTAATTGAATTGGTATCTGAATCCAACACAATTACTCTTCCTCAAGAGAAATTTCATATTCTAGACCTTTGAATAATGAGGCAGATATGTCTCTTTCTTTTTTGGCCCAGAAATAAAAATTCCCAGAGGCCAAAACCACTTATATAGGGCTGAGAACCATGTGTTTAAAACCTAAGGATTAAACAATGTTACATGAAATACAATAGAACACTGAGAATTTGATCAAGGAATGTATGATAAGCAAAATAGAGTCTGAGACTGCTATTCTAAACTATTAAGACCGTGAATATGATATATAGATTACGTACAAAACATGAATCTTAAAGGTGATAGTTTAAATAAAAAAGTTCCGCAATCGAGAGAATAAAACTTGGTACATTATTCATGTTAAGATTGTTATGTTGTCTACATCACTGACAGGAGATGACTTGTCTTAATCATCGAGATGAGACTCCATGAGTAGAGGCATTAGTACATTTTCATTGGTGATGATATATTGGATTAGGGTTGAAGATGAATTGATTTAACTAATAATTTTGTTTGAATAAATCATTTCACTTTAGACAATCATATGTGTTACAATTTAATCTGGAGATGGATTAATGGGTCTGTATTCTTGACTTGTTTCTTTTGATTTGCCAAAAAGCAACGTCTTGAATTGAGTGAAGGTATGCACACCAATACGTTGGAGACATGAATATTGAGTGACGTAGACTCGTTATTCATATATATGAGATCCATAGCTCATTGGTAGAGTTAGTGATATCCTCTATATAGATATTATCTTAGAATTAAAAAAAACTAGAGCGCTTAACCATTTGGATAAATATGTGCAATCAAATGGTTTATTATTTGTATGGGTTATGAATAATAAGTACTCTAATGGTGAGATAATAGAGCATAAGATAAATATGATTAGGAAGGTAAAACATAATTTGTTCTTAAGTCGATGATGAATATTCTATGGGGATATTCCACATCTTGACATGTCATGGAAAAAAACACATTGGAGTTTCGTAATCTTGTACATAGTTCAATAGTGCAACTCTAAGCTTTTAGTGGAGTAGCTATGAGTTGATAATTGTAAAATGAGTGAGTCAGGGACATGTCATTTTATAATTATAGGAGCTTGATCTATATATGTCTATCGGATACCCTTTGCTAACTCACACATTTTTTTGTGATAATACAACGTCTTTTGTTGCGAGATTATGAGCTAATGATGTATTTTGAAGCCCTATCTGAGTAGAATGGATGCCCTACGAGCCATTATAAATTTGTGAGTTAATCCTATTGTTAATTAGATCATTTGAGAAATTTAGAGAGAGTATTCTAGGGAAAGAAACTCTGAAACTTCAATAGGGTTATTGTTTTAAAATTAAGAACAATAATTCTTAGTTTTCTCTTGTGATTGAAAGGAGATGCGTTACCAAGAGGATAATTGAACGATGTGTCCCTACTCGTATCCTGGTTGTAGAAAATTGAATAGCAACAAAGACCACTTGGTTGAGGTTCTTTTAGACACATTTTTTTCATAGAAATTCTACTGAATAAATTTATGCCAGAAGTGTAGTTATCGATTAGCTAAGGTATGAAAGCTTTATGAATAATTTATGATATATAACATGTCTCGCTTGTTTGTGTGGAAAACTTATAATTTTTTTTAAAATTCTACTACGTACTCGTTTTCTAATAATTGGTATCAAAACCATGGTTTTTAGAGTTTATGATTGTGCTATCTACATAAAATATGTGATCTTAATAATTTCTTTCCTTAAAGGCTAGGACATCGCTTACAATGACATCAATGTTGCAATAGTCTTCATATTTAGAGCATCAGCCACCCGATTCGCCTTTTCTAGATGGTAAAAGATTTCACAATTATAATCTTTCACCAGCTCTAACCATCTTCGCTGCCTCATGTTCAAGTCCTTTAAGTGAAAAAGTACTTTAAACTTTGATGGTTGGTGTAGATTTTACATTGAATTCTATACAAATAGTGTCTCCAAATCTTCATTGCCAAAACTACAGCCGATAACTCGAGGTCATGAGTAGGGTAATTTTTCTCGTAATCTTTCAACTGTCTCGAGGCATAAGCAATCGGCCTATCGTTTTACATCAATAATGCACCTAGGCTTGTTTAGAAGCATCACTATAAACAAAAAAAATCTTTTATTCCCTTTCAGAATAGCCAAACTGGAGTTGTAGTCAACATTTGCTTTAATTCTTGGAAGCTCTTATCATACTCATTGTTCCATTCAAATTTCTTTCCTTTGCGAGTTAGACTGGTGAGTGGCGAAGCTATCTTAGAGAAATTTTCGACGAACTTCCGATAATAACCAGCTGATCCCAATAAGTTTTTTTTATCTTACTTGCATTCTTAGGTTGCGTCTAATTAAGAACAGCCTTAACCTTAGCAGGATCCACTATTATTCGTTCTTTTGATACGACATGCCCAAAGAAAGATACACAATTAAGCCAAAATTCACAATTAGAGAACTTTGTGTATAACTTATGTCTCTTCAAGGCCTCTAGCACAATCCTTAAGTGCTTAGCATGCTCTTCTTGACTCTTTGAATAAACAAGAATATCATCGATAAACACTATGAAAATTTATCGAGGTAATCCTTGAACACCCGATTCATCAGATCTATAAAAGCCACAGGAGCATTTGTTAGACCAAAAGGCATAACCACAAATTCATAGTGACCATACCTCGATCTAAATGTTGTTTTTAGAATGCCTTCTTTTTATCTTCAGCTGATGATATCCCGACTGTAAGTCTATGTTTGAAAACATAGATGCACCTTTAAGTTGATCAAACAAATCATCAATTCGGAGCAATGGGTACTTATTCTTGATCTCACCTTGTTCAATTCTCAGTAGTTAATGTAGAGTCTCATGGAGCTATTTTTCTTCTTTACAGACAAAACTAGTGCTCCCCATAGTGAGTGACTAGGTCGGATGAAACCTTTATCAAGAAGTTCCTTTAGTTGAAAGTGCAACTGTTTCAATTCGACTAGGGCCATTCTATACGGTGCCTTAGAAATTAGATTAGTGCCTAGAGCGAGCTCGAGGGACCTAGCAGGGAGTTGTCTATTGCACTATTGCAATTTGGCGAGGAAGCTTAGTTGGGATTCTATAAGGGGAGGGGCTACTGTTGAGGGTTAGCTCGGCACTTCCACCGAGGACATTAACGTTGGTGGTCGGCAACTCAGTTCGGCAGACATAGGCTACCGCCCGACCCGACGAATTATGCTTCTTCCCGAGGAGCCTTCCATTTATCTGAGGGCACACCCCCAAGAAGGCTGCCACCTCGGGGATGAACAGTAGCTCGGCCGGGCCACGCTATGCATCACAACACGTCACTACCCATCCTTGTAGGCTAACACCAGGCAGGCGTGCTGCCGTCCGATAGAGTCCAATCCATTGGACTATGGACGCGACACTTGTCACCTATTGCTTGATATACTTTGATGTGACACCTGGGTAATGGGCAAAACCCATCTTGCACCCGATCCAGCTGGTGGCCTATAAATAGGATGCATTTATGACGTTTTAGAGAGAGAGACCTCTTCTCATTTAATCAGCTGCCGACCTCTGCCGAGCAGTTCTTGCCTTGAGCATCGGAGAGCCCTTGTCTATTGGCTAACCCCATTTCTCCGAATCATCCCTCTCGCAGGTACTCAATCCCGACCAGGGGCAAGCTTAAGAGGAGGTCAGAAGGTGTTCAGTCACACGTGGGTGTTGATCTGACACCAGACAGCGGTAAGCATCAACATTTTGGCGCTAGAAGGAGGGCCGGACGCGCCCCAATCCAAAGTTATTCTACCTCAGATTTCTAAAATGACAACACGAGGTAACGTAAGAGATACTACCGCCCGACATCAGGAGTCGGGCGATGTCAGGCATAAGTAACCAGCTACAGAACGGCCCAGCAGTCGTCCTCGGACCGCCAGATCTCGGTCCGGAGGGCAAGGAAGCGCGGCAAGAGCTGAGTCGGTGCAGGCCCGAGCTGCACATGACCCCATCCGGGAGCTCACAGATGCAGTTCGGATATTAACTCGGCAGCTCACGCAAGCTCGACAACAAGCTACACCAGAACCGTCACCCCCTACCCAGGTTGACCAGGCAGAGGGTCGGCGTGAGCAGAGTGCCACCAACTGGGAGGACCGATCAGAGCAGTCACCGGGATCCACCAGAGGGCCCCTGCTCGATAATCGATTGGTTCATGAACGCCAGATGGGACGTCAACCACACCGTGTCCCTTCACCACAAGGTTCTAGAGCCTCGGTATTTGATCGGCTCGGATACCGAGGGATTAACAGAAATCGCCAAGGCGGAGCTGAAGGCCGTGCTGAGGGCGGAGTACCTTATCGGGTCGAACTGCCCGAAGATACGAATAGTCGCCAATTCCGGGTGCTACAACGACAGATCGATGAGATCCGCAATTGCAGGTTCGGTTTGGATGAGATGGGGGCACAGGGTCCGCCCTTCCCGGATCATATAATGCGGGCACCCATGCCGCCGAAGTTCAAGGTCCCACAAATCAAGTCTTACGATGGGGCCACCGATGCGGATGAGCATGCCGAGCTCTTTCGCGGGCACATGCTGTTGCAGAATGCCAGTGACGCTGCAATGTGCAAAGCCTTCTCCCTCACCCTTACAGGCCCTGCTCGGCAGTGGTTCCGACGGCTCGAACCAGGGTCGATTTCTTCTTTCGGGCACTTATCTGACGCCTTCTCCGCTGCATTCTCTACAACTAGGACGCGGAGGAAAGAAATAACTTCTCTGTACGCTGTCAAGCGGGGAGACGGTAGTGTCAGGGATTACGTCAACCGATTTACCCGGGCTGCCCTTGAGGTCAAGCACGTCGAAGATGAAACCCTCAAACATATTTTTGTAGGGGGCCTCCGAGACGAGAAGCTGACCTGGTCCCTGGCCTTTGAGCAGCCAAACACGTTGTCACAAATGCTCGGCTATGCTCAAAGGCATGCAGACGCTGCCGAGTATATGAAAAGCCGCCGGGAGGAGACTGGCCCGAGCGGGACGAAAAAAGAAAAGAAGCAGAAAAAACGACCGGAGCAGGGTAGTGCCGAGCATGCGAAGAAGCAGAAGAAGGAGAAATCTGACAGGCCGAAGGGGCCGACCGGCAAGTTCCAAAACTACACACCTCTGGTGGCAACCATTGATGAGGTGCTCGCCCAGGTCGGCGACAAGAATCTGTTGACACCACCGCCCAAGCTTCGGGGCTTTAGGGCGAAGCATGACCAGTCAAAGTTTTGCAAATTCTATCAGGATGTGGGTCATACAACCTGAGAATGCATCCAACTTAAGGACCAAATAGAAAGGCTGGTCCGAGATGGTCTATTGCAGGAGTTCGTGGAGAAGGCCATAAACCTGAGGGCGACCTCTAGAAGGAATGACTCGTCAGGCCGATACATATAAAGCCGACCCAGGATCGATAGTGTGAACGCCCCGGAACCCCCGAATATCGTACACACGATACTTGGCGGGCCTGTAGCCGGGGACACATCGAGTGGGCGGCGATCCTACGTCAGAGAAGCCCGGCAGGTCGAACGGGGTGATTTCATGAATGTCTCCGAGCACATCAATAAGATATGCCGCCAAGAAGACATCCCGATCACCTTCACTGAGGAGGAAGCAGACCGGCTGATGCATCCCCACAACGATGCCTTGGTTTACGAACTGCCTATCGCCAACAATGTTGTACGGCGAGTCTTAATTGACAATGGCAGCTCGGCGGACATCCTCTTTAAGCAGGCGTTCGACAGACTAAAGATTAGCAACGCGCCTTTAACCTCGGTTCGGACCCCACTCTTCGGCTTCGCGGGTGAGTGTGTCCGAGCAATCAGGAAGGTTAGTCTCCCGGTAACTTTTGGAGAAGGTGTTGCCAGGGTCACTCGGGTGGTCGACTTTTTGGTCGTCGACAAACCTTCTCAGTATAACATAATCATCGGCCGACCGACACTCAACGGATTAAAAGCCGTGGTCTCGACATATCACCTGGCAATGAAGTTCCCAACCGACGGTGGCGTTGGAGTAATCCGCTCGTCCCAGGCGGATTCCCGGGCTTGCTATGCAAACGCAGTCCGGGCAGCCTCAGCCCAGCAGCAGGGAATTCTGGCCGTGCACACAATCGACGAGATCGACCTCCCAACCGATCCGATGCCGAAGATGCTCGCGGACCTAGACCCTAGGTTTCCCGAGGAAGAAGTAAGGGGCACCCCGGTCGAAGACTTAGTGCCGTTCTCCCTGGACCCCGAAAGGCCAGAACGCACAGTCCAACTCGGGTCTCAGTTACAACCTGAGATCCGGGCTGACCTGGAATCCCTTCTTTTCGAGTACCGCGACGTTTTTGCATGGTCTCACGAAGACATGTCCGGCATAGATCCGAGCATCATCAGCCATCGGCTTAACGTCCAACCTGGTCACAGGCCGGTGATACAAAGACGAAGAGCCTTCAACCCGGAGAGATATGCCGCGATAAATGATGAAGTCCAGAAACTATTGAAGGCTGGGTTCATTAAAGAGGTCAAATATCCAGAATGGTTGGCAAATGTCGTCCTCATCAAAAAGGCGAATGGCAAGTGGCAGGTCTGCATCGATTACACCGACCTTAACAAGACCTGCCCCAAGGACTGCTTCCCGCTTCCTCGGATAGACCAGCTCGTTGACGCCACAGCCGGACACGAGCTCTTGAGCTTCATGGACGCGTACTCCGGATATAATCAGATAAGAATGGCCGAAGAGGACCAAATTAAAACCTCATTCGTTACTGACCAGGGCTTATATTGTTACGTTGTGATGCCGTTTGGTCTCAAGAACGCCGGAGCTACCTATCAATGACTCGTCAACAAAATGTTCGCTCGACTAATCGGGAAAACTATGGAGGTCTACGTGGACGACATGTTAGTAAAATATGTCCAAGCGATGGACCACATAGCCGACCTCCGAGCTAGCTTTGACATTCTCAGGGAGTATGGGATGAAACTCAACCCGGCAAAATGCGCTTTTGGCGTCGGCTTCGGCAAATTCCTCAGATTTTTGGTTAACCGACGAGGAATCGAGGTGAACCCGGCAAAAGCCCAGGCAATCATAGACATGCATTCTCCTCGGACTGTGAAAGACGTGCAAAGGCTTACTGGCATGGTGGCTGCCTTGTCAAGATTTGTCTCCCAGGCTACCGACAAGTGTCACCCCTTTTTCAAGGCACTTAAGGGGAGGTTTGAGTGGAGCAGGGAGTGTGAGGACGCTTTCCAAGGCTTAAAAACTTACCTAGCCACACCCCCGCTCCTGTCCAAACCTTCACCCGGTGAGGTTTTAACCGCCTATTTAGCCGTCTTGGAGAAGGCTGTCAGCTCGGTACTAGTCCGTGATGAAAACGGGGTCCAAAGGCCAGTTTACTATACTAGCCACGCGTTCCAAGGCACCGAGGAGCGCTACTCATCATTGGAAAAGCTAGCCTTCGCATTAATGACATCAGTCCGGAAGCTGCGGTCGTATTACCAGGGCCATACCGTTAAGATCCCGACCAAGTTTCCTCTCCGACAAGTTCTACAGAGCCCGAAAATATCAGGTCGGATGGCCAAGTGGTCGGTCGAGTTGGGCCAATACGATATACATTTTATGCCGAGAACGGCAATAAAGGCCCAAGTCCTGGCGGATTTTCTTGCCGAATTTACAGAAGCTGGGAAGGTTGCTCCTTCAGTTGAGAAATCACCTATGGACGAGCCAGATACAGCTAGCTGCAGTGAACAAGGCCTCTCCTCGGAGCTGAACTGGAAACTACACGTCGATGGCTCAACCTGCGTCGATGGGTCGGGGGCAGGCTTGATTTTAACAAGCCCCGACGGATATAAGGTCATTTATGCCCTTCGTTTCGACTTCAAGACCTCAAATAACGAAGCGAAATATGAAGCTTTGCTGGCCGGTCTACGAATTGCCCGGGACCTCGGAGTTGATCGGCTGACCATCTATAGTGACTCAATGCTGGTGGTGCAGCAAGTCACAGGAGGATTCCAGGCCCGAGCAGAATCAATGACGGCATATTTAAAAGAAGCGAAACGGTTGCTTGGACAATTCAAGTCCTACACTTTTAAGCAAATCCCCCGATCCGAGAACGTGGAAGCCGATGTCCTCGCTCGACTAGCCTCCGGGATAGGCGGAGTAGACCCGATCTCCGTTCCTATTGAAAGACTCTCCGGACCAAGTATCAGTACGGAGGTCATGAGCCTGGCAGCCGAACCAAAATGCTCGTGGATGGACCCGATAATCCGGTACCTGACCTCAGCCGAATTACCCGATGACCGGGAAGAAGCACGTCGGATACGTAACAGCTCGGTCCGGTATTCAATGATTGGGGAAAAGCTATACCGACGCGGCTACTCAACGCCATACCTGAGATGTTTGGGTCCCCAGGAGGCCGAGTACTTAATGAAAGAGATTCATGAGGGCCTGTGTGGCAATCACTCGGGTGGACGTTTCTTGACCCAAAAATGCCTGCGACAGGGTTACTACTGGCCTAGTATGCAGCAAGACTGCGTGAGCTTTGCACGAAAATGCCTCAAATGCCAGCAATTTGCTAGGATGCTAGGTTCGCACGCCGAGCCTTTAAATCCGGTGACTTCAGCGTGGCCATTTGCAAAATGGGCCATCGACTTGATCGGACCACTCCCTCCGGCTCGTTCGCAATTCAGATATTGTGTCGTCGCCATCGACTATCTGACAAAATGGATCGAAGTCGAGCCTTGCACCAACATGACTGAAGCTAAGTGCACCAACTTCGTATGGAAAAATATCGTCTGTCGGTTCGGAATCCCGCACACTATCGTGACCGACAATGCTAAGCAGTTTGACTCCTCGGGTTTACGGCATTTGTGTGAGAAGCTCGGCATTAAGAAAGTCTTCTCTTCTCCGAGCTATCCATAGAGTAACGGCCAAGTGGAGGCCGTAAACAAGACAATTAAAGACAATCTGAAGAAGAAGCTCGAAAGGCTCAAGGGTGCGTGGATCGACGAGCTGCCCCAAGTGCTCTGGGCATACCGAACAACCGCGCGAACTACAACTGGCGAGACACCGTTCTCCCTGGTCTATGGGGCAGAGGCCGTCATCCCAGTCGAGGTTGGATTGCCGACCTTAAGGGTTGAGCAATACGAAGAGAAACTTAATGAAAAGCTCATAATGACCGAGCTCGACCTACTTGAAGAAAAAGGAACCGAGCATCCATCCGTAACGCAGCCCGAAATCAGGTTGTAGCCCGGTATTACAACAAACGGGTCTAGCCAAGGAGCTTTAAGGTTGGTGACTTAGTAATGAAGAAAGTCACGGTTCAACAACCCGGTCTCGGGTCCTTTGGTCCGAAGTGGGAAGGACCTTTTAAAGTCGAAGGTGTCGTGCGATCAGGCACCTACAAGCTAGTCGATTTGGAGGGGAATCAGCTTGGGCATCCTTAGAATGTCGAGCTGTTAAAAAGATTCTATTCCTGAAAAAGAACAGGAAGTCAGAGCCAGATTCCTTTTTTGACCTCTGGCCATAATTCTTTTGTAACTAGACCTGCCGAGCAGGACTGGAAAAGTCAATGTAAATATTACATTCATGGAACACAACTTCCCTAATCTCATTCCGCCTAAGCAATGTTTTTCAGGGAAGCGTTAGGCCAAGACGCCGGAACCCCAGCTCGAAAGACAGGATGTTGACTCCCAGCCAAGGGCGTCATCCTCGTCAAACTGGACAGGGGGGCTAGTCAATATATGTATCATGTCTGTCATGCAGACACCCTTAAGTTGCTCGGCACATTTATGTGCCCGATTAGTCCTATACTTGTAAAGTTTCTTTGAAACTTCCACAAGTCTACGGGGGGCGACAGGGTAAGGGCAGCTGTACGCCGTTTACATTCTGCCCGACCGAGACCAGAAACCTAAACTTGCTTGGATAACTAAGCAGAAGTGGATAACTACTCGGAACGACCGAGAACTGAAAGTCCTTGGATTAACTGAGGACAGAGGTACTGGAATTAACCGAAAACAATTGCACCATTTACCTCTGCTCGGTCAATTGTCCCCCAGCCTGGGAATCTACCCGAGAAGTATCTAACCTTAAACATTACGTGGGATGTAAAATAAAACTACACGTAAGCTAAAGTGGATACAAAACGGGAAAATATAAATCGTTCAAATTTCTTTATTAAGGAGGTACAAGAAAGTTGGGCACCTCTCAAGCCCAATCACAAAAAGCAAGAAACAGAGGATCAATCGGCCCGAGTCTCATCACCAGCTTGAGTCTCGTCCCCGGCCGCACTGTCGTCTTGGCCTCCCTCGGCAGCTTGCACATCCCCGTCGTCATCACCGTCTACAACGACGACCTCCTCAACATCCCGTTGTTGCTCGGCCTCACCCTGGTCCGGCTCGGCAATAACCGACCAGTCGAATGCAGCGGCCTCGGGATGCTTTTCTATCAGATGGTCGCGGAGGTCCACCATTCCATCGAAGTAGAGATCGGTGTACTCGGGGGATGTCCTGAACTCCTCGACCGTAGCGGCCAGCTGATCCGGAAGCCCGACCACGAATCGGTGATGCTCGGCTTGTAGAGTTGCTAGTCGTCCCTCTAGCCGAGCGGCTTTCTCCTCCTGCCGAGCAGCCTTATCCTCTGCCTCCTTGAGCCGCCTCAACATGTCCTCGGCCTCGGACTTTGCCTTCTGAGCCTCCTCCTTGGCCCGACCTAGTTCATCCTTCGTGTCTTTGAGCTCTCTGTCGGAGTCCAACTTCAGGAGGAGGGTCTTCTTGTGCCTTTCTTGCTCCTTGTGGACCTCCCTCACCCCGATGGAGTGCGCCATGTGCACAACGGCGCTCAGCTGTGAAAAGTACAAGGGATAAGTTCTCGGCAATATTATAGGAAGTCCCTGCAACCATGAGTCGGCTTGGATACTTACTGAGGTTGCCGTTCGGAGCGCCAGGTTGCACAAATCAGGGAAGTCCTCACCCCGAATCTCCATAAAGAAGTCATTCGAGGGAGCCACGTCCCCGATGCGTTCAAGGAGCATCCCGCGGTAGTTCAGGCGCCTTCTTTGTTGGTTCTCGGAAGAACCTCTGGATGCCTCGTCTACTCGGCCGACCTCTGACGAGGTCCTTATTGGCGGTGGCGGTGGAGCTTGGACTGATGTGGAGGTTTGCCCGATACGTGTCGAGGGCTCAGGTGCTGGCGTCCGCTTACGCTTCTTGCTGGCCTCGACGGCCTTGCCCTTGCCCTTCCTCTGTGTTGTCATCTGGGCAAGCCTACCAGCGCGGGAGCTCGGTGCGGTCATTTCTGTACAAAGAAAATCCAAGTTAAACAAAGGACGAAATAAAAGAGGACGGCGACTATAAATAAAGTTCTGGGCTGACCTCCGATCCGGAGTTGGCCCGACGGGTACAGGAGCCTAATCACGCCCTCGAGGTTCTCGTCGGCTACAGGTGGCCCCGCATCGAGGGAGCCACTGGACGAGTCCTTGGTACTGGACAATGAAGGCTCCCTCGTCGGCCACCCGGACCGGGAAGTGCTTGGCCCTGGAAGATCCGCATCACCCATATGGGCAACAGTAACCTGCCCGGTTTCCCGGGCAGAACGCCTAGCTCGGGGAAGACTGCTAGATTCCCCGAACCAACCGTATCTGGACAGGGTGTCCTTTCTCAGAAGAAAGGACTGTTGTCTGGACGACTCGGGCTTTTCGAACAGCTCGTCCACGGCCTCTATTACATGGCTCGGTGCCCAAGGGCGCTTAGTCCAGACGTGCCCCAGCTCGAATGACCCCGGCACTTGTTCATCCTCGGGGACAGCTTCACCGGCTCGGGCTAAAAAGTTCCCCCCGACGTAAAACCATTCGTACTTCCACAGCTTGTCCGAGTCGGGGTTGCCCAGAATAAAGTCCTTTCTGAAGCCGGTGAAGTAGTACCAACCGGACTGCCGAGGAAGCTTCTTCATCTTGAATACTTGCTTGAAGGCCTCCAGCGGCATCTCAGTACTCCGGTGGTACTTCCACAAAATATACATCCCGATCAGCGACCTGTAGCTGTTCGGGTTTAATTGTGCCGGGCACACATTAAAGTCATTAAGCGCCCGGTGAAGGAAACGGTGCAGTGGCAGACGCAGCCCGGCCTTGAAGAACTCGGCGTAAAGTGTGATAAACCCCTCTGGCGCCTCTAAAGGTGAATCCCCCTCGCCGGGAACGACGAGATCCACATCGGCCGGAATACCATATTCGACGCGTAGGGTCTCTAACCGCGACTCTGTGATCGCGCTCGTATATCCTGCCGTCGAGGTTTGTCCAGGACGACTTATCCGATATGCTGTGACGCCCCGTACTCGGGTGGCCTGGACCTCCTGCTCCATCTCCGGCTGTTCTGCCCCTGCCTCCTCGGCCGCATGCTCCTCATCGGAGGCATCAACCGTAATCACACCTGCAACTTGGACAGGGGCCTCGGCATTCCGACCAGAGGTGCTCGGAGCGTCCTCATGGGTTTGAAACTCGGTCCTCTCCCTTGGAAAAACTTGGGAATGGCCCGCTGTTGCCGCCCTAGTGTAAGGGTCTTGCTCCCTGGACGGCCTGATAAGCTTGTGCCCGCCCAGCAAATTTAAAAATTCTTGCTCGGGCACGGTCTGGGAATCGACCCTTAGGATCTGCTCCAGTTGCCTGGCCCCTTTCCCGCCTTTGGGACGCCACCTCGGCGTTAGATTGAGTCGAAGAAGAGCTACTGCTCTCCCCGCTGCTTTTCGACCATGAGACCTCTACGTTTTGCGAGTCGGACAAATCACTCATTTTCACTCGGGAAATTACCTGCTCGGGTTCTTGGTAGCTCGATTGATATAATCCTCGGCTAGTACTTGAGCTCGGCAGCTAAAATTTCTCGCTCGTAAATTTCTGAAAATGGAGTGCAAATTACGAAGGGGAGGGACCCTATTTATAGCCATTTTAAGCGGGAAGTTCGAGCGCGAAAACCCAAAAGGCGCAATTAATATGCCTGACAGCCACACAGACGGCTGCGACGCGACATGCGTCCCCCGTCTGACCCGCGCGTCTTTTCACCTCACCCCGCTTCTAAGTGTCACTTAGTCTTCTTCCTTTGAGCCGACCTCACCCACTCGGCATAGTCCACCCGGCCGAACACCGACCAGGTGCACTGGGGGGCTAATGTTGAGGGTTAGCTCGGCACTTCCACCGAGGATATTAACTTTGGTGGTCGACAACTCAGTTCGGCAGACATAGGCTACCGCCCGACCCGACGAATTATGCTTCTTCCCGAGGAGCCTTTCACTTATCTGAGGGCACACCCCCAAGAAGGTTGCCACCTCGGGGATGAACAGTAGCTCGGGCCGGGCCACGCTATTCATCACAACACGTCACTACCCATCCTTGTAGGCCAACACCAGGCAGGCGTGCTGCCGTCCGATAGAGTCCAATCCATTGGACAATGGACGCGACACTTGTCACCTATTGCTTGATACACTTTGATGTGACACCTGGGTAATGGGCAAAACCCATCTTGCACCCGATCCAGCTGGTGGCCTATAAATAGGATGCATTTATGACGTTTTAGAGAGAGAGACCTCTTCTCATTTAATCAGCTGCCGACCTCTGCCGAGCAGTTCTTGCCTTGAGCATCGGAGAGCCCTTGTCTATTGGCTAACCCCATTTCTCTGAATCATCCCTCTCGCAGGTACTCAATCCCGACCAGGGGCAAGCTTAAGAGGAGGTCAGAAGGTGTTCAGTCACACGTGGGTGTTGATCCGACACCAGACAATGGTAAGCATCAACAGCTACTATGACGCCAGATGAACGAGGGAACGGAGTTGTGACATTGGGCTTTAGGCTTGAGCGAAGCAATGGCTACGATGCCAGAATCTCATGGGGTAAGGTTGCAATGGCAACATTGGCATCCGTGGGATAGGGGTGCGATGGTGAGGCAGGAGGGGATATTAGATTCCCTTATATTTTTTAATAATTTTTTAGGGTTACTAATATTTTAATCAACAAAAGACCATTAGAAGGGTGAGAAAACAAGTTAAGCCCTTATTAGAAGGACACGTGAGTGGCAAGCAGACTATTCTAATCGAAAACCTAACCCATCATCAATTTGACCAAGATTGCTACGAATTTCAAAGTTTAGGGACTCGATTGTTAAACTTTTAAGTTTAGCGACCAACAGCCCTGGTCCACCCATGTGTTGTTGCTCAACCAAAAATTTTGCTCCGTATAAGCAAGCTCATGTGAGCTCGTAATCCAAGCCGTTCGTTGTGCCTACTTGACTAGATTCAATGGCTTTTGACATCTTTGGTCGCCCTAGATTCCTTATCCTTTCCCCAGCCTTTGGATGAGTCAAATTAAGCTTAATCAACATCCTAGATCACTGTCATTGCTTTCCATCCATGGTTAGCACTGCACAGGATTTTGAACTTAGTTTTGCATACCAATTGGAAGCAGCTGGAGGGAAAAAAGAAGAAAAAAAGAAGAAGAAAATTTGCATTTTTTAGTCGTGATTCAACCACTCTATTGAATTTAAAAGGGATCCCATGCTTATATATAGGAGGAATGGCTTATGTTTTAAGAGAAGAAAACTTTAGGGTAGTTAGATTATTGTTGAGTGTTTTACACTGTACTTAGTGCTTCTAATTAACTAGCTATCAGTTAGATGATCAAATAAATCATAATGAGACCGAAAGAAGATTTATGGTTTAGAAACATGTGTACAATACCATAAATTGTGTGTGAGTTAGGAATAATCTTGTGTAGTTTGTGTGTTCGCTAAATGAAAATCCCTAGTTCATAATGAATTCTTGATTATTGTAATTCACATAGGAATATAGTGAGTTAATAATTTAAGGATATTTCTAGCGTAACTCGGAAAAGAGTATTAGATAAAATAAAGATTTTCAACAATCAACATAGTTTGAGGAAATCACAATATTATGTTTACTTGAATAGGATCAGATTAATTTTAGTGAGATTGTAATTCCTAACATTTTTAGAAATTTCAACATTTGTTTCTTTTAATTTATTTTTCGCATTTATTTTTAGTTTAAAATCGAAACCCCCTTTTAATATTTAAATTAATTTTAGAGAGAATCATATTTGATAAATTAATAAAATTAACATATTCCTCGTCAAATCGATTTATGGACTTCATTGTACATTTTATTAATTTGACAACGACAACGTCTAATTCGTGCACAAAAAATTGTCATCGCTTTGGTGGTGGTACGAGAGTGTTGATGGATGCTTGAAGATATTGTTAGAATAGAGTTGATTGGAGATGTGGGAATAAATATTGAGATTTCTAGATGGTGGAATTTGAGGGAGCTTGGTTATGTTTGAGAGGTAGAATGAGTGCTTTGGAAGAAGAAGAAGGTTTGTGAAGAGAAAAATGGGAAAAGAAGGGCCAAAGTTGGGTCTAAATAGGGTTTTAGGGCTTCTCATGATCATGGGCTTTTAATTTGCACGGTTGCATGCAGTAAGAATTAGGGATTTTGGAATCCTAGTTTTGCACGGCTGCAAGATCAGTTTGGCATGGCTGCGAGCATTTTGTGCTCCAATCGCGCGTGAATTAGTTTTGCCTCAATTTTTATTTCCTTTCTATTCTTTCTTTTTTTTTCATTTTTTTCTATTCATTTGTTTTTCGTTTTTTGTTTTTTAATACGATAAAAACAATACAATAAAAAAGAAAATAAAAAATGAAACAAAATAAATCAAAAATAAAATAAATATAAAAAATAAAAATAAATAAACATATAAAAATACTTGAGTTGCATCCCAAAAAGTGCTTAATTTAAAGTCATCATTTTGACTTTTAGGGAAGTAATTGTCAAATCCGCCCATAGTAGGTGTCATTGAACATTATAAATGGGTCTTGTGATGAGATGCCCTCATGCTTGGCATGATGTGGATTTCGGCTCGTAATTTCAACAAAATGTGACTTCAGAGGATAGGCTTGGTGGGGATGAAGGAATGTTGCTGGTGGCGGTAGAGGAGGTGTTGGCCAAAAAAGGTCTTTGTAGATGTAACCTTTAATGGGCATGGTTGGCTCAACAATTTGGATATCTGATACTTGTTCCTCTTGTAATTCCTCTTGAAGGCCAAAGTCTTAGGAAGATTCTTCTTAAAGATTCTTTAAGTTCTCCTTACTTAGTGCAAGCTCCATAGATGGTTTTACCTCAAACAAGATAGGCACACTATCTCCTCACAGCTCGACAAGTGTATTGGTCAATTGCTCAACTTGTTCTTATAAACCGAGAGGTTGAGAAGATTGGACAATTGACAATTAGTTGGCGTTGCTTCTCAAATGATTAATCGTTGTTGTCAATTGAGTTAACACCTCTTCTAATGCTGAAATCATCTCTTGAGGTAATGCGTCAACTTATGGCTCCATAAAGTTAGAATTGCTCTTCCAACCATAGTTTCTCATTGAACAAATTTTCTTCTTGTAGCCATACTCTGTCATCTCTTGTAACATATGATAAGCTTTGTTGGCAGATAGGTGGTAGAAATAGGTGCTATCACTTCCCATCTCTACTTAACTTTTTGTCAGATTGCTCAAGCCATCAAGGAAGATTTGAAGTTGAACCTCCTTAGAAAAGCCATGATTCAAGAAGTTGATGAGCAAGTTCTTGTATTACCACCAAGCACCGTGAAAAGGCTCTGAATCTCATTGAGCAAATTTCAAAGAGTACTTATTGATCAACCATCTCCAAGTGCCTCACACAAAAAACTCAAAAGCAAAAATTAATATGAAGAAAGCAAAAGTGAAAGCAAATAAAAAATTTTAAACTAAATATAGAGATCAATAAAAGAAAAGAAACACTTAAATTAGAACCTAATCATTTCGTTGCAATATTAGCCAAGTTTCTGAAATTTTCAATTCTCGGCAATGGCGCTAAAAGCCTAATGAATACTTTTTGCCTATACTTGCAAGCGCATGGGGTCAAGTTTTAGTATAAGA
The DNA here is from genome assembly GCA_025403435.1 of Artocarpus heterophyllus. Taxonomy (NCBI): domain Eukaryota; kingdom Viridiplantae; phylum Streptophyta; class Magnoliopsida; order Rosales; family Moraceae; genus Artocarpus; species Artocarpus heterophyllus. The sequence continues at coordinate 252,004 of JAJQZP010000283.1, forward strand.
TTAGTGAGCTAGGGCTGTCGTCTCCCACGAGGATTGAAGTCTAAACGCTAGCTAATTACAACAACTACAATGACCAAGCTTTATTTAGGCAACGAGAATTTAAAGGAAAAAAAAAGAGAAAATAAACAAAACCACAAACAAAATTAATAATTTACAATATGGACAATCTATGCGATAATGTATGTAGGGACATGATTTAACTTAATTCTTCTTATGCTCTTCCTATTTCATGATTATTGACTTCATTCCATTCAATTCATTAATCTAGGGTCCTAAGTTGACCTCATTGCCTCTCTTAAGTGTCAAATGAGATTATATGCATGAATACCCAAATTGATATCCCTATCTAACTTGTTTACCAACACATTCATGAAGCTCAACCTTTAAAACTAAAAATATAAGAAAAAGACATAATTAATTAAATTTTATTTAAACTAAAATAAACGTAAAAATACAAAATAAAAGCTATCAATTCACTTAAAGCCTAACAAAATGCATAAGTTGGGATAATGAACAAATTCTTCTTATTAGTTCTCATGGTGAGTGATGAGACGGTAAAAGTGTATATTTTCTAAGGATAAAATCATTTATTTATACTTTTATTTCTCATTAAATCCTCTAATTAATAGCATTTTTGTGTTAATAGGTATTTTTGTGCCTTAGTATATAAATGTGCTTAAAAATGCATTAGGGTGTTTTTATGTTTAATAATATTTTTAGTAATTTTTAGAGTCGTTTCGGTATGTTAAATATGTGATTAGTTTGTAAATAGTCAAAACTGTAAAAATAAAAGGTGTGTGATTTTATTTTAAGTCATAAAATATTTGTAAATAAGTTTTGAGCCTGCAAATATGTTCTATTATGTCTCTAGTAATTTCTAAAAATAATCCCGAGTCTTAAATAGCATATCTGATAAGGTTTGTTAATTTTAAAATTTTTTATGTATTTTTAATAATTTTTGTGTGTTTTATTGCAACATAAATATTTTTAAATATTGTGAAAATTATGCCTGTAAAATAATTAATTTTGGTTTGTTTATTTTATTTTAGATTTAAAATTTGGAAGAAAAATGAAGAAAAATGGTGCGAAAACTGGCCAAAAGGGACCTCAAATGCTCAAGAAATAAAAATAAAAAAATAAAAAATGACACGTGGCGCGATATCATCCGTCGGATCACTTCAGACCAGCTCATCTCAGCCGTCCGCGTGTTTTAAACTCTTCCGATCATGTGCATTATGTCTGCACACCTGAGTCCCTTTTTCACCCGCAAGATTAGATTAGGAAGACTAAATCTCACCGTCAGAAATGAGTCAAAGCGGCATGCGTTTACTTTCTTTCATTGACTACATCTACAGCATTCAGTGAGTCAAAGATAGTGATCTAAGGGATGCTGTGTGTCCATTCCGAGTGCCACGTCACACTGGATTACCCAGATTTTTATTCCCTCCTTGAAATAATCCGAGAAAAAAAAAATCAATAAAAATCAAGATTAGTTAAGGATAATGGAGTGGTTAATTATAAATTATTCCAAAAAATTATCCATCATTTAAATTGTATCCTACATCATTCTCCACTTAAAAATATCTTAATAAAATAATAAAAATAATAAATAAATAAATGTAAAAATCTTGTAAATAGTAGATTTTCTTCTACTATAAATACACCCCTCCCTTCATGTAATTCACACACATTCTACTTTGGAGAAAATTATCTTCTTCCTTCTTCTTAGGTTAGTCCTCTTCTAAATTTTAGTTTTATATTTTTGTAAAATAATTCTAGTTTTTGTGTTGTAAAATAGTTGTGATTAACAAAAATATGTGTGTTTCTACTTTCATCATGTCCTTCTAAATTTCTACTTTACTGGGAAAAGAGGGGGATATTCTGGCAAAATTAAGGTAGATATTTTTAGTTTTTCAAAGTATTCTAAGTTGTTATAATCATTTTTAGAAAACTTATAATTTTCATGTTAACTTAACTAAAATTCTTGTAAAATTAAGTTTTGATTTATCATAGACATAGGATGGCACGAATAATGCTCAGGAATACTTTGATTATTCATAGATATAAATTGGCATGGTAAATACTTAATGGTAAATTTTGTTGGTAATTTTAGTAAGTTAATTTGAAAACATACGTATTTGTTAAAAATGAGTTTTTGATGTACTATAGACATGAATTGGCACAATAAATGCTTGGTAACTCTTGATTTATTGTAGACAAAGGATGGCATTTTATATGTTTAAACCATATTAATAAATAATTTTAGAAAAACTAAAACATATTTAAATTAATTGCCAGAATTGAACCTTTAATTCTCAGTGTTTGTTAAAATTGTTGTTACTTTTAAAATTAATTGCATCTATTGTTAAAAGTTCCACCTTCTACTTTAAATTTTACTTATTAAAGTTCCATTTACTATTCAAATCTAAGCTACATTTCTTGTTGTTAAAATTCCAAAAATAAAAACATAAAAAATCTAAAAATAAAAAAATATGTAAATATTGTAAATAAATAGTAAATAAAATTAACTTTTATTTCAGATTCTTCAACTAACATAATAGAACTGATACAATGGACCTTTGCAATATCTTTTCCCTATAGGATCGACCTCAGACTCATCGAGATTTATTACTTGGATAACCTTATACTTGAGGTTATATCGGACATATACTTTTAGACCCGAACAGTGAGATAATGAAACATAAGATAAATATATTTGGGAAGGTAAAACTGAATTTATTCTTAAGCTGATGATGAATGTCTTATGGGAATGTTGCACATTATGATATGTCATGGACGTAAGACTTATTGGAGTTTTGTAATATATATATATATATATATATATATATATATATATATATAGTTCAAGAATGCTGCTCTCAGTTTTTACTGGAATAGCTTTAGAGCTGATAGTTATAAATTATATATGTTAAGGATATGTTATTTTACAATTATAGGAGCTTAATATATGTATGTCTATCGGGTCCCCTTTGTTCGCTTACATATTTTCTTGTAACGATACGACATTCTTTTTTTATCGATTGATAACTTATGTCAATTTTTAGATTGGCTAAAATTTGATTGATTGGATTTAATAATTCATGTAAGTTTATTTGGTGAATTAATTCAAAATAAACATGTTGAATTATTTGAATATATTTGATTTGTATAAGATTATTTGTATAACTTCTGCATTAGGTTATTTGAATTAAAACTAAGGCTCTATATAGGATACTTAGGTCACGTAAAATAGTATTTATCTATTGATTCGTTCGTAACGGGTTAATCAAATAACTCTTGGAAGCTAAAAAATAAGTCAGGGGATCAGCCATAACTACGCAGTCGACTGCCATACACACGGGGCAATCGACTGCCCTACTTGGTTGGCGATCTACGTCAAACATGTTTTTGTGACAAGATTTGATCGAAACTCGAATTTAGAAGCCTAATTTGATAAGAATGAGTCTTTATTTAGCCTCTATATAATGGAAACATTTATCTATTGTTTCTTGAATCACTTCAGAAGCTTAGAGAAGAGCATTTTGCTGGGAAAACTCTGAAATTCTCATATGGCTATTATTCAACATCTCGAACTTTAACTCTTAGTTTTTTCTTATGATTGGAAGGAAGCATTGCCTAAGGAAAGACTGAACGAAGTGTGACCACCACAATCATGGAAAAGACAATAGCAAGAGTCAGTTGGTTGAGGCTCTTCTGGTATAAGTTCTCTTATAGCAATTCTGAATTATATCGTTCTGTCAAAGTGTAGTTTTTGGTCTACAAGAGGTAAGAAGATCTTAGATTAATTTATATATATAGCATGTCTAACTTGTTTTTAGAAAATGTTTTAACTAAAAAAATTAAAATCCATTGCATACACATTGTCTAACACTCTCTCTCGAAAATAATGCTCCTCCACATGGAGGAGATATTGTGGCCAATCTCCTCTTCCATAAATGATGTTGTAGGGAAATATTTCGCCTTTAGGATTCGACTGACTAAGGACTCTAGAAATTGGAGAATACGCCAAGCTTGTTTAGCTAATAGAGCTGGGTTAAAACATCCAATATCTTGAAAGCCTAAACTACTTGTACTTTTAGGCTTACACATTTTCTCCCACCATATCCAATGAATTTTCCTATTCTCCTCCAAACCTCCCCATGAAAATTGACCAAAAAACGCCTGATGATCTTGGCAAAGACCATAGGAAGCTTGGACACGCTCATCGTATGCGTAGCTATTACTTGTACAATAGCTTTAATTATAACTTCTTGCCCACCCGTAGGAAAAATTCTCCTTCGCCAAAGCTGTAGTTTTTTAATAACTATCTTGTTAATGCCAATGGAAGTGCAAAACTCATTCTTCTTGATTAAGGATGGCAGCCCAAGGTACTTGTCATGGCATCGGGCATTACCATTAAGTCCAAGTTGTTGTTGCACAACTGCCTTGAGATCCTCATTAACAATTGGGATAAAGGTGATTAGGGACTTGGAGAACTTAACAACCTAACTAGAAGCTGTAGTATACATGTCCAAGACGCAAAATACGGCCTCACCATCCTGTATAAAAGCTCGTCTAAACACAATAAAGTTGTTAGCGAACAATAAAGGACTCACCCGTGGAGCTTGACGAGCCATCGAAATGCCCCTCAAATTTCCCATTGTTTATTCTTTATAGAGTCAAGCAGAAAATACTTCAATGCAAAGCAGAAGTATGGAGATATAGCGCACCCTTGGCACAAACCTTGGGAAGGGATCACCTCATAGGTCACATCACCATTGACAATAAAGGAAAAGCGAGTTGTAGTCATACAATCCATTACAACCCAAATCCATCCCCTATCGAACCCAGCCGCCCAATCATAGCCTCCAAAAACTCCCACTTTGCCTAGTCATAGGCGTTGATCATGTCGAGCTTCAAACTCGTAAACCTACTCTTACTACCGGTCTTGGGCCTAATCACATGGAGCACCTCGAAAGTCACTAGAATATTATCTAAAATTTACTAGCCGGGGACAAAAGCACTTTTCTCCGGAGATATAATCGATGGTAAAATGCTTTTAAGGCAATTAGCAAGGGTTTTAGTAATCACTTTATAGGAGACATTGCATAAGCTGATTGGTCTGAAGTCAATAACCTTCCTTGGATCCTTTACCTTAAGAATAAGAACAATATGAGCCTCTTTGATCTCCCTCATGAACTGTGACTTATTTAATACCCCGAGCACAACTTGCACCAACTCATGGCCAACTGACTCCCAAATCTTCTGGAAGAAAGCTGCATGAAAACTGTCTGGCCTAATGCCTTGTTTGGGCCCATACTGAAAAGGGCAGACTTAACTTCGTTAGTAGAAAACTGGGAATCCAACTAATTCTTCATATCTAGAGTTATCTGCGGCTTTACCAACTTAATAACGGTGTCCAAATCCTGTTGCGACGGGGAAGATGAGGTAAAGATCTATTGGAAGTATTATTTAATCTCTTACTCGATGTCCCTTTTATACCAGATCGAAGTCCCATCCGACCGTTCCAAACCAACCAACCTATTCCCTCTCCTCTTTGTCATTTTTGAATGAAAGAATTTCATATTCCGATCACCAACACCAAGCCAATCTACTCTTGCTCTTTGTCTCCAATAATACTCCTCAAGAGCAAGGACATTGTCTAGTTCCCTTTACTTTGTCCTCACCCTCATCTTAATGTCCCTAGAAAATGGTAACTTATTGAGGTCCTCAGTATCCCGACGGTGTATCTTGCTTGCCTCTTTAACTCTTCTCTTTTGTTTGTTCTCACTGTTATGTTTTTTTTCCTCCCGTATTATCTTGTATATTTTAAATTTTACTTCATTAATATGATTAAAAATTCTAATTGCAGCAATTTTCTATTTCACAAACGTGGAATGAATTACTTTATTTTAAGCTGACACTTAAGCTCCGCTTGGAATGGTTTAAAATAAGTAGTTTTTGCTATGTTTAACACAAAAATTGTTTTACAATTGTTGAGGGAAATCTTTATGATGAGAAAATCGTCTGAAGTTTATACCCTCTTAAAACCGAGCACCCGAACAGGTTGGCTGAAATGACCAATCCGACCAGGACGGTATCTGTCTGACCAGGGACCTGTCCGACCAGGATCTGTCCGACCAAGGACCCGTCCGACCAGAATCTGCCTGACCAAGGACCCGTCCGACCAGGACAGATCTTTTCGACCAAGGGCCTGTCCAACCAGGGACCCGTCCGACCAGGATATGTCCGACTTACCCAAAGACCACCACGTGGCACCATCTCAACCCTCCGTTGGGCAATCCTCCTTCTCTGGAGATCGTGACACCTGTCGCTGGACACCTGGGTTACGGGCCAAACCGGTCCATACCCGGATCCAAGCTAAACTCTATAAATAGGAGCATCAACTCCACCACAAAGGTACGGGCATTCTTCCCTCGCCTACTCTGCCTTTCCTTAGCTCTTCCCGGTCAGAACACTGACTTGAGCGTCGGAGCGCCCTTGGCAGACACCAAACCGGTGTCCCCATACTCCGAGGCCTTCTCTCCTCTTGCAGATCCGACCAGACCAGGTCGAGCCAGGCAGAACAGGGAACCCGACCACCGTGCGTCCCCGCACGCGGTGTTGTGCCGAAATCAGGCATCAACAACAACATTGTTTGGATAGACAAATAGAATAAACTTTTGATTTTTATAAGTTTTTTTGAAACGAGTCACTTTTTAAATGCTTATAGAACACTTTTTTATTTACAATTTTACATGTTATTTGTTAATAATAAACTACAAATTCTATTTATATCATTATATTATATTACATTTTACAAAAGGGAAAATTTTTAACTTATTTAACTAAATATTTTTAAAAAGATTTTTTATATGATAGTGAAATACCCAAAACACCTATTGTGTTTTGTCTAAATATCACTTTTGTCCCGCTTATTATTAAAATACCTAAAGTATCCTTTGTATTTTCAACTATGTTTTGCCTAAATATCACTTTTGCTCCTTTTATTATTAAAATACCTAAAATAGCGCTGTGTTTTTAAAAGTATACTTAAAATATTTCCTGAAGCAATAGTTTTTAAAAAAAGTCTAATTATTCTTCCCAATATATATTAAATTGAAAGGCTATTTTGTATACTTGTGTTTTTGTTTCTAACAAGTTTTTTCATTTTTGATCAAACTTTTTAAAGTGTAAAATTATACCTCTCTAATTGTTACTTCATACAATTTAAAACATTATTAAAATAAAATACTAAATAAAATCAATCTTAATCATTAAAAACTTTTAAAATAATTAAAGTATTTGCTTAACTTAGCTAAAAAAAACTAAAGAAAACATAATTTTAAATGTTTAAATAAATATCTTTACTTAAGAACTAAAGAAAACGTAATTTTAAACGTTTAAAAAAATATTTTAACTAAACAAATGAAAAAGACAAAAGTAGGCAAAACATAAAGATGTTTGTGGGAAGTTTTCCTATATAATATTCAAACATGGCCTTACAACAATAAATAAAAAAAAGAAAAAGTTGAGTACTACTTTGCCCTCTGTCGGTGGCTGTCGTTATTATTTAATTCAAAGATGCTTCATTATTTTTGCAGCGCTGAGTAGCGAGTGGTATTAGTAATTATTCCCAATTTCGTTGCAAAGTGTCCCAAGAGAAGAGAAGATGACTATGGTTCGAATACTTAAATAAAGTATTTGAACGAAGATTTAAATTTTTATGAGAGAAAATACGATAGCAAAATGATTCAAACTGTGATTCAAGTATCGAAACAAACAGACCCTAGGTCCAACAAACCAACTCAACACTTGCATTTCTTTTGACGAAGGTTCTGCACATTCAACCCCATCGTATGCTTATGAACCTCATCTCACCAAACTCTTAAGAGTTGCGTTGCACTGGTTAGAGCACACCGCATGTCAAATGGGGTCTACAATTTTATCCTTTTGGAAAGGGAGTGTGGAATGGTTGATTACCAATTTACCCCCAAGTTTCTGTCAGAGATATGACGTGGCATCATCAGACATGGGGAAGACACGCACGCCTGCTGCAGATTTGACTTTGCCTAGGTATTAGGCAGTAACGGGAACTTTACTCTTTTTATGATTATGAAGTCCGAGAATAAATTGATTTTATCTGAGATGTAATTTGCAAAACCAAGAAAAACGTTGGCATCAACCATGGCTAAATCTAAGATCACAGCTCTGTCCCTACTCATCCTCTTTAATCTCATTTTCCTTATTTTGATAGTTTCAGCAGCAGCAGCAGAAGAAGAAAGGAAAAGCTTCGTGGATGAAGAGCTTCTGCTTGGGGCTGGAGTTAGAAAGGAAAAGCTGAGCCATTTCAGGTTCTATTGGCATGACTCATTGAAAGGCCCAAATGCTAGCGCCGTCACCGTCGTAAATCCGCCTTCCCAGTTTGCATCGAAAAATGGGTTTGGAACTGTCAACATGATCGACAATCCCTTGACGGAAAAGCCAGATCTGACCTCCAAGTTGTTGGGAAGGGCTCAAGGGTTTTATGCGGTTGCTTCAAGAGAAGAGGTCTCTCTTTTGATGGCTATGAACTTTGTTTTCGTACAAGGGAAGTACAACGGAAGTACTTTTACTGTTTTTGGACGGAATTCTGTTTTCAACGACGTTCGCGAGATGCCGGTCATTGCTGGAACTGGTCTTTTCAGATTCGCAAGGGGTTATGCTCAGGCAACCACTCACAGCTTCGATACAGCCTCTGGAAACGCCGTAGTTGAGTATAATGTCTATCTCCTCCATTATTAAACTCCTTAGTTTTCATCTTAATTATTGTTGCTCTGTTGCTATGTTTAATTTCCTTTTCTCCAACTTAGATTTCAATATATGATCATTCCTTTTATGGTGTGTTTGCTTATGCTTAATCGGAGTTAGCATGATTCAATGTCGGACTATTTAAACAAGCTAAGTGGCGTTGGTTGCTGCTATTTACCTAGTATGATCAGTACTCAAGGAACATCTTTTTTATTTTTTTGCTGCCAGTGTGGGATATATATATATATATATAGCCTAGTTTCATTTGTTTCTAATAATGGAAAGAAATTTCCTTGAAAAAATAATGGAAAGGATTCACTTTACTACCTTAATAAAGAAAACTTTGTTTTTTTTTTAATAATAATAAAATATACGGTACTCTAAAACAATAACAGATCTAGGATTGAAGTAAGGGCGCAAATTAAAAAAGATATATCAAAACACTAACCAAAAATATGATTAATTAAACATCTAATACAAAGTAAAAATCTATTTATCTTTCACAATACATACGTCCAAAATCTTCATTGTTCCATTGATTTCTGATTATAATACGTAACGATTTTTCTTATATTTATGGTAGAAAATGGTCTATTCCTCTTGCTTGGCATCGCATATTCAAAAGCAATATTGTGAATGTAAAGGGATGAATGCTTAATGCAGATATAGACATTTAAATTAATCTCCTAAAAGTAAATAAAATCAATAAATCATAAATATCTAGAATAGTTTTTTACGACACAAGTTTATGTCCTTAATGTAAAGTTTAAATTTCTCGAAAAGGTCAAGTTACATTGATAAACGGAAAAAAAAAATGTCAAGTTTAAGTTCTTGAAAGATAGTAACACAATGGCTATTGAGACTGGCAAGAGCTTTGGAGTTCCCTATGAGTTGTGATGGAGAAAAGAAGAACATAACTCATTAGAATTTTGTTTTCCACAGTTTTTTTTTTGGGTACTGAAAAAGAATTCCACAATTTCTCTATTAAAATGCCATTCATATTTTCTTTTAAAAATGTTTTCTCCCCCCTTGCTAAGTTCTACACTGGGAAAACTTGTTTCCTCCAGTTTTATTTTCTTCCCCTTGTAAAATCTAGGTTGCAAACACACCCTAGTGTCTACAAAACCATAAGAAGACTATTAGGGCCTATTTGTTTTGTGTATTCTTTGGAGCCAGTGGACTTAAATTTAGATTCGAGTATCAAGAATCCTTTGGATACATGTTTGTTTTCTCCAAAATCCGAATCCTTTGAGTCTCAAGAATCTAAGTTTTTAGAGTTCTGACTCTCCCTTAAACTTTTGATACTCGGATATCTTTACTATAGTGAAAGCTGAAATTCTCTCTCCTATATTTAAGGAAAAAAAATCGTAACTTCTTTATTTAAGATCCAAATGAGATGGTTCTTTTTTTATTGTGTTCTTAGTAAAGAGATGAATAAATTAAGATCCATATTGCATCTTTTTTTAAGATCATTAAAATTAGGATTTTATTAGATTTGTTAATAAATCAAAAACTATTTTCACTACCTCTCCAAACACAAATTTTAATTTTATTCTATACTCAGATTAAAACTTAAATGCACATTCAAACGTCAATTTGGATAACAATTTAACTCACTTACTCAAATCCCAGTTCAAATCATACAACTCAAATCAAATCACTAATTTGGATCCATATACCAAACGGACCCTTAGATCATTTGGGATGGTAGTTTAAACTTAAAAATTTTAAAGCAAAGTTGGTTTAAAATTCAAAATTTGTAAGAGAAAATAATGTAACGAAATTGGTTTGAACCACAAGATTATGGTTTGAACTACGTTATTAAAAGCACTTAAAAAACTACGTGGACATCTAGAATTGTTGGGGCCAATTGTTGGTGTCTAGAAGTCAGGTGCCTCCAAAAAGGAAGAAAAGAGAAGAAGACCAAAGAGGCTAAAGAAAGAAAAAGGGAGAGGGAAGGAAGAAAAAAGGGAAAAGGAAAGATCGCATTTACACAAGAATCTTGTTTTGAACCAGAGGAGCTTTTCTATAAATAGAGCTCCCTTCCTCATTTATGCAACCTATTCCCAAAATCTCATTCTTCTATATTTTCTTTAAGTTCTAAGAGTTTTCTTTCATTAAGTAAAAATTGTGAGATATTTCTCATATTTCCTAGAGAGAAAGGTTTTTATTGATTTTTCCTAGTGATATAGCGAGGGTTATATTTCTCATATTTTGATAGTAAGATCATTTATACCTGTCCTATAGACATACTCAAATTTAGATGAATGATGCTAAATATTTGTATTTATTTTATCTTCATGTTATTTATTTTTTGTCTTTGCCGTCCCAACAAGTAGTACTAAAGTCAAGTTCATAGCTTTAGCGGTACTGTTTATGTATATGTTTCTATTCAGATATATAGATAGTATTTACGTATGCAGGGACTATTCATGTATATGATACTATTCACATATACTATTGATAGTGAAATGGTGGTGGTCGAGCAAGTCACGGTAAAAAAGATAGCGGCAAAGTTTGAAATTTAAAAGTTCAACGGAAGCAATTTCATGTTATGGAAAATAAAGATGTAGACAATTTTGTGAAAAAGTTAATTATCTAGCAGCTATCAAAAATAAGATGCAGGAGATCATAGACAACGACAAGTGGAATGAGATGGATGGCAACGCTATTGCAAATTTACAACTAACATTGGAAGACAAGGTACTATCAAGTATTGCAGAAAAAAGACAGCCAAAGAAATTTGGAATTCTCTGATGAAGTTTTAAGAGGCCAAGTCATTCCACACAAAATCCTTTTAAAGAGAAGATTGTACACTCTTTGAATGGCAGAATCTATATAGGTTACCGACCACATTAGCATACTAAATACTCTATTTTCTCACCTCACAATATTGGGCCATAAAATAAAGGAAGTTGAATGTACGGAGCTTCTACTTCAAATATTACCAGACTCGTATGATCGACTCATCATCAACCTGACCAACAATATACCAGGCAATCTGGTCTTTAGCAATGTTGCAGCCACAGTTTTAGAGGAAGAAAGTCGATGCAAAAATAAGAAGGATAGGTTGCAAGCTCACAACAGGCAAAGGCTTTGACGATGATGAGAGAGAGATCAAGGGACATGGTCCCAATGGGAGCCAAAGCCACAGTAGATAGAAGTCAAGGAGTAAGAAGAATACCAAGTGCTATAACTGTGGCAAGAAAGGGCACGTAAAGAAGGGTTGTTGGAGTGAGAAGAGTGTTGAGAAGAATCCTCAAGGGAATGTGACGAGTACCTTGAATAACAGTGATGTTCTATGCGGCAAGACAATGACAATTGTTGAAGATGGACAAAAGCTCACTGATACATGGATCATGGATTCAGGAGTAACATAACATACGACTTCTCGAAGAAAATGGCTTCACCAATATGAGCCAATCTCAGGAGGATTTGTGTTCATAGGAAATGATCATACCTTGGAGTGCCACTATTGGTACCATTAAGTTGAAGATGCATGATGGTACAAAACAGACCACTGAGGCATTATTTACAATGGATGTAGAATACATAATAGCTAAACAGGCTTGCAAGGAAGCAATTTGGACTTAAAGGTTACTGGAGGAGCTCGGGCATAGATAAGAGAAGGTTACTTTATTTTGTGATAGCCAAAGCGCCTTTTACATTGCAAGAAATCCAAGCTTCTACTCTAGAATGAAGCACATTGGCGTTCAATTTCACTTCATGAGAGAAGTAGTGGAGGATGGAAGTATGAATATGTAGAAAATCCATACAAAGAATAACCTAGCAGATGTTTTGACCAAGACAATCAATACTGACAAGTTTGTATAGTATGGATCCTCATCGGCCTAATAGAGACGTAGGCGGCATGGTAGCGGCAAGGTAGAAAGGATGATGTGTAGACATGATTGATTTTTAACTAAATCTCGAAGTGGGAGAACGTGGACATCTAGAATTGTGGGTTCCAATTGTTGGCGTCTAAAAATCAAGCGCCTCCAAAAAGGAAGAAAAGAGAAGAAGACAAAGGAGGTTGAAGAAAAAAAGGGAAAATAAGAAAGAAAAAGGGAAAAAGGAAAGATTGTATTCACATTACAAATCGTTTTAACCAGAGGAGCTCTTCTATTTTTTTCAAGTTCTAAGAATTTTTTCATTTTGAGTGATAATTGTGAGGTGTTTCTCCTATTTCTTAGAGAGATGTTTCTATTTTTCTCTCTTAGTGATATAGACAGAAAGTTATATTTCTCATATTTTGATAGTGAGATCCTTCAATACTTGAACAGTGGATATAGCCAAATTTGGGTGAATTACTCTAAATATTTGTTTTCATTTTATTCATTTTTAGTTTTTGTGGTCTCAGCAAACTATAGTAATTAATCAATCAATTACCAAAGCAAACATCAACAAATTATATTAAATTAAGCCAAGTTTAAATAAGAACGGTGGTTCCTCTTGAAAGGTAGTAACACAATGGCTATTGAGACTGGCAAAGGCTTTGCAGTTCCCTATGAGTTGGAGATAAGAAGAACATAACTCATTAGAATTTTGATTTCTGCATTATTTATTTATTTTTTTTTTGTATGGAAACAGAATTCCACAATTTCTCTATTAAAATCTCCTTCATATTTATTTTAAAGATGTTTTCTCCCTCTTGTTAAGTTCCAAACACGGGAAAGCTTGTCTCCTGTAGTTTTATTTTCTTTCCCTTGTAAAATCTAGGCCACAAAAAGGCCTTTAATGTCTAGAAAACCATAAAAAGACTAATAGTTTGTTTGAGAAAGTAGTTCAAACTAAAAAATTTGATTCAAAAATGGTTGAAATTCAAAATTTTTTAAAGAAAACACTATAATAAAATTAGTTTGAACCATGTTATTGTGGTTTGATCTATATTGTTAAAAGCACTATAAAAACTATGGTAATTAATCAATCAATTACCAAACCAAACATCAAAAAACTTTCTAAACCCTGATACTTCTGCTTCCCCTGAAAACTTGACTCTTAAACAAGTTTGCTGGAGTCCTTTCGGAGGTTCCAATGAAATAAGCTAATTTAAAGATATATGATTAAAGAGGCTATGTAGTAAATGATACGATAGAAGAAAACCTTCATTACAGAAAGCTTTAAGCAAACTCAGAACTATCAATTTAGTGATGCACTCTCAATTTACAAATGAACTATGGAATTCAATTTTTCATTTTTTATTTTATTTTTTTATGCACACAGCTAATTAAGAAAAGCTTCTTTATATAGAGAGGAGCCGAATAAATGATAGAAGAAATGTAATAATTATACAAGACAAACTACTTTTATTTCTTTAATAGCTGGAGGTATTGTATGTCTTCTCATAGACAAAAGAAAACTTTCGAAAAAAAAAAGAAAAAGAAGAGAGCCTTAAAGACAGCTATAGCCAAACTTATGTTGAAAATGTCACCCTTTGAGCCAGGGTCGTTCAAAGAGATCAAAGTCTTTATCGGAAGTGGTAGGGTCAGAAGAACTGGCAGATACTTTCCTTATTTGTTTGTTTGTTTTTTTTGTTTTTCTTTTTCAATAATTAAAGAGTGCTCGTCTTTTGTTACAGCCCATAGGCACTTGCCCTTTTTCAGAACTCACAACTTCACTCTTAAGATTGGTGATGCCATTGTTGAGTACAATGCTTATTATGTCTTGCACTACTAAATTACTAATTATAAGGCGTGCTTTCTTTTCAGCTTTGAGGTGAGAATTGAGATGACGCCACTCACCACTACCGTGGTTACCTTTAATTATTAATAATAATGATACTTCTATTGTGTTATCAAGTGCATGAGGATGAGGTTGCTTTGTTTTACCCATTTCTTTTCTATATATTTTCTCTTCAGCTACTTGGTGTTGTTAATTTGGAATTCCCGACGATATATATACATATGTGTTTATTTATTTTGTTAATTGTTTTTATACAAATATGTTAATTTTTAAGACCTAGTTCTTTGTCCTAATTTATTTTTCTCTTGAGCTATCTTTGTAGATAGCCAACAAAAAACAACAACAAAAGCTTCTTAGTTTTTTTTTTTTTTTTTTTCCTGAAGTTAGTCATCACAAAGATTTTCTAACATTATACTTGTTTTGAAAAATTTTATAGATTAGAGGGATATTTACCTTTTTATACCATCTATTTTAGCTTTTTTAAAACCTATATCTTTGATTTTTGATCTTATCAAAAATATACATTCAGATTAGATTTGTCACCCAAATATATGCCTTATCAAGGTCAATGATTCTGACATACAAAATGACCAAATTATAGAAATGATAAAGACAAAAAGTATTTGAGAGTGCCTCCAAAATGGGGAAAAAAAACATATGAAAGTAGGAATGCATTTGGGAACAATGGCGCTTTAGTGGGGATAAATAGGGACAAAATAAAATCAAAAAGCGAAAAGATGAATCGAATAACTAACGTATAAAACTCTCTAGTAACCCTCTAGTACACTTACGTAGTGAAAATTGGGCATATTTAAAGTATAACAAATGGTAGACATGATTGGTTAGATTATCACCTGATCTCTGTCAAACTACAACATTCTTTGTTATCCGTCCAGGAGGCGAGGTTGTCAAACAGATTATAAGTGAATCCACCAGCAATATGATGACGATGAAGGCCTTGCTTGAAGGTGAGAAGAGCAAGTGTCTCCCTCACTTGAGCTTGAGCTTGAAGTTGAAGTTGATGATGCTTAGACGTTATTCCACTGCTCTCGCTCACGATATGAACATGGAAAGTGGATACCATCAACACCACCCATGCAAATCCCTTCGTCCATATGATTACACGGGGATTAGTTTAATATTATTTGCTATAAATAAATTACCTTTTTTAAAAATAAAATTATGATATTTCAATTTTAACGTCGCAACATCGAACAGTGGGGTGATTTTGAAGTTTGAGGGGTAGGAAAAGGTGATATTAATTTTATTACTCGAAGAGGTAAAAAGTAATCTAATTTAAAAATGAAAAATTTGCCAAAAATGAGCTTCCATCGTAACGGACTATGTATTTTTGTTATATCATGGATGATTTATGGCATTGGTGATATATATATATATATATATATATATATATATCACACTTCTCTGACGTTAGTCACTATTTGTACGTGGGGATTATGGCTGCAAGAGCATTTTTTTTGGTTGAGCATGACAGCAAGAATCAATTAGCTCATATTGTACCGTATTCTTTGGTACAATAAAACTTATTAAATCAAGTATCAAGTTTTTTATCTTTTGAGGGGGAAAAAAACCATTAAATTAAGTTATTTTTAAACTTCCACGTTCTTATCAAATAGGTACTTAGTTCTATACAAAACACAAAAAACATTGGGTACTTTAGAATATTCGGGTTTTGCAATTTTTTTTTTTAATATGTTGGGTGCATTAACTACTTAAAAATTTTTGGAGTTGTTTTCTTATTATTTCTTTTTTAATTTTTGTGACCAATTTCAGATATAAAAAATAATTTTCAATTAATTACTCTTTTGAATTTTAAATATGATTGGTGTTGTCAAGGGTGGGGTCAAGAACTTTTTTCATGAGGTTTGGTGAAACTAAAATTAGGTGAAAATTACAATACCATAGTATTTTTGTGAACTTTGTTGCTTTTTTGTTGTATTTATTTTATCCTTTCTATTCATCATCCGAGTGAATTAAGACTTCAATATATGATTCAATTTTTAAAGTTTAGACTCCAAAAATTATAAGATTACATAGAAGTATCATTGTTTTTTGGTTTATTTGGGTTTGAATGTGAGTATATTTAAAAAGTCAAAATGGATATAGTTGAAATTTTTTAAAAACTTCTCTATTAATATTTCAATGTTTTAAAGCATTGGGGTATTTCGATGTCAAAAATTAGGACATAAATGAAGTTTTTATGTCTTTCTCTATCAATAGTGCAATTTTGAATATGTTAAGGGGCAAAGTAGATACAAAAACATAAAAAATTTATTTGGGGGTCAAAAACATAACGAACCATTAGGCTGCCCCCCGGCCTAATGTCCCTTGGCACCTGGGTGTCACGTTTATTTACAAGGGAACTTTACAGAGATGCCATCTTTTTAGACTATGGATTGAAATATGTTACATGGAAAAAAAAATCTTTCGAAAAAATTCCATAAGCCACTTATTTCATTGATAATTTTACTTTTGTATTAATTTTTGTGAGTGACATATAGTGTAAAAACGTTTTTGAAGTGGCAAAAGTCAATCCACTATTCAATAACGTGATAGTGAGCATATAAATATCTCTACTTTAAAACGAGCAATTTCGAGCTTCAAAAATTTATACATGAAGATCAGAGGATGGTTTCTAAAAAATAATTTTAACTACCTATTTTTTTTAGTGCAAACTTTTTCCGACTTATTTTTTTCCTCACAAATTTTCAAATTTTCGTCAAACCCTCCATATAACTTTAAGCAATGTTCCTTATTTCTTGATCTCTATTCTCTATCTTCCATTCCACTTCTCTTTCTATAATCTTAAATCTCTCTCTCTCTCTTCACTTTCGTTCTCTAACATTAATTTTGAAAACTATATAGTTTGTCAATGGAGAAAAAGACAATTGAATTATTTCTACCACGAAAGACACGGAAAGACAATTCAACAAGTTGCTTGCTGAAGTTGGTAGGTAAAATCTAGCAAACAAACGTGTTCTTTAATTCGTCGCCTTGCGATCGGATTGTTCTTTTATTCCACATAGACATTGTTGTTTGGTCGATCAAAAATCAACAAAACAATTCAATATCGAAGCTATCAAATTAAACTTCTGCAGACTTGAAATCCCGACTTGGAATTTATAAGAGTACTTATCTTTCTTGGATAAACATATTTTTTTCCTCAAGAAAAAAGAGATCAAGCGTGTACCTTACTTCCCTATCCCCTCCAGCACATTGGCAATCCTGGGGATCATCGAGGAGTGGAAAGAGCTTAAACTAGACTGCTTTTGTCCATCTAACCTGAGTTGTCCACCTCGCACTAGAGTACCCCACTCTTAGGCGGTGCACATTGGCATTATCCCATCATATGGCCGTGGGGATTCGAACTTTGAAGGGATGAAAAAATAGAGTCCTAGCAAAGGTGTCCTCGCTACATAATTGTTTGTTACTGTCCAATTGTACTAGTAAGAACAGTAATTAAGAACAACCTTTTATTATACCATGCACAAATAATTCAGCAAACTTATAAATCCCCTTCGCCGAATGGTCCAGTTGTGCTTATTTATAGATGCACAATCCCGTGAATGTTCTTTTGTCCTAAGCAAACTCTTTTTTTTTCCCTACAAAAAAAGACTTGTGAATGTTGCTCAAAAGTCAAATTAATTAATATGCGTGAAATATATGACGAGTTCAAGGAAAATTCAACGAAAATAAATCTTGAAAATAAAGAATAAAAAAATAGAAAAGTAAGAACAAGAGAGTTTAGGTCGTTCGACAAATTTTTCTACATTTATGAATCAGGAATACGTTTTTGCTTTTTTTTTTTTTTTTTTTCACTAATACATTTACCATAAAATGAACATGATTATATAGGCAAAAACTCCTAATGTTATCTTCTATAAGTTTCCTAATGTGCTGAGAGATTTTTTGCAATCACATAATACGATGTGTTCACACTTAATTACAATCAATCAATCTAAAAAATGGAAGAAATTATTTTGATAATTCTCAAATCTCAACAATAAACTGACCAATTACATATGTATAAGGGGAACGAAATTTTAACTTATTGCACTTTGAATTGCTATTTAGTTTGAATAAAACGCTTTATGACATTAATTCAAACTATGATTGTCGCTTGAACTCAGTCAAATCAGACTGAACCTCTGCTTGAACGGAGTCAAATTAGACTAAACCAGTGAACCAAACTTGCTATTAAGGTATGAATTCTACTTTTTTTTTTTTTTGAAGGGCATGGATTCTACTTTTGCATTGTGGTTTTTCTTTTATTAAATTGCATGTTGTTTTAGCTTCTGTCTAGTAATTTAGTTGGAACTAAAAGTTTTAAACTATAGCATGTGAGAGTTTTAAACTTACGCCTTTAGTTTCAACTAAAGTGTCAAATGGATCATTAGTTATTAAGTAATTTTTTTATCTATATAATGTATGATTAAGAGCAATTCTATGTCACGTATTGTAAATTTTTAATGGATACTTGCATATTAGATCGTTAAAAAATTAGTCTAATAGCTAAAACAATAGTTCTTACTAACAATTAAAAAAACAACAGGTCCTTTATTTACTTTATTTTTTACGCTTCCGTCATAACCAGTCCCTTTAAATAGTAATTTGTATGCATAGAACACATTAACAATACCTTGTTTATATAATAACTAGAAAATAATCGCTATGTAAAGTCAAAGGATAGAGTATAAAATGAACACAATGATATGGTTATTTAGCGTGGTCAAAACTCGTTGAAGGAAAAACATCACGAGTGCTAATGTAACGCCCCTATATGGGGGTTAACAGTTTTTAATGAGATAAAATAAAAATAAATAATAAAAGTAAAACCTTAAAAATAAAATTTGCCCAGGACTTAAATGAAAACTCTCAACTCAAAAATAAAAATATAAACGATAAATAAACCACAGTTTTAAATGTAGCACCTTAAATTTAATAAAATAAACTGTTGTCATCATCATTTTAACCCTCAACACATTATAATACAGTCACAGAAAGTAACAATTGATGCTTACATAATCATGAAGAACATTCTCAACGATTGAAGCAGTCCCAATGTAATATAGTTACATCACTTCCTCAACTATATTTCTCGTAGCCACCTCACACTTAGTGAGTCCTGAAAAGATATAAACATAAGGGTATGAGCAACACTATGCTCAGTAGAGAAAGCCATTACTCACCTTTAGGTTTTTATCATTACCACATTAAAATCTGCATGGTTAATAAGTTACATCATATTCCAGATTATGAGGTTTATTATGATCACATCTTATGGATACCGTAGTTAATCATTACCAAGTGTCATAATTACACATTTATACAAATATTACCAATCATCATTGTTCCTAGGTATCCATGTTAAATTGAGTATCACTCAACTCATCGAAACCCAAATGGGCGCACTTGATCACCCTATAAACATTTCAAGGGTGTTCCGGTGAGGGGACATCAAGCCCCGAGTCCTCACCAAATCAATTCCTGTACAGTGTGTTCTGGGACTTTCAACCCAAGGAAGCGTCATCGCCTTCCCCCTATTTTACCTTTTAGGGTATTCATGCCCAAGGACGTAACCGTCGCCCTCTTCATGTCTCACAATTTCTCTATATTGAATCATTATCAATAGAGTTAGTTTTCCTAACCATGCTTCTCAATTTATAACATGTGTCAATTCATTATGTTCCTCGCCGTACAATACAAGACGAGTCCATGTCATAGTTTCATATGTGATAATCATATAATATCAGTTCAACATAGATATATATATATTGCGGCAAAACAATCAATTTTAATTCTATAAAAACCTCACAAAAGATGAGTAATAGAATCCCTACCTTTCAAGCTTATCAACAGTCTCTTAATCCTGGAATCAATTAACGTTAGCTTCATACTCCCTTGATCTTGAACTCCAAGCAAAACAGATCCAGTTGTATCTCGCTGTATCTACGAAGCATCCTCTGTAGTGCTCCTCGAGCGACTATGAATGGCTAGGAATGCTTCTTGGAGATCATACATTCTTGAAAACGTCATTCTGGACTTCGATACTACTGTTTGAATCGCCTCGATTCGCGTGCAGTCGGTACCGGATGATTTTCATCGGAGTGGAATTTGCTCAAACGGAGGTCACCATTGCATCCAGAGCATCGAAACGAGTCGGGAGGCGGTCTCGGATCTTCGATCGGAGGTCCGGATCACAAAATCTCATTTTGGCCTTTGACCGGCCGTTGACCGGCGTTGACCACCGTTGACCGGCGTTGACCGACTTTGACCGTCGTTGACCGGCGTCAATCGGGGTCCGTTGGCAGCTGGGCTTGGGCCTACCCCCCCTAAATCGACCCTTCTGAGTCCAATGGCAGGGTCAATTTTACCCAATTCTGCCTCTAACATAGCGGGTCGTGAAGTACAACGTCGGTAGAAATGGATGAGCTCCGATCTTGATTCTCCGACGATGGAAACCTGAAATTGGCTGAGGGCTTTTGCTACCCATCCTCCTATGAGCATTTCCCCTCATCCAATTTGAAGAAACGTGGCTGGGAAGAGCCAAAACGGAGGCTCCCGCGGCGGTTGACGGCGGCGTTGGCCGTTCTCCAGCGAAACCGGCTCCTTTCGTGCAATTGATCGAGGGGCTTTACTCCCCTTAATCCTCTGAACTCATTGGGAGGGGTGGTGTCAGTCACCTCCTCCGGCAAGGCGGAGTTCCACCATGGGGGCGGCGGTGCACGGCGGCAATAGGCGGGCGGAGCAATCCGGCGGTTGTTGAGCTGCCACCAAGGGTGGGTTTTGTTCCTCTCATCACGGTGGTCGTGTAGGAACAAGAATCACGTCGATCGGACGTCGGACGGCGAAGATATCTCGTCGGAAAGAAATGGGTTTTGCCGCCACTTTGGGCGGCGCGTGTGGTCTCCTCCGGCGGCGTTTTGGGCGGCGCGGCACCTCGTTGGACTCAGCTCGTCGAGAGCTTTCCATTGGTGCGGGAGGTGTCGAAAACGGATGCCGAAATCTCAAACGATCTTTGAGGAGAGAGAGAGAATTTTTTAGAGAGAGAAAGTAGAGAGAGAGAGTTTCGAATTATGAGAGATTTTTTGATTTTTTTTATATATATACTAGGTAATTAATCTAATTACCTTAATACCCTTAGGAGAATAACGGGTGTCACAGCTCTACCCCCCTTAAAGAAATTTCGTCCTCGAAATTTCAATTCTAGTAATACTAGTAAAAATTATGATTCCAATTCTGAGTCTAAACCGTTAATGTTGTTTGTCCTCCAAATTTAAGTTATCGTATCTCCACTTATTTACTTGCATAATAAATCTTACTCTAAATTCTAAATCCCTCAATGAGAGTATTTCTGACAAGTTTCAACTTATAACACCGTATAATAGTCTAAGAATCTGATCAGGCATACATATTGACCATACCATGATTCCAGTCCTTCATTGTCCATGGACTGTGATTTACAATCACATTTAAGGAGATTGCCAGAGAAATTTTATATACTTCATCTTTAGGTTCCTTTTCCTTTTTGAGTAAGGAAAAGTCAAATATATTTGATTTCATACCTCAACTAATAAACTAAAACATAATCATAAAACATATATCACAAACACTTATATTCAAAACCATACATTAAACTTATTCATAGAGATATTAAACGGAATCTCAGAGTTGCAAACATACCCGGCATATTTTTCATTAAACAGCTATCCTCATGACACAAACATTCAATCCAAATAATATACTCATATTTCATATGGAATATCCCCATAACTGACTCTGGTACTTCCACATAATATTAACAGAATATTACACATTACAAACATAATACGGATACGTTTCGAGAGTACAAGGCACTCCGTATACCAGCTATCCATATCATGCATGCTTAGAGGATACAAAAACATCGATAAACAAAAGATCGGACCTTAAGAAGGATGCGTTTCGAGAGCATCAAGTACTCCGTATCCAGCCATCCCGGCATTAGGCTCAATGAATCTAAAAGATTGAACAACGACGTACCACAAGAAACGCAGAATACAAGGCAAACGGTTATTCGTAACACACGAAATACGGACACACATGCCTACATGCCAAAGATAAAACAAAAAGATTACAGATGGAGATTCAAATCAATTGGCCGCTCCCGGCTTTCCCTTTCCCATTCAAGCTTGGATGTTGCAGTGTCGGATTCTGGATGTATGATTTGCATTTTATCTATCAATTCCTCAGCTGTTGAAGCAGTGACAAAGATTTGTCTCTCCGATTCTGTAGTGATGTTTTCTTCCACAGCGTAATCTAGAAATTTCAAAAGACCGTCATAAAAACCCTTTACGTTTAGCAGTCCCAAAGGTTTGGAATAAAAGCCCAACAATTGCCCACAAGCAACTATAAATATTTCCTCAAGAGTACCTAGACCACCAGGTAATGCTATAAAAGCATCAGAATTATAGATTATGTCTTTAAAATTTTTAGGGATACTCCTGACTCCTTCTCCCTTACCTATGGCTTCCTTACAAAGGTTTCCTTCAACTGGAATATGAGGCCAAATTCTTACATCAGTAGCGTCGCTAGACCTAGCTGCTAGTGCCATATTTACCATCATTTTTATACTACCACCCCCATAGATTATGTTAATCTTCTTGTGTGCTAGGACTTGCCCTAAGTGATTTGTAGCTTCTAAATAAGCTTTATCTTTTCCAAGGCTGGAACCACAAAAGACACAGACATTCTTTATTTTCTTCGTGGACTGGGAGGTAGACATATTTGGTTTATAGAAGTGGTTGCTTAATGTCTGCTCCACTTAGACTTCGGGTTCTACATGAGATTTTAAAGATGAGAAATATACAAAAAGGGCTAAAGAGATAGACGAGTAGGTAATGAAAAGGTAATCCAAAGATTTAAACAAAATCTTGTGCGGATAAGAAAGTAAGATAAGGTGATTGATAGTTTACAGAAAATCTGATTCACTTTTTGAAAAAGATTAGACTCTAATTGTATAACTTTTGACAATTGAGAACAATTTGACAGAAGACCCTCATGACACAACTGTAGACTTTTTGACAAATATACACCAAGTCTAGAAATTTAATATAAACGACAAATACTATAGAACTTTTGAAATTTGAGACACAAATCTTGAAATATCTGGATAAGCTTTTCAAAATTCAAACATATTACTGTACCGTATGTGACGTGTCTGATAAGATAATATATTTTATTATATATATATTTAAGAAAATCATAAATTAAATAAGATATTAACACTTACTGTATCAATCTAATAATCACAATTATTTCAAACACAAAAGCAAATATTCTGAGTAAAAGAAAAACACAAACTGTTGAACATCAGCTAAAACTGCTTCAAATAAGTAAAGACTAAATAACCTTTATAGAGCGATGACTTATTCCCCATCCAGTTTTCTTATGGTTTGGCAAACAGGATCTAGAAATACCATATTCCTGAGGCGTTGTCTTTCTGTATAAAATTTAGGCCAGAGTTTAAAAATAGCTCCTTGAACATATCCACTAGGGTGACCGTGAAGAGGAGGATGGATGCTATCCAAGTTCTCCTTTGAAAGTCCATCCATACAAAACCTTATTTTATCCTCTCTATTCGTTGACATATAACCAGGTGAAGTACATTTACCGTTACAATTTTGTCTTCCACATTTGTTACAAGTGACCACGATGGCACGAGCTCTTCTTTTCATTGCACTACGACTGGTACCTGTTCCTGGTAAACCGACATCTTGACTAAAGTCACTCGGACGGATTTTCCCCTCTATCAACATTCTCACATCACAAGGGATACCAAAACGCATAAGAATCCACAACCGAGTAATTCTAGCCTTGTATTTCTTTCTAAGAATCTTTTGGGAGAGTGATGGGAAATACTTTCTCAGGTGTTGGTACTTTGGGTCCATGATGAGATGAAAGAAGAGTAAATAGAAAGGAAAAATTAAGATAGTAAATTGCAGAATCCTAGAATTCCTTCTTCTTTTAGAAGAAAAGAAGAATTTTTAATGAAAAAGAAGAGGATTTGCGATTTAAAGAGAAAATAACAAATTAAGAGAGAAAAAGTGAACTCGGAGAAATAAGCTCTTATGCACAGTAAACGTATATGTAAACAATAATTAAACCACTGTATATGACACGTATAGAGACCACGTGGGAGAGACAGTGTGAATCAAACTGATTTAAGATTTGAACTAGGCCCAAATGTTCTTAGTTGAAAATGGTCAGGTTGTTTCGGCCTTAACACATTTAGAACGAGTTAAATAACAAACATAAAATTGAAAACCAATTTGTATAAATCTTAAACCCAATTTAAAGCCCACCATAGATAAAGTTAACTATAAACAACAAATCTAATTTAACGACAACAAGGATCTTCCTGAATGATATTTAAAATCATTTCATAACAACATAATCTTCTAGCAACTCAAATAATTTTGTTTTAATCAAAACCTTATTGAACAATGCATACACGCATATGTTATTCCTAATACTCAACATCTATCAATGGATTCATCATCATTACTACCAAGGGTTTAGAATGTGACTAACCTTGAAATCAATACGATTTACGTCTTTCAACGTAGACCATATCAACGAACAAAGACACTTGATGTTACTACTTAAGAACATCTACAATCCCCACAATTCTACTCATACAATATATAATTTCCTCATATAACAAAACCTTAGGTAACCAAAAGATTCACTGATACACTTAAATACATTGTACGTAACGAAATATTCTAATTTTGAGATTCATGCATTCTAGACTTTACACAGTCTCAACAGACCAAAAGTCTAACATTTATCTCTCTCAAGATTCAATACCATGATTCCCAACTTATATCATATTCCTCAAATATATAGAACTTTTAAGAAAAGATATTGACACTTATGTGCTCCATCGAATCCACACATAATCATTACTTAGGTTTGAATCAATTACGAAAAATTTGGCATATCTATGTCAAACTTTAAAATCAATAAATCAAGCCTTATATTTCTTATTGTTTTTCACGAGACAAAAGGCTCTTAAATCCTCGTATCTATACGAATTTCTCATCGTTTATATGAATTAAATATGCTTAGAGATCCAAATATTATACGAATCTCTCATAAGCATTCTACTTATAAACTCATTTCATATAATTATCATTCCCTTATAACTATTAATACTTTCCTTCTATATAATTATTGTACTCATATAACTATTGATATTTTCATTCTATGGCCTTTCCATGTTACATCCTTCTAGACTGTATAAATCAATGTGAAGGTTCATTTTGATGATGACAATGAAAATTCAGCTTCAAAACCATCTCAAAAATATATATATATATATATATTTTTTTTAAGGTGGTGCTACACTCCCTAGGTTAACCGAACCTAGGCTCTGATACCAAAAATTCTGTAACGCCCCTATATGGGGGTTAACAGTTTTTAATGAGATAAAATAAAAATAAATAATAAAAGTAAAACCTTAAAAATAAAATTTGCCCGGGACTTAAATGAAAACTCTCAACTCAAAAATAAAAATATAAACGATAAATAAACCACAGTTTTAAATGTAGCACCTTAAATTTAATAAAATAAACTATTGTCATCATCATTTTAACCCTCAACACATTATAATACAGTCACAGAAAGTAACAATTGATGCTTACATTATCATGAAGAACATTCTCAACGATTGAAGCAGTCCCAATGTAATATAGTTACATCACTTCCTCAACTATATTTCTCGTAGCCACCTCACACTTAGTGAGTCCTGAAAAGATATAAACATAAGGGTATGAGCAACACTATGCTCAGTAGAGAAAGCCATTACTCACCTTTAGGTTTTTATCATTACCACATTAAAATCTGCATGGTTAATAAGTTACATCATATTCCAGATTATGAGGTTTATTATGATCACATCTTATGGATACCGTAGTTAATCATTACCAAGTGTCATAATTACACATTTATACAAATATTACCAATCATCATTGTTCCTAGGTATCCATGTTAAATTGAGTATCACTCAACTCATCGAAACCCAAATGGGCGCACTTGATCACCCTATAAACATTTCAAGGGTGTTCCGGTGAGGGGACATCAAGCCCCGAGTCCTCACCAAATCAATTCCTGTACAGTGTGTTCTGGGACTTTCAACCCAAGGAAGCGTCATCGCCTTCCCCCTATTTTACCTTTTAGGGTATTCATGCCCAAGGACGTAACCGTCGCCCTCTTCATGTCTCACAATTTCTCTATATTGAATCATTATCAATAGAGTTAGTTTTCCTAACCATGCTTCTCAATTTATAACATGTGTCAATTCATTATGTTCCTCGCCGTACAATACAAGACGAGTCCATGTCATAGTTTCATATGTGATAATCATATAATATCAGTTCAACATAGATATATATATATTGCGGCAAAACAATCAATTTTAATTCTATAAAAACCTCACAAAAGATGAGTAATAGAATCCCTACCTTTCAAGCTTATCAACAGTCTCTTAATCCTGGAATCAATTAACGTTAGCTCCATACTCCCTTGATCTTGAACTCCAAGCAAAACAGATCCAGTTGTATCTCGCTGTATCTACGAAGCATCCTCTGTAGTGCTCCTCGAGCGACTATGAATGGCTAGGAATGCTTCCTGGAGATCATACATTCTTGAAAACGTCATTCTGGACTTCGATACTACTGTTTGAATCGCCTCGATTCGCGTGCAGTCGGTACCGGATGATTTTCATCGGAGTGGAATTTGCTCAAACGGAGGTCACCATTGCATCCAGAGCATCGAAACGAGTCGGGAGGCGGTCTCGGATCTTCGATCGGAGGTCCGGATCACAAAATCCCATTTTGGCCTTTGACCGGCCGTTGACCGGCGTTGACCACCGTTGACCGGCGTTGACCGACTTTGACCGTCGTTGACCGGCGTCAATCGGGGTCCGTTGGCAGCTGGGCTCGGGCCTACCCCCCCTAAATCGACCCTTCTGAGTCCAATGGCGGGGTCAATTTTACCCAATTCTGCCTCTAACATAGCGGGTCGTGAAGTACAACGTCGGTAGAAATGGATGAGCTCCGATCTTGATTCTTCGACGATGGAAACCTGAAATTGGCTGAGGGCTTTTGCTACCCATCCTCCTATGAGCATTTCCCCTCATCCAATTTGAAGAAACGTGGCTGGGAAGAGCCAAAACGGAGGCTCCCGCGGCGGTTGACGGCGGCGTTGGCCGTTCTCCAGCGAAACCGGCTCCTTTCGTGCAATTGATCGAGGGGCTTTACTCCCCTTAATCCTCTGAACTCATTGGGAGGGGTGGTGTCAGTCACCTCCTCCGGCAAGGCGGAGTTCCACCATGGGGGCGGCGGTGCACGGCGGCAATAGGCGGACGGAGCAATCCGGCGGTTGTTGAGCTGCCACCAAGGGTGGGTTTTGTTCCTCTCATCACGGTGGTCGTGTAGGAACAAGAATCACGTCGATCGGACGTCGGACGGCGAAGATATCTCGTCGGAAAGAAATGGGTTTTGCCGCCACTTTGGGCGGCGCGTGTGGTCTCCTCCGGCGGCGTTTTGGGCGGCGCGGCACCTCGTTGGACTCAGCTCGTCGAGAGCTTTCCATTGGTGCGGGAGGTGTCGAAAACGGATGCCGAAATCTCAAACGATCTTTGAGGAGAGAGAGAGAATTTTTTAGAGAGAGAAAGTAGAGAGAGAGAGTTTCGAATTATGAGAGATTTTTTGATTTTTTTTATATATATACTAGGTAATTAATCTAATTACCTTAATACCCTTAGGAGAATAACGGGTGTCACAGCTAATCACATCAGATATAAGAAAGATCCACTAATACTAAATTCTAGTTACAAAGATTTGATTATAAGAGTGTCTAGAAACTACACCAATGCAATAACCCACAATATCTCCTTCTACGACTCGCATTCAGACTCCTTATCCTTCTGCAAGACTTCACGCTCGCCTTTCATCCAACTAATGTTCCCCGAGCCTTCAATCCATGAATAACTCCTCCTTAGACTGTCTAGATGAGATCAATGCACAACAACAAATAGGGTTGAGAGCAATATTTTAAATGTCTAAGGGATCACTCTGATTTTCTTTCACTTTTAAACTCTAAAAATAAAACACAATAGGTGATCCTGTAAATAAGCAAAAGCCTACAGAAGTTTCTAGATTTTATCTCTTACAATCTCACTTTCAAAAGTTGAACTAAGAAGTTAGAGCCCCATGTGGTCGTATGATAGATCCGCTGATTATCTACACTAAACTTGGACAGTTGGGACTTAATTAATACAATTAGAAAGAATAAGATATTACAATGGGAATTACATGTTCAATGATTAACCATAACTAAAACCGTTAATAACATAGAAGAAAACTTACTTGAAATTATATGTTCAGATGAAAGTAAAAATTATATGCTAAACAGAAAAATGATAATAATGAAAAAAATGTGGAGATGTTTTTAGCAGAGCAGAGTGGGAAGAAATGATAAAACATAAAAGATAGAAATAGAACAAGCGAGGACCACATGCCTTGGCAGTGGAGATGAAAACAGCTTTAATCATGACCTGCTTTCCCATGCTTCAAATTCAAAATTAATCCCCTGTAGACTCTAGTTGGGAAAAAAAATGCATCGCTTTTCGATGGAAATGGCATGTTGCTTTCATTTGATGTATGGGATAAAAATGACACATTTTTAACAGGGACATATCCTTGTCGTTGGTAAGTCCTTAGGGAAACTTGATTATTTAATGCCACAAAGTACATGTCACTTGTTGGTTTTTTTTTTTCTTTTTTGCGTAAATATAAAAAATAATTGGCATTGGTAGCAGCATTCTTGTATCCATCTAGTGCCTCAAATGAACAAAATACTAACACAAAATATGCGAATGCAATTTTAAGACATGGATAATTCACAACCTAAAATTTGTTATAATTGTAGAAACTAGGAAAGACCACAGTAGTACAAAGATTATGGACAACTGAAATAGTCTTATGTATGCTATGCTTTGCACACGATCGAATATTTGTTATGTGGTCGAGATAGTAAATCGATTTCAGTCAGATCCAAGACTAAATCAGGGGGTTGCGGTCAAGCATATTTTCAAGTACCTAAGAATGAGTCGAGGGTATATGCTTATGTATTCGGATGAGGATCTCACACCTCTATAATACACCGATTTGGATTTCTAATCCTATCTAGATTCGAGAAGATCTTAAGGTAATTCATGGTATGGACAAGACAGTATCACTGCATTGTGATAACACTGCAGTGATAGCTAATGCTAAGGAACCAAGGTTTCACAAGAAGATTAAGCATGTACATCGGGAGTATCACGTGATAAAGCACAACATGGTGAGTGAACATGTGGAAATGTGTTTGATTGCATCTAAGGACATTATGGCCTATCGGGGCTATGAGGATGTATAACATATCACATTTACTCACTTAGTGTAAGTGGGAGATTGTTAGACATGGTGCCCTAAGGAGTAAAATGTTGTAATATGTCTTTGAAGACATTTTATCAATAAAGAGTTTATTTATTATTCATATACCAAATGTTGTCCTCTTTATGCTCATTTCTATTGAATGTATGATAAACAAACAAAAGTCTAAGACTGTCAGTCTAAACCTTTAAGAACCATGCATATGATGGATAGATTATGTGGAAGACATGAATCTTAAAAGTGATGGTTTAAATCATAAGATTTGCAATCGAGGAAATAAAGTTGGGCGCTTTATTCTTGTTAAGATTGTTATGTTGTCTACATCCCTAATGGGACATGGTTTGTCTTAGTCATTGAAGTGGGACTCTGTGAGTAGAAACATTGGTGCATTGTCATAGGTGACGATGTATTGGATCAGGGATATAAAAGTTGAATTGATTTGGTTCAATAATTCTATTTGTGGAAATCAATTCATTTTAGACAATTATATGTGTTGTGTCTTAATCCTAAAATGACTAATGGGCCCATATTCTTGGCTTATATCTTTTGATGTACCAAAGGGTGACATCCTAATTGAATGATGCTACGCATACCAATACATTAGAGACATGACTCTTGATTACGTAGACTTGTTATTCATAGATATGGAATCCATAGCTCTTTTCGTAGAGCTAATGATATTCTCTTATATGCGTTATCCTGTAATTGGAACACCGAAGCGCTCAACCATTTAGATACATAAGTGTAGCCGAATGGTATACTATCTTTGGATAGTAAGTATTCCAATGGTAAGATAATGGAACATAAGATAAAAATAATCAAAAAAGTAAAACGGAATTTATCCTTAAGCCGATTATGAATATCCTATGGAGATGTGACACATTATGATATGTCATTGACGGTTGCTTATTTGAAGCTTTGTAATTTTATATAGTCTAAGAGTGTAGCTCTATGCTTTTAGTGAAATAGCGTTAAAGTTAATAATTATAAAATATATATATGAGATATTATATTTTAAAATTGTAGGAGCTTGAACTATGTATGTCCACGATTCCCTTTCGCTAGCTCATAATAAATCTTGTAATGATACGGCATGTGTTTTTCTACAAATTGGTGACTTATGTTAAATTATTAGGTGGGCTAAAATTCGAGCTAATTAGATTCAATAATTCATGTTAGTTTATCTATTGAATTAATTTTGTGAATTAATTCAAGATAAAAATGTTGAATTATTGTGGATAATATTTTATTTGTATGGGTTTAATTTGTATATGACTATTTAAATTAGATAATTTTTTATTAGGTTATTTTAAAATTGAGGCTTTATAAAGGATATCTGGATCAAATAAGATAGGATTTATCTAGTTAGTTGTGATTGGATCCATCGGATTAGCTTGAGGAGTTCGAATCAAATTCGAACTCCATTATCGCGACGGCAAGGTTGATCGCGGTATACTACCGCGGCAATTAGAGTCAAATTTGCTTACGTGTATTTGCTCTGAAACTGATCAAAACTCGAATTTTGAGGTCTTATTTGATAATGATAATCCCAGGTCCTGCCTTTATAAATAAGGGGTGAGTTTTCTCAGTTCTTGAGATCAGTTGAGAAGCATAGAGTGAGTACTCTAGTCTGAGAAACTCTAAATCTCCTTAAGAGCTACTGTTTAACATCACGAACTTTAGTTGTAGCTCTTCTTTAGTGGTTGAAAGGAGAGTCATCGGAAGAAGAGCTGTACGACGTGTGACCACCCATACTCCGATCATAGATAGAAAATAGCAAAGAAGACCAATTGGTTGAGGCTCTTCTAGAACATTCTTCTCTGCACGGATTCGAGCCTACTTGGTTATGCAAAAGGTTAGTAAGATCTGTCATTAATTTATGTATATAGCATGTCTAACTTGTGCTTTGAAAAATATTGATTTAAAAATTTTTAAAATTCTGTTGCGTACTCGTTTTCCAACACTACGACCTTCCAAACATAATGTGCTCCAAGTAGTGCCTTCATCATGATACTCTGATTGTCGAAGTTGCTCTCCTTAAGTGGTGGAACTTGGAAAGACACCATATCACTGGTAGCCATAACTCTTAATAGAGTAAGAATTTGGGAATTCCAACTGTACAGATGGATCAAGAACACTGAAAAACCTTAGAATGGATGGGCCCAAAAGTCAATTTTCAATCAACAACTAGTCAACAGCTAATTCTAGTTTACGGTCAACATTAGTCAATTTTGGGCTAAAACTTCTAACGACTCGTTTGGGCACATTTGAACTACGATTTAGTTGATTTTTAGAGCTGCACAATCGTCTCGTTGTGCTCTTTGATTTGATATGCTATAGTGATATGTTTTGAACAAATTTCCTATACTCTCAATAAATCTTTTCTAATATGGAGAACTAGTCAAAACTACAACTACAAAAGCATATTGAGATTTTCAAGAGACCTCACAACCTTGGATCTAGGACCACTTTTTTGAAAATTTGTTCAAACTCAAATACCAAACTATTTTGTTATAGGATGAACACTCTTACAATTACAACTCCTCTCATGCTCAAAAACTCTCTTAAGAACTTTTGGTTCTTCTCTTCCTTAGTCTTAGAAGTTCTCACTTCTTCTTGATACAAAATGAGAAGAATCACCCATATTTAAACTAGAGATACTTTCTTAACCAATGGCAAGGATTGTGTCAAACATACTTTTGATCTAATGGCTATAACTCACGTTGTAGATATTCCACAATGGACTCAACCAAAATATGGCACAGGCTATGAAATTGGAATCGACAAAATCCGTGCACTTATATTACCTTGAATTTGAAAGCGCCTTTCAAGAAGACAACCAATTTGGTGTATGTTGGTAGACTAATCATGACCTGCTCTCCCATGCTTCAAATTTAAAACTAATTCCCTATAGACTATACTTGGAAAGGGAAAGATGCATCGTTTTTTGATGGAAATGGCATGTTGTTTTTATTTAATGTATGAGATAAAAATGACACATTTTTAACAAACATATCCTTGTTGTTGGTAAGCCCTTAGGGAAACTTGATTATTTAATGCCATAAAGTACATGTCACTTGTTTGGATTTTTTTTTTTTGGTAAACATAAAAAATAATTGACACTGGTAGCCGCATTCTTGTATCCATCTAGTGCCTGAAATGAACAAAATACTAACACAAAAAAAAGCTAAAGCACTTTTTAAGACATGGATAATTCACAACCTAAAATTTGTTATAATTGTAGAAACTAGGAAAAACCACCGTAGTACAAAGATTATGGATAACTGAAACTGGAAAACCAACCTTAAATTAAATAGTAAATATTGAAAAAGAAAAAACAGTTTTTCCCCATGCAAAGCTAAAAGAAAGAAACAGTGACACTAGTTTTACACACTTCATCTGCATCAGATATTACTTTCCAAATGTTGATTGTCAAATTTGACCTTTCCGTTTTACAATCTTCATTGAGATAGTCCTAACAATAAAAAGCAGAGTACTAAATTAGCTTAAAAGAAATGAAAACTCTTGCAACTTGTGCTATTTTCAAAGTTCTCACTGGCACATTTCTTGGCTAACATAAAAAAAAAAAAAGGCTGAATGGATTTCATTACCTGTCAAGCGGAAAACCTTCTCTTCAACATTGCCCATTTGACAACAATCACCACATAAAGCCACTCTCCCATATTATCCATGAACCGGAAATAAGCGAGTCTTAAAGTAGTGCTGAACAACAAATTGCCACAAACTCCACAGAATCCAACTGCAAATCCAACCCCGATCCCCATACGCAACCATGACATGTCATACCATTCTCCATTATCTTCATCATCATCATCATCATAGCTTTCATCTGAATTCAGAGGAACTTCTGAAGTTTCATCTCCAGGACATGTAGGGGTCAGAGGTTGCCCACAGAGTTGAAGGTTCCCATTATATTTAGAAGCATTAAAGCTTTGCAATTGAGTGCCAGTGGGGATTCTTCCTGACAACTTGTTATTCGACAAATCCAAGTAATCAAGAGTAGATACCTGGGCCAAGCTTATTGGAATTTTACCAGAGAGATCATTGTGGGACAAATCTAACGATTCGAGCTTACTCAACTTCCCAATATTTGTAGGGATGGCTCCACTTAGATTGTTTCTTGATAGGTTTAGTTGAACTAATTCTGCAAGATTTTCCAATTCTTTAGGAATCTCTCCTGCCAATCTATTGCTGGAAAGGTCAATGATTCTTAATAATCCAAGAATCTCCTCGTATCTGTATTCTACTCCTTTCCATGTAATGAATGCAACAGTTTGATAAAAAAAGAACTCATCGAACCTTTGATCAGAAGGAATTATGACTGAAATGGATTTAACATCCCTCCCATAAGAATCCCCCATGTTCTTATATTGAAACATTGAGGTTAAATTGTCAATGCATGAAGGAATGGCTCCGGAGATATTGTTGATAGAAAGATCCATTATTTGAAGAAATTGGAGTTTGCATATAGTTGATGGAATAGTGCCATAGAATCTATTCGATTTTAGACTCAGGAAAACCAATTTGCTTTCCCCAATCCAACTAGGTATCTCCCCTATCAAATTATTCTCTCCAACATCTAGAACTCGCATATTAGTGCAATTCTTTAATGATGATGGGAAACTTCCTGAAAAACTATTATTCCTCAAATTCAAATATGAAAGCCAGTGTAAAAAACTAATTGAGCTTGGGATCTTTCCAGACAGCTCATTGTCTTCCAATATGAGGACTTGTAAATCCTTCAAATTCCACCAACAATCAGGAAGGCTACCAGATAGCATATTATTGGAAAGGTCAAGAATTCTGGTTGCTCCATTTTTTTGGTCACATAAAAATGACCTTAATCCGCTGAGCTTATTATTAGAAAGAGACAACCATGATGCATTGGACAGAGAAATTGGAAGGGAACCATGGAGTTTGTTGGAGCTCAAATTAACTGGGCAATTGTTATCTGACATCATTAAAAGATTTGGCAAAGTGCTATTGAGAAGGTTGGAAGACAGATCTAGATACACCAATTTCCAAGTCTGTTGAGAGAACCAACTGGGAATAGCACCAGAAATTCCAGAATTTGAAATATCAAGGGAAGATAGATTTAATTGATTATGGAGCCATCTAGGAAACTGTGGACCTAACTTGCAAGAACTCAAACTTAAGTAAGTCAAGTGAAAGGGGGGAACCCAATTGGAGTTGAAACTCAATGTCAAGGAATTAGATGATAAGTCTAGTTTCTTTAAGTTTGATAACTTCTGGAAGTGGAGTTCAGAGACAACACCAGAGAGAGAGTTTGAAGAGAGATCCAAAATCTCCAGATTATGGAGCTGGCCAATACTTTTTGGTAAAGAACCATTTAATCTGTTATTATATGCAGAAAACTCTCTTAAGGTTGGTAGTGTTGTGAAATCCGGCAACTCTATAAGTTGATTACCTTCCAAGTTAAAAATAAGGAGATTTGGAAATCGGCTTAAACAATTTGGAGAAAGACCTTCCAACAGATTGTAAGAGAGGTGTAGCTCTCTCAAAGACAGGAATGTTTTATCATCATCAAGAATTGACCCTCTAAGCTTGTTCCCTTCCAAAGACAAAATCTCTAAGGACTTCCTGGAACAACCTAATAGGCTTTCTAAAACATCTTGAAGTGATCCATTGAAATTGTTGCCACTCAGATTAAGTGTTTTTAGCTTTGTAAGATCCCCAA